>JANJGK010000903.1:55000-280938 GCA_039081455.1 Macrobrachium rosenbergii | reverse complement strand
CTGAAGTGGTATTTGCCATAGTCATTAAACTCCTGCAAAAGTACCAACATAAATTCTAGTGAACTAAAGAGGAAAATTACATTATTAAACCTGTTTAACAAAGCCTAATAATCCTCCTTCACGTGAAACAAATAAGAGATTGCCATTGAAAACGTTGCCACCAACACAGTTAAATGTCACCAATGATAATTTATGAACAAGTGGATGATACTGGAGATACTCAGTGATTATGTTTGAAGTTCTGGGAAATTCAATCTTAATTTAAACAGTAGCTGGGTCTCATTACAGTAGCTGGGTTTCATTGTTATCTATGTGAATACTGTGTGTGTGTGTTTGGCTCTCAGCATTTGTCTCCACTTCAGTGATTACATGTGATTTCTGTTAATTACAAAACAGTTGTTCAAAATTCCATATTCTAATGTTTTCCCGCAATCAGGACTTCAAGACATCAGCATTCAGTAATAAGGTTAACAACAAGATGAACAGAATTTGTTACTCCAGTGAACTTCCATGAAAACCAGTAAATTGTTTGAATAAGAAACAAATTAAAGGTTTGTAAAATTTTAGCGTTTAATAAGACAGCAAGAGGAAATCTTATGCAGCTGTAGGTGAGACGAGAGTGCAAGTCTGAAGGGTCTCTTAATAAATTATTAAGAAAATGAATACCTGAGCATGAGGGACACTGAACCTTCCACTTCTGAAGACTAAGGTATGTAGTTTAATAATGGGTAAATGGGATTCAGACAACAACGTCTCTCTTCAGTCAAGCAGAAAATGGCATCCTAGGTGTGGTTAAATGGATGGCCCAATGTTCCTTCTCAGACAGCACACAGTACCATCCAAAGTGATGTTAGATTATGATGTAGCATTAAACACTTTAAATTCTAACTAAAATGCTTCAGGGGAGGGATCCATGGGAAAAGCCTCAAATCAGCTAAGAAATGACATCATTTGCGAGGTTAACATTATGCCTTCCAAGTGGCACTTTACCATGTTTACATTTTCTTAATGTTTTCCTTTTTTTAGAGGCAACACAAAAGAAGCATATTTTTACCAGTTTGTTATACACTCTGAGTGTAGTTCCTAAATGACCTTGGAACTGATCACATTTTTTCCTAACCCCAATGCCTGTTTTGCATTATCGTTTTCCTTAAGTAATGGGCAAATTTGGGTATGGTAAAACAATTGCCATCTTCCTTAACTCAGAGGGAAGTTTGGGTATGGTAAAACAAATGTGTGTTTTAACAAAAATGATGACGAAAAGCACAAAAATAACAAATGTCTTGTTAAACCACCTAGAACTTTACAATAATCTAAAGGTCACACACTTGTAAAACATGAAGTACTACACAATGAAAGAAGTACCTCGTCAGCTTCTGAGAACTTCAATTTCTTCAAATAACCCCTATGTTACTTGCCGAAATCTTATCTTCTACAAACACAAAGATACCAGATTGACTAAGATAACAAAATCTGTTAGTAAGTCCAAAATCTGAAAACTGAGTTTATACCTGACATAAATTTTCATAATAAAATTTATTTGGATACTTGCCCACTGTTAAGTATAGCTTATATCTCCTTGCCTACCTAACGACGCAGAGATACGAGCTATCTTTAACAGAAGATAGACTGATCCCAAATGAACTACTCTAATGGGACTCACTCATTATAATCTATGGAGAAATAAGTGATGCAACCAAAGTGTATCAAGTTTTATACAAAATATGCTAACAAAAGATCCAAGTTAAAAACTGATGGATATTAATTAACGCTAAAACGAGTGATGATGTGAAAGGAAAACGTTGCCTTCCGTTTGTTTTTGTAGAACATTCAACATCACCAGTCAGTTCATTCACAATATTTTCATTGGCTAGTTTTGCATGAACTTTTGCAAAATCTTTTTCACGTTTTTTCTCGTCTACTATCATTTTAATGATCTTTAAAAATTTCTGTCATCTACAATGGCTGATAGGGCACACAAGATTCCATAACATATTCTCTCTCCATTTCCATGTGTGTACATATTAAACTTAATTTTGCCGATTTCAATCTCATGGGAATCTCACATTCCATTAGCAGCAACAGGCAAATGTTCCCTTAAGTATAAAGAATTTCTTATTGATCTTTATTGTCAACAGTAAAAGAGAGAGAGAGAGAGAGAGAGAGAGAGAGAGAGAGAGAGAGAGAGAGAGAGAGAGAGAGAGAGAGAGAGAGAGAGAGAGAGAGAGACTCTGGGAGCTTGTTTCCCCTTGTGTTTCCTATGGATATAAACCATGATTATCTACTATGGCAATTTTTCAAAGGCTAAGCATTTCTATCTACTACCAACATGTTTTTACATTAATATGTTTTACCAATAATACTGGAAATTTTTCACTAAAAATCAGTAACATTTATACTAATTTGCTTTATTTAAAGTTTCACATCTTGCATTAAATCTTCATAACCTTAAATTCTTTCCTCTCAGAACAATTTTCTTCTTTATAGAAAAAAATTGTCCACATCACCATTCAAAAACATCCAAATTTGGATAAAACGATAATTAAACTGAACCATCTTATTGAATTCTTAAACACTCGCAGTCTTAGATAAATGAAGATCTGAAATTTAAATGAACGTGGGCTTAACTAAAATAAAAAGGCCTGACTTTCCATACTAACATTTCTTAAGTGTGAACTAAAATTGCAAAATGTAATTCTAACAAAATTATGTATATACAGTATCACAGTACCAAAATATAATCAAATTTAAAACTTACAAAACACCATGGTATCTGTAGGGTGTACCACCAGGTAGCTTGAAATTCTCGGAGGCGTGACTTTTAGCCGCATCAAGCCAGGTCCAGAGGTTTTTCAAAGACATGTCATCTGTCACATCTCCATTACTTGCTAGGTTTTCAACCTAAAACGTGAAGAGAAATTCATTTAGCTGACAAAACCATGCTTCGTAAGAATGTAAACTATAAAGTGCCAGGTATGCAAATGGGATTTAAAAGTTATATAAAAGATATGAGGTTAGAAAAATTTGCCTTCTTATTATTACTAGAAATGGTTTTAAAGAAATCAGTCACTTCTAGACTCCTTCAGCTTGCCAAAAGGTTTTTTTTTTTAATGTGGTGAAATCTGGGAAAAGGAAAATCAAAGAAGGGAATCGGTTTAAAAGCAACCAGCAGAATAAATGCAGCTGGGCTGAAGGGAGGCTGAAAAAATAAAACGGCACCTTAACTCTAAAGATAGTTGGGGTCTGTCCTTCCCATTAAGTCTGTCCTTCCCATTAAGCCAAAAAATCCATGAAGTATCAGAGATTGAAAAATAGCCAAAATAATACAGTACCTGGAGCAACTCACTTATTTGGTATTTTCTCATTTTCATTCACTTTCACCTTTAAAAATGACTTTAAAGTGTAAATTCACCAACAAGCCCAGATTCTTTGTCACACATAAGGTCTCTTATAGGTCCTTCATGCACTTCTCTTTCATGGAGGAGTGGATTAGTCAGTCGTCCAGGCAGAGAGAGATCTTGGCTCCTAGTGAGTGGAGCCACTTGGTCAATGGGGCGAGCACTTGAGTAAATACTTGTGGGGCTTTTGATAACCCAAAGCATAAGGCCCGAAACTGAAACACTTGGTTTCTGAAGACAAACCTCAGGTACTTCTTTGACTGTTGATGTACTGGAACGTGGAAGTACACATCTCTAATATCCAGAGGTATCATCCAATCCCCTTGACAGATGGATGCGAGGACAGATTTCATAGTTTCCATGTGGAACTTTGTCTTCTTGATAAAGCAGTTCAGGGCACTCACGTCCAGGAATGGCCTCCAGCCTCCTGTGGCCTTGGGACCATGAACAGAGGTTGCAAAAACCTTCGGACTGACATCTTATACTACCTCGATCGCTCCCTTCTCGAGGAGGGAAGAAACTTCCTTTGAGAGGGCCAAAAACTCTTCCTGTCCTAAAGAGTAGGCCTTTAAGTCGACGGGAGTGCTGGTCCAAGGAGGCCTCTCTTCAAAGGGAATGCAGTATCCCTCTTTCAGAACTTGAACCATCCATTGTTCTGCCCCTTTCTCTTGCCACCTTTCCCAAAAAGGGTGGAGTCTGGCCCCAACTGGCGCATGAAGGACTGTATCCTCACTTCTTAGCCACTGGCTTAGAGGAGGATCTTCTAAGAGCTCTTGAGGCAAAGCAAACTGTTCCTCGAGGTCTCGACTGAAGTCTAGAACAGGATCCATGAAAGGGCTGCGGTTAAAGAGAAGTAGTCTTGGAAGCAGGCATAGTCCAATCCCTGGGATGCCTTCATGACTGTACGAGAAGATCTTGAGTAGACTTTTTGTGTGTGTGAGGCGATCTCTTCAACTGCCTCTTGAGGAAACAGATGGTCACCATCGAGAGGTGAGAAAAGTAGCGCAGACTTGTGAGAAGTCCGTCACCCCTCTAGAAGTAAAGCAAATCCAAAGCTCCCTCTAATTCAGGATTCCCACTGCGTACAAGGAAGCTACTTCCAGAGAACCATCCCTAACAGCCTTGTCTGAGCACGAGAGAACACTGCACCAATCTGCGGCAATGTCCTCTGGGAGATAGGGAAAGTCTCTGATTTTCCTAGCCAGAGCTCCAACAGACCAGTCCAAGAAGCTGAAAACTTCCAAAATCTTGAAGAGATTCTTGAGTAAATGGTTGATCTTGAGGGAAGACATGACTTCCACCGCCGAAAAGGCGGGTCTCCTGGCCAAATCCACAAGGCTGGAGAAGTCCCCCTGGGAGGAGGCAGCCATTCCCAATGAGCAATCCTCTCCAGTAGCGTAGGCACAATACCACCGGGAAGAAAGGCAAGGGGGCGGGATGCTAAAGGACAGCTCACCCTGGCGCCCCTTCTTGGATTACCAAGTGTCCACCTCTAACAATGCCTTCTTCGAAGAAGATGAAAGAACAATCTCTGGCAGTTTCTTGGAAGAGGAAGGCTGATCGCTCAACATGAATGAGGAAGAAGGAGAAGCAGGAGCCGCTGGGGTGAAAAAATCAGGAAATTGCTGAAGCAAATATCGCAGCAAAGCCGCATAAAGCAGAAGGAACTTCCTCCTGGTCCAAATCCTTTTCCTCTTCATTGGAAGAAATAGGCAAAAGCAAGGGTTCAGCAGGAGTGACTGTTGGCACCGAAGAAGCTTTCTGCAGAAGCCCCAAAATGTTTTCCAGCTGTTTCTAAAGAGGACCCAATGCAAGATCGAGAACCTTTGGAGACGATGATCCTTCACCCAAAGATGAACTAGCCGCTGGAAGAAGAGCCAATGATGAAGCCGAAGTCTTGATGTCCAGAACAGAAGAAACAGGAAAAGCAGAAGGCTGCTTGGGCATCAACAGAAACTTTGAAGTCCTACCAAGAGTCAGCATCAGTGGGCGCTCAGGTACTAACTGGTGGCTGTCAGCCAGCGAGAGCTCGGCTACAGCCAGGCGCTCAGCCACACTCGGAATCTCCGAAGTAATTTGACGTTCGACCGCTAGATGGCGTTCAGCAGCAAGCGTGCACTCGGCACCATAGCGGGCCTTGGTCAACAATTGGCACTCGGCACCAAACTGTCGCTCATCCACAGGTAGGCACTTGTGCCAAACTGGCACTCAGCACTAGGTTGGCTCTTGCCGTCAATGCAAGCACGACAATCCGGAGAACGCAAATGCTCCCAAGACAAGGCATACCTTAGAAGCAGCCAACTGTGAAAAATGCTAGGGGATGTCCCAAGAGCTGCACGAAGGCTGTGGGCTACAAAATGGCTCTCTAGGCCTTTTGCTAGGAAGAGGAGACTGATCTCAGAAGGAAAAGTGCTTTTTCAAAGGGCGCAACTCATCCAGGAAATGCCACTGGCGGCTCCGACTCGGGCTTGAATCACCAGAACTGGACAAATCATGGACGCAGACGTATTTCCAGTGGCTGTCTTTGGTTGCAACCTGGGATGCAACAGGTGCGACTGAAGGGGCAACTACCTGTGGGCAGACCCCACCGACCTCATCTGGGCATCCAGTATGCCTCCTCCTGGGGTTGAGGGACTATGGCAGGGACCTTCGCCTAGGAGAGTTGGTGGGACGGGCAACTACCTCCTCCACAAGAACTGTACTTGCACTTAACACTTTTATCATAAAGCTTGTCCATCAACACATGCATGGACTCACCAATCTGGGCAACCGAAGTTGCAAGGAGACCGAATTTCTTGTCAAACCTTTGCTCAAGGCTGGCACAGCGATCTGGTTCGGGAGTGCAGCAGCCAGGAGATGGAGTAGGAGGAATCGGAGGAGGGCTGGAAATGGGAGAGGAAACTTTAATAGGAGACGAGACAATACAGTCACCAGTAACACTGGCTACTTGAACAGAACCCTGGCTAGTTAATATTTTACTCTCAGCTCTGTTACCCGCTTTTCTTTTCCTGCCCTTCTCTGATTTAGAAAGATGAACTGCTAAAGTCTTCCATTTCTTACTATCCCATCCCTTACACTCCTCACGTCAAATCAACTGAACGTACCTGTCCCCTACACTTACTGCACAAGGTATGAGAGTCATGAATCAGCTTAGTTAACCTAATATTGCAGCCTCTGCTACAATACCTCACGCTAGAAGAATCAGAGTCTGACACTGTCAAAATCGGGAATTATAGTCGAAATTAATAAGCAAGCTAAAATGCTAACTAAATAAACAATGCCAAAGGCTACCAATCAAAAATACTTCACCAAAAGGGAAGAATACGACCAAACTCTCAAATTCAGCTGCAACACTTGATACCGTGTAGGTCTTAAGCTGGCAGAAAACAAATTGAGCTCTTGGCAGAGTTGTTCCTCTCTCTTGCCCCGAAAGTGGGTGGGGCTAGTCACCTGCATAAACAAAATAGTAGTGCTACCACGATTTTTCCAAAATGTTCAATTTTGAAGCTGCTGTCGAGCAGAAAGCTCTTAGCTAAGTTAGTACTCGGTAAGTTACTTATATAAAATGAGTTGTTATTATTAGCAATACGTTAGTTGTGAAACATAAGCATTCTTTCAATCTCAAGACCAGATTATTCACATTACATAAGAAAACTTTATTTGTATATTTTCCACCTCACTAGTAAATGACATATCAATGACCATTATAATCTAGATTAAATGTACAACACTTGGATGTGAGAAAAAAGCTAGCAATCAAATATTGTACTTACAAATAATCCATATCTTTTCTTAGCTCGAATCATGATGGCAGCAGAAATATCATCCAAGTGAGGATACATTGGATGCTCTTTGTCTACATGTTGCAATATTTTCTTTCCATTTGTCCAAACTAAAGCACTTGCGATAGACCAACTCACAGTGATTCTTTCGTGTACAACGTTGTCAACCAGTTTACCTAATTCATATACAATGGATTACCAAGTTTTAATACTGATGCAAATACATGCTATGTAACAGGTCCCATATGAATGAATCTACCTAAAGAGGAAAAAAGAGAATGCAGCAATAAATGATAATTTTAAAAATATCATGACCTCTTCTGAATAGTACAAAATTTTTTTCCGTACAAACCCATCAATAATTTTGAACTCTCATTTGCCCTCTCAATATCCCCAGGCTTGTATAAGTTTGTTTTGTAAATGGAAATAGAAGAGCTAAGAGCGAATGTTCACATATGCCTTTAGCCCACCGGTAGCAAACGAATATTTTCCTCGCAACCGTAGACTGATGTGTCACAACAACAAATGCTACTGACGGCCTCAACAGGGAAAGCAGCCCAGTACAGAAATCGAAACTGAGAACTATGAGCTATAAGAGAAATAAAGAAGGGTAAAAAGTAAAATGAGATACGAAACTAATACTGTACACAATATAAGTAAAAGTGCCGAACATAAATTTGTATTGCTGAAAAGCTAGCAGGTATTACAGCCACCACTTATGGACAGCTGGGCAAGACATAACTGATCCCTGGAAAAACACAATCAGTGCAGTAATATGAAATACCTCAAATATTACCTAAAAATTAAGTGAAGTAGGAAATACCAATACAGTACAGTACTATGCTATCCCTAAGCACACAACCACCCAACTTACCGACTTCTTTTTGGTGATCACAGTGCCAAAAATGATTAAGGCATCCAGAAAATATTGCATAAATAGAAAATTACAAATACATCTGAATGACACACCAATAGAAAAAATGGAATGCTAGTCACTGACACGGAAAGATAAGAACCAATATACCATATGTACTCGCATAACACGCGATCTCGTGTGTCACGTGACCCCCAAATTTTCACCCCTAAAAAATTATTTTATCTTGTATCTCGTGTATCATGCGAGTTCTTTTTTTTTGAGAGACCAAATTACAAAAGACTAGCCTCTTTCCCTCTATCTCTTTATCTATCCCAATTTCTAGTTAAATAAGTTAAAAAAGTAAAAGAGAATGATAAAATTATCGTTAGTACCACTATACCCGTTGCGTAAACGCGTACAGCCATAAACATCTGAAAGACAAACAGCTGTTATGCTTTGAACAACCGAATCAGATAACAACAGCTGTTTTGCTTGCATTTCAACCATCGGAAGATAGTAACAAATTACCGTAGTTATGTTATAAATGATGTTAAGTAGAATAGGACTGATATTTTTTACATTATACCCTTATTCGCTATGGAGAAAAGATTGGCAAGGAAATACACTGCTAAATTTAAACTGCTAGCTGTAGCAGAAGCTGCGAAAACAATGTTCAAACCGCCAATGACTATAAATTATCGCACATCGGAAGCATGGATGAAACCCGACCGTAAATAAAACTGGAGAGAAAAGTATTTTAATCAAAACTACTGGGCATGAAAGGACACATTTTACTGTTGTTTTCACGCTGATAAAAGATAAATGCGAGAAGCTCGCATTATGATGAAATCAAGTGAAAGTAGCGGATGGAATCTGTTGATTTTCTTACACAAAAAACATGGCCCAATGCCATCTACTAAAAAAAATAACTAAATTTAGCTCAAACGAGACATACTAAATCATATTTTGACTTAAAAGACACTTAGCATAACAAAAAATAACCATGTCTCACATAAATAGAGTATCTAGAGATTAATTTACGCTAACTAGAAGCAAGAAAATCACTCTGAATTGATTTAACTACGGCAAAATAAACTTAGCTCGTAATCACCCTTAGCTGATTTCCAAACCAAAACATTGATCGCTATGTTTGCATTTTATAATACAATAGTTATATATGAATACATGCAATATTATAGGATACACTGAAGCAGAGCATAACTTTTTCAAAGATTCATGGAAACTCGAATATTCGTAATGTTTATATTTTATAACATAATATTAATATGTGAATATTACATACGCTAATTTTATATCCCGTGTATGATGTGACCCCCTTAAAATTAGCTTCGAAATTAGGTCCGCAAAAGTCGCATGATACGCAAGTACATACGGTAGCTACAGGAATGAAGGCAGACCTAGCCTTTGATTAAGTGGTTTTTATTCCACTTTCTGGCAAGGAAAGATAAAATGGAACTACAATAGTAATCATATCAAGAACGAAAAAAAACGATTAAGTAGAATAAAAGTTGACCAGAGTACTTTCCTAAACTCATCATAAATGTTTGTGCATCAGCTTTTCCCTCCATGGGGTTTGACATGAAGTGAGTTCTAACCACTCTCTTCTGTCCTGTTCTTTAAGTCTTTATCTACTTACTTTTTCCATAATTTCCGTCCTATCTATTACAGTTTTGACCAACTGTTTCTCATTCTTTCTCATTCATGTCCAAAATATCTACAGTAATCTTACTGAGATCTCAAGTCTTTTTTTCCCACTTCTGGATACATCTCTCCACCAATTCCTCACTCATGATGTGATCTTTCCAAAGTATTCCTGCCAAGAATCCGAACATTCTAAAATCACACCTTTCCAAAATTTCCATTTTTATAGTCCGTTCTAGTTCTTCGTTGGAGGGATGGATAGAGCTGTCGCCTGGCACGCTGTTGGCCCAGCGTTCGACTCTCCTACCGGCTAATGAAGAATTAGAGGAATTTAGTTCTGGTGATAGAAATTAATTTCTCGTCATAATGTGGTTCGGATCCCACAATAAGCTGTAGGCCCCGTTGCTAGGTAACCAGTTGGTTCTTGGCCACGTAAAATAAATCTAAATCCTTTCGGGCCAGCCCTAGGAGAGCTGTTAATCAGCTCAGTGGTCTGGTTAAACTAAGATATACTTTATAGTCCGTTCTGTTGTTTCCACTGCAAAGTAGTACAGTACACACATCTTGTAACCAAAACTACCAAGGCAAAAGCTGTGGATATTCTAACAGCTGTGTTGTCAGCACTACAGACATTCAAACATTGAGGACAGTTATTACCTTTTGATGGGTCAAAGGGACTTACAAATGATTAGTGGCTTTAAAACTTCTGTTTCTTTGCATCTACAAGACAAGAATATGCATGTCTATGGACATTCAGACCATGAATAAGGGCACAATATGATTGATGGGTTTGTGATGAAAAAATGCTCAAAACCATTTCAAAGTCTTCTTACATACAACACTTGACTCTCATTTTCCACTTGTCACCACACACTGAAATACACCACATGAAAGCGGAGTAACTATCCAGAATCTATTGATAAACTGTGGATGCAGCCAAAATTTACCACTGTAGTACTTAATTCCTACGGTTTCAACATTATACACCTCACCAAAGTTATTTTCTACCTAAAAGCAAATACTTTAACTAATACCATACATACTTCAATTCGTTTATTCCACATACCATCATACAGTGTAATTTCACATAAACACTCACCCAATGAGATGAAAATTGGATAAACCCGTAAAATAAAATCTTCACCTGTATAAGACGCAGTTATGAATCTGTTTTCGTGTGTAGGATGCCACGAGAATGCCGATATGAAATCACTTTGATCTGGGGTAATAACTCTCGTGATGACTGCTGGTTTTTGATCTTCCTCACCAACAATATAATTCACTATGTCATGAATTCGAACGGCAGAACTATCTATTCCTAATGAACCCAACAAACTTGCTCTGGAAATGTATAGAGGAAAATTTCACATTAGCTGTGGCACTTTATGTGAAACTCACATACATAAATTAGTTATGGTCCATGTGATACTGACCTCATTTAGCGAGCAGTTTCATTAAAGTATAATAAAAGGAAATGAACTTTTGCTTAACTACTTAAATTAGAATTATAAATTCATTTCCTGCACTTTTTTTGCTGGAATATCACCGTGAATTAAAAATTCAACATGTTTTCAGCCATTAGAGGCACTTAAATTTACACACTTCTAACAATTCTCACATTTTTTTATTAGTATTCTGATGGTCATAAAACCATCTGCAACACTCACGGTACAACAGCCATCACACCTTAATAACTTATCCCAATGGAAAATTTAACAGAGATAACTCACCTTGATGGGCACCACAATAATTTTACAACAGGTTTATTAGTATCTAAATAGAAAACAGGCTGTTCTATGTATCGAAAATCCCAAATATGAACCTGTAGAAGAAATAAAGAATACTGTATACATAAGTATAAATTCTGAGAGAGAGTGAGTGTAAAACATGCAATGCACTATAAGAACTCTGCTATAGTACTCTATTTATAATACAAAATGCACTGTACTAAAACCTCTGATACTCTATTATACAGTACAGTACTGTATGGTAAGTTAACTTCTGCCATAAACTACTGCATTGGGAATTTTTTAAGTCTTTAAAATAAAACTAGTGTTTTCCATACAAACCCAGTATTCAAATCATGTCCACATTCGTGGTCTCAAACTTCCCCACACACAATTGTCTTTTGTCTTTCTGAGAGAACAGCAACTGTTCATGCACATGCCCTTTGGACCTATTGGTAGAAACCAAATGCTCTTCATGTTCAAGTACTCTGAATGTGAAACATTCAGAGTACTTGAACAAAACCACCACAAAAGCGAACTCCAATCCCAGCAATGGTATCCCTTCTCAACAACTGGGACAGTGATAAGACAAAAGAAAGTTTGGGTAGTTGAAAAGCAAAACATGGATAACAGGATACAGTGCAAGGATCTGAAGTTGAAATTGGGGGAAAATACTGTAGCTACTTTATGAAATAATGGTTACGAGGGGATGGTAAGCAAGGCTGGAGAAAACTGATAAAATATAAGAGTAACAATGAGAAAGAGAGAAAGTGCATAGATATACTTGGAACCAAACAGGGAGAATAAAGATTCGCCAAGTTTAAGAGCCCTCTGATCCTTCAACCATCAAAACAACATAAATAATCTAATGTGAATCCATATAACTTCAACAAGGGATTTTCACACTGAGGGGACCATCCTCCAATCAATAATAGGAATATCGCAGTTTTACTTTTTAAACCTTAAAACACGAGAAACATATGTAGTGAAAATTATGATAAATAAATCAGAGGAAGGGCAGGCGCCCCTTAAGTCCAGTAACATATGACAGGATAACGCTTGCCTGATTATCCACAAATGAAGCGAACCTATGTTCATTGTGAGGATCTGTACAAATTCCATTGACTGCCTTGGTACTGACAGATGTAAGGGCCTTTGAATCTGGAAATAAAAATTATACAAGAATCAGAAATTTACCTTTTCACCAGTTATAAAGTAAGCTTACCCCCAACCTAAAACATACAATGCACATATGTACACTAATGTATGCTGACATATTGGTATATAGCACACTGTTGGTTATACTATAAATACATGAGAAATAACCAAACATTGTTAAGCATCTCTGCCAATATCTGACAACTAAAGAATTTTTGTTAACAATGTGAGCAAAACCCTTCCCTTCTATATAGCAGGTTGGCTTAACCAAACTTCAATAATCACTACCCTTAAAGCAGTTACTCTGTTTTAATCTATGATGCCCTAATTTACTGCATATCAACACATGACCAAGCGTATACAAATTCTACTTACATAAGCACACTTGAACTTCGTAATTAGCACCTCATGGAATTATAACAATGGGCATTAAAATGAAAGGTAAAAACAATACTGTAATATTGATTTCATTGTTGTCATTTGGGACAGAAACACGAAAGAATGTTTCTTCCTCATCACCATACTACAGTATTTCTCACTTCATTCCCTTCTACTACAACAAGCCTTACCTCTTATGTCAAATAATTTTATATGTTTGTTGTTCATCCCAGCAATCAATGTTCTGCTCGCATGTAAAGAAAATGCTACACTATGGCAGGTTTCATTCAAACCAAATTTCACCAGAGGTTTAACATCACTGAAAAAAAGAATAAAAATTTCTACTATAGTTCAGGACAAGAGAGATAATCAATAAACTTGTTACACGTCTTAGACCTTGGTTTAAAATAGGCTTTCCTCAAGCAAATTTCATCACATGTACATTTAATTATCCATGCCGATTAATTAGGGAGGTTGTGCTTTCACTTTCAAGATTTGTTTTCCCCCCGAGGGCAGATTAATTCAAGAATGGATAAACAGAAAATGTGACAAAACTTGGCAGACATTTTCATTATGTGACCTTTGAAATGACTGGGCTAACTTTTTATGAGAAATCTGTCAAAGGCTTAATATTCTGGGCACTTTAAATGCAGTTTTCCAATATTTGTGGTATTTTTTCATTTAACAATAACAATTGAAGTTACTTTAATGAGTATGAACATCATTTGACCAATCTCTATGCTCCATCCTTGTGGCAGAAAATGTAAGTGATATGTCTTGGGCAATTTATAGTCTGGTGATCAATTCCTGGGCAATTGATAGTCTAGTGATCAATAACTTACAATTTATCTGAAACCTCAGTCAGCTGATTCTACCCTGCGCAATGATAACAATAAAGCAGAATGGGAAAAATACTCTTTATTACTAGCAAAATTCCACCTTATAATTTTTTAAGAGACCAAAATGTACCATACTACCGTACAGCATAAATTTAATTCTCGATGCTGCAAAACAAGTGTATTAAAAAACTACACCCAGTAACAGCAATAAGCATTCCCATGGGACAGTAGGCTGAAAAATTATCAAAACCAATTCATCAGTCACAAAGCTCATTTAAAAAACTTGATGAACTTCAAAACATTAAACCCAAATCAGCAAACTTTAAGAAAGATATTAAGTGAAAAACAATTTCATGTAAACGAACTCAACACAGCAATTAAAAGAAATAAGAAAAAATAGTGTTGAAGTGTTGTGGGGGAACACTTCCCACCTGTAACAGTTAGCGAATTTTGTATGAACATGTCATAAGTACCGCCTTCCCGCACATGCCTCAACCAATCACGGGGAAGCCTGGGAGGGAGTCTGCTAATATTTTTGAACTGATCATGCCGCACCGGCAGCACCACTGAAAGCCAGTAGTTGTAGTCTGAATCCCAAGCAGAATAAACGCTCCTTAACCATCTCATACGGGTCTGTTATTTATCATATCCTGCCCCTCCTTGTGTGTACAAGCTGTTACACCACCTTGCCTTACTCCGCTACGTCCCATTGGATCAACAGGCAGTTTCTCATATAAGGATTTTTGTGGAGATTAAAACTCTTAGTGGCCACTTTGTATTTGTGACGGCATCTTAGCTTTGTTAATTGTTAGGCTTCATTCTGGCTGTTATTTTCTCTTTTCTTTTGGGACCCCCTTATTTTTGAGTGTGTTTTTGGTTTCTCTAATTAATAGTGTGGGTGTTTTGCTCAAAGTGTTACCGTATTCATAGCTTATGGTGTGAATGTTATTCATATAATGATGTATTTGTAGTGGTTCCGGCAATCATTTCTATCTTTCCTGTTGAAATTCACTGTTCTTCTGCATAGTCTAGTATGTGTACGTTAGCCCTTAGAGAAGGAAGGGTCCTGACGCTCTGCATCAAGCACCTCCACTAGATTCTTTATACCAAAAGAACGAGGCCATGGTTTAGATGGAGTCTCGTTTTTTGCGAGAAAACCAAGCATGTAGGAGCAAACTGCACCTCCTTGAGCGAATCCGACTCTTTCGTCAATCACTTGTAGCTCACTGACTCTCTTAGCAGTGGCTAAGGCTACCAGGAAGAGGGTCTTCTTTGTAAGATTCCTAAGGGATATGGAATTAAGAGGCTCAAAAGCAGGACTAGAGAGCCATTTTAGAACCACATCTAGGTTCCAAGATACTGGTTGCGAATCCCTTGTCTTACACGTATCAGATGATCTAACAAGACTGGAAATATCCTGGATGGCCAAAAGGTCCAGGCCCCTATGTCAGAACACAGAGCTAAGCATGGACCTGTAAACTTTAATACATAACACGAAAGGAAGGGGGAAGAGGGCTACTAAGCATAGAGGACTGCATCAACATCGAGAGCAAAGCACTGGGGCAATATCTGAAAACCAGTGAAGAGGAGTGACTAAGGAGTGCATGGGAAGAAGGACTGATAAAAGTAGACGAAGACCCAGAAATATACAGAGACAGGAGAATGAAAAACAGAACAGAGGAATGGCACAACAAACCAGTGCACGGACAGTACGAGACACAAAAGAACTGGCTGGCAATGAAACATGGCAATGGCTACAGAGGGGAGAACTCAAGAAGGAAACAGATGGATTGCTAAAAGCGGCACAAGATCAGGCCCTAAGAACCAGATATGTCCAAAGAACAATAGATGGAGATAACATCTCACCCATGTGCAGGAAGTGCAATGTGAAAGACGAGACCATAAACCACATAGCAAGCGAATGTCCAGTGCTTGCACAAAACCAGTAGAAAAAGAGGCATAATTCAGTAGCAAAAGCCCTCCACTAGAGCCTGTGCAAGAAACACCAGTTAGCTGAGGGAGTGATAGAAAATGATCAGACAAAGATCCTCTGGGACTATGGTATCAGAACAGATAGGGTGATACAGGTCAATACTCACTCATTGATGTCGCAATACCATGGGACACCAGAGTAGATGAGAAAGAAAGAGAAAAAATTATTGAGTATCAAGACCTGAAAATCGAAATAAGGACGACATGGAACATGCCAGTGAAAACTGTACCCATAATCATAGTAACACTAGGCATGATCCCAAGATCCCTGAAAAGGAATCTGGAAACGCTAGATGCCGAAATAGCTCCAGGACTCATGCAGAAAAGTGTGCTACTAGAAACAGTTCACACAGTGAGAAAAGTGATGGACTCCTAAGGAGGCAGGATGCAACCCAGAACGCCACACTATAAAAACCACCCAGTCGAATAGGATGACTGTCGTAGAAAAAAAAATAATAGTACTGTTGCGATTAAAAATTTCGGTATTGTAATCTATTTAGTAAATAAATCTAGTCCATTTTTACGACCAGATTCATTAACAATAATTATGAGGGGGGTGAGCTTGCTACTGTCCTAAAAACCATTTTTGTTTCATTCAAGTTCTCACTCTTATGAAGTCAATATGATGCATTAATAGCTGAGTAGACAATCACTGAAAAAGTTAAGGATCAACATAAAATTTTCCCATGTTTACAGATAAACAAGCTAAAACTGTTTTATACCTCAACGAGTTTTTCTGCTCGTCTGAATATGAAGATGGCTGACTACCACAGGTAACATCCCAAACGCTAACCGAAGGATCCGATCGTCCCCTGTCTAGACCAGCTGCAAGAAGCTGCGGCTCCTGGGCGTTCCACGACAGTGAATTGACGGGACGAGACCGCTTTGGAACTGTGGGCAAAATGAGATATCAAAACAAAAACAAATATTTACTAATTTAGTTAGGATTAGAACTTACAAGGCTGAACAGTGTACAAAAAAAGAATGCCAAGGAGAATTCTGACAGAAATTAATCTACAACCAAAGCTGTAACAAAACCCTTCCTTGATATTCCGCCACTGGAACTGCTTTCAATCTGGGAATACTACTACTGTAGGTGGTCCAAGAGAAAATCACAAACCTTTACATTTTTTTTAAGAATATTCAATTGCAATAAAAACTGCTGCATTATACTAAAATACTGAAAATGTTTTCTTTCCCACAAATTTTGTTCAGTATTGTTAACAAATACAAAACAAGAGCTACCAAATAGTTAAATTTGGCAATGCAATAAACTTCTCAAGGCTTTGAAAGTTAATATTGGAACTTCTTTTCCTTTTTTCAATTTCTTCTAACAAAGTAGCGATCATATAGAGAAATAAATGCTATTTAGCTTTTTAGGTGGAGAGGCTGAAAATCACTCACCTAATATTATTAATGTGATCCAACCAGAACAGTGAATGTGGTTAGACAGCAAGGAGTTAGACGGTGTCTGACTTTACTACAGGAAAGAGGTTAAACCAATATTTTAATTCACCTTTTATCTTCATACTAGGAACATTAAACCTATGCAAATAAAAAATATCTAAATAATGAATGCCCTAAAAACTATTAAAGTAAATACACTCCATAATTAACTGCTGTATTTTACAGGAAACACTGGAGGAATTTGTACCATATAATGTAAGAAAATGAGGTTTTAAAACAAAGTATTTTTACAAACATATTAATCATAATCAACTTTATTAATCATAATTAACTTTATGTGTAAATGGATCCCAGTTATGCTCATCTGAAAAGTAAAAGGAAGAAAGGTTCCACCGCCATACATCACCAGGCTTTGTCCACTGTCCACCATGAGCCATCACTTTTCTGCGCCTAACCACAACTGGACGAGTGGAGAGAAGGGAGGGAGAAGGACACTGAATATTATGATTGACTGATTGGTTTGTAGGGTTTTATTTTAAAGACAATAGTGTTATGCAAAGCCCTTTGACCATAATTAGCCTGAATCACACTTGAGGAGAGAAAGTTAAGTATACCTTAGTTTAACCAGACCACTGAGCTGATTAACAGCTCTCCTAGAGAGAGCTGGCCCCAAGGATTAGGTTTATTTTACGTGGCTAAGAACCAATTGGTTACCTAGCAATGGGACCTACAGCTTTTTGTGGAATCCGAACCACATTATACTGAGAAATGAATTTCTATCACCAGAAATAAACTCCTCTAATTCTTCACTGGCCAGCCAGAGACTCGAACTCGGGCCTAGCGGAGTGCTAGCCGAGAACTCTACCGACTCGTCCAACAAGGAACTACTTGAGGAGGAAGGATGAAGCAGAAGAGCTTTGGAAAAGAAGAGACAACCCTGATGCAATAAATCCATTTCTCATAAAGAAAAGACAGTTGAGCCAACGATGACCCTGGAAATCCATGTAGTTTTCACAAGTGAAGAATGCAATGGACGAGATATATACCTGCGAGGTACCAGCACCAAGCACCTGAGGTGTAAGGGTGGATAAGAAAAATAAAACTACTGGTAAAGTAAAACTGGAGAGAGGAGAGCACTGACCCTGAGTCAGTCAAGGGCCTCCTAAGAAACATCTAATTATTCCCAACCAAAAAGCCATGGAAGCCAACATGAAAAGGAGATCCTTGAGTGTTCAATCCTAGTGACAAGAGTGAGAGGATAAAAAAGACACGTCTGCTGACAATGACCTTGGATATCCAGGTAGTTTCTGAGAGTAAATAATGCAACAGTGGGCATGTACAGGTGGTAGTAGTACGTGCATCAAAAAACCTGATGAGTAAAAGTGGAGCTTTCAAGAAAACCCCACCCGATAAAACAGAACAGCAAAGAGGTATGAGGCACTTCAAGCCATGAAGCCCTCAGCATAAAAAAAACCAATGTGTAAAAGTGAGTACTTCAAGAAAAACCCACCTCCTGATAAAATAAAACAGCAAAGAGGTGGAAGGCACTCCAAGCCATGAGGGACTTCTGGAACATCTAAATACTGTATGCCTAACCAGGTAGCAGTGAAGGCCAGTCAATTTCAGCAACTCAAGAGGTAAGGCAGAAAAGAGCAAGTGAACTGGACAGACACAAACCACTGCAGATGCAGACACGGAAAACTTTATAAAAGCACAGCAAAGCGTCCAAAGACACAGATCCTAAGAATGATTCACTAGAAGGAGACTGCCAGCCATTAACTCATGTTATCTAAGGCCTTTTGTATATATATACTAGCTGACCAACCAGGTGCTGCCCGGGAAATCTCTGAATGACAACCGATAAACTCTCTCTCTCTCTCTCTCTCTCTCTCTCTCTCTCTCTCTCTCTCTCTCTCTCTCTCTCTCTCTCTCTCTCTCATTCCTGTTAAGATAGTTGATTCAATTACACTGCTAGTATATTTGACATTTATATTTAACCACTTCTCACCCGCCCATGCCTATCGGGGCTGAACTTGGACTTGAAGGGTATCGGGAATGTCTCTATTTATCACAACGATCTCAAAAACTATGGATTAGACTCTATCTGTCATCTTTGACATTTTACTTTTCACCCCTTCTCACCCCACCTTCCTATCGGGGCTGAACTTGGACTTGAAGGGCATCAGGAGTGTCACTATTCATCTCAGCAACCTCAAAAACTATGGATTAGATGCTAATATCTGTTGTTTTCGATTATTTTTACATATCACCACCTTCCCACCCCCCTCCCTATTGGGGCTGAACTTGGACTTAAAGGACATCAGGAGTGTCACTATTCTTCTCAGGGACCTCGAAAACTATGGATTAGACATTATCTGTCGTTTCAGTTATTTTTACGTCACCACCTTCCTACCCCCTTCTCACCCACCCCCTTCCTATCAGGGCTGAACTTGGACTTGAAGGGCATCGGGAGCCACTACTCATCTTAGCAACCTCGAAAACTACAGATTAGACACTAATATCTGTTGTTTTCTGTAATTTTTACATTTCATCCCCTTCCCACACCCAAACCCCTTTGGTGCCAGTGATCTTTCCCCCACAGTGTTCTTTCCCAGATGGTAAGTCCTATGTACAGTATACAAAGTCTGGTTGAAATTGCTCAATGCATTTCAGAGTGTATGTAGAACACACACACACACACACACACACACACACACACACACACACACACAAACACAACACACATACATACATCCATTTTTATATAGACAGCAGTGCACTAGTGTCAAGAATCCGGCCTTGTGAACTACACGAAATAAAGTACAGTACAATAAACTCCCTTAACCCTGGATTATAAACAACGACAACTCTCAAGCAACACCACAAAATCAAGAATTATCTAAACAAAATAAGGGAAAGGATTTACTTTTTTACTTAGATTTTAAAAATGCGCTGAATACATTTGATTTTTGCCATTCCACGGACAGCTTTTCTCATTTTTTAAATTTTAAGCAGACAACTCTAGAACCCTTTCTCTGTACTCCACTACTCAAGAGTCCTCCCCCTCGCACTCTCCTGTGGATAACTCAACCAGTGACAATGAATTAAAGAGTGCTTAGATTTTAAAAAAAAATTACAAAAACCAAAATTATAGTTTAAATATACAAATTATTTAAAGTCTGTGTATCAGGATAAGACTTTCAGTAGGTTTAATTAAATGGCGTTAAATAAGTAAAGTTAATGTGCAAGCCTAGCCTGCAATTGTATATGTATTCTACAATTTGTGTTAAGGTAAACTAAGCACCTACTCTGCCAACAATAAAATGTGCATTAAAAAGACTTTAAGTCTCGGGAAACGAAGAGTTATTTGAGAATGGTCAATTTTTTATGTGGCGCTGGCATCTCTAACCACAGTGAAGTTCAAAGCAACCGTGCAGCTATCCAACACCTGGTTTGTCCACCCTGAACCAGACCTCAAGCAAAGTAAAATTAAATGTTCTTAATTCATGACTGCACTTTTTATGAAAAGGTCTTAGCATACTTACTGAATTCCTTCCCCTTAATCCCTTGGGGGTCCCGCACCTTGCTGAAATTAGTGAGTACTACCTTGCCATCAGCTTGCCCTACAGCTATGAGGTGACTATAAGGATTAGTTTCCAGGCCAGGACACCAAGCCACACATTTAATACACTGAAGGTCATTGTTTGTTGCTAAGAGAGAAGCAGCTGTTTTAGGACCCAGTCTAAAGCCTGTAAAGGAATAAAAATACAAAATAGAAAAATTCAATACTGGTACGTATCAAGATGGATCTGCAGTAATGATATTCAATTACTGTACAGAGTGATCAGGCTGAGAGACAGTCCTTCATACTAGAGCAGGCTGTGTGTTCTAGTTCCATATATAGATTAAAAAAAATGACATTTAACCATTATCATGCAGAATAAAAACTTAAACCACATGATTGTTACACAGATAAATCTAACAATCTCTATACAATTACACGAACAGGAAGTGAAATGTCCAACTTTACCTTGTGTCCTCAGAATGGTAATACAGTAACCCCTTAGCCACTTCCACTTCCCTTACTTGCACTATGCCCTTCACATTTTTATCGGTCCAACTGTGTCCATGTAAATTAAAATATAATTGTGCATGGACAAACACGTGTACAAAGTTACAACTAAGCTATGTTCCACCAGCTCCATGGGATACTGCCTTTAAGCAAGCACTCAGAGGTGTCCAATTTGGTAACTGTTAAAACTATTTTACAAGGATACTACAGTAGGTACTATGTACTACAAGATTGGTGTTTTTCATTTATTACTACAGGCAGTCCCCGGTTTACGACAGTTCCGGCTTACGAAGTTCTGAGTTTACGACAGTTTTTCAGATATATTCATAAAAAAATCCTGGCCAGTTTATGACGCTTGTTCCGAGTTTACGACGCAGCCTGCTTACAACATTCAAAGTTTATGACGTTTTTCAAATACGCATATTTATAAAAAAAAATCTGTTTCTGGTTTAACAGTATTCATCAAAAATCAGTTTCTGGTTACAATATAAAACACATTCCAAGGTTACGACGTTTTTTCAATGCTTTTTACACCACATTGTAAGCAGAACTAGTTCTCTAAACGTAGCTGTGCTCTGTATTTAACTGCATTGGTAGTTGACCGGGCAACGACCTTCCTGGGTCGAGCACGCAGGTGCGCGTAACAATACCAAACATTCGGTCACTCACGTGTTTGCCTCCGCTCGGCTAGGTTCTGTACTTCGTTGTTGCTTTTCACTGCTGCAGTTTTTCGTTATTGTGCCTTCACTATGGCTCCAAAACGGCAGAATACTTCGTCTGATGGTAGTGCATCAAAGAAGAGAAAGAGCATCACAATGGAAGTTAAGTACGACATAATTAAATGTTCAGAGGAGAGAGTAACACCAAGATGGGTCGTGCCTTGGGCCTTAGTAGGATGACAGTTGTGACCATAGTGAAGGACAAGCAGCGTATTCTGAAGCATGTGCAAGATGCTGCACCAATGAAGGTGACGGTCATTAACGTGGAGCAACGTAGTCAGAACATTGTGGAGATGGAGAAGTTATTGTTGATCTGGCTGGAAGACCAGAACCAACAACGTGTTCCAGTGAGCCTGAGTGTGATTCAAGAAAAGGCTAGGGAGCTGCATGCGGCAGTAGTGAAGAAGAGTGGGGAAGGCAGTGCTAGTGAAGGATTTTCCACCAGCAGAGGTTGGTTTAATCGCTTCAAGTCACATGCAAATTTGCACAATGTGAAGTTACAAGGTGAAGCTGCTAGTGCTGATAGCGTAGCAGCAGAAAGTTTCCCTAGTGGTTTGACTGATAATTAGGGAAGGTGGTTACACTGCTGACCAGGTATTTAATGTAGATGAGACAGGGTTATTTTGGAAAAGAATGCCAAATCATACGTACCTCTCCAAGAAGAAGTCAGCACCAGGCCATAAAGTTGGTAAGGAGAGATTGACTTTACTCTTTGAGGACAATGCTAGTGGTGATTTGAAGCTTAAGCTCTTACTAGTGTACTTAGCAGAAAATCCCAGGGCTTTTAAGGGCATTTTCAAGTGTCAACTCCCTGTCATTTGGAAGTCCAACAAGAAAGCTTGGGTTACCTTGATGGTCTTTGAGGACTGGTTTAATGACCACTTTGTGCCAGCAGTGGAAAGGTATTGTGCCTCAAAGGGTCTGCCTTTTAAGGTCCTGCTTGTCCTCGACAATGCCCCTGGCCACCCGGCTAATCTTAGTAACATGTACCCTAATGTGAAGGTGGTGTATCTACCACCAAATACTACATCCCTCATACAGCCTATGGACCAGGGAGTCATTGCTAACTTCAAGGTATACTACCTGAAGAGGACAATATGCTCTGCTCGAAGGGCCATTGAAGGTAACAAGGAGTTGATTCTTAAGCAATTTTAGAAGGGCTACAACATTGCAGATGCTGTGAAGAACATAGCACGTGCTTGGGACGAAATGAAAGTGACAACTCAGAATGGTGCCTGGAAGAAACTGTGTCTGCAGTTTGTGAACAGTTTTGAGGGGTTTGAGCAGGCAGATGTAGAGGCTGTGACAAGGAAAATTGTTGGGCTCAGCAAGAGGCTGAAATTGGACTTGGAAGCTGAGGATGTCACCGAGCTGCTGGCATCCCACGGAGAGGAACTGTCATCGGAGGACCTCATGGAGCTGGAGAAGCAGATGATTGAGGAGGAGGAAGAGGCCCCAAACCCAAAGCTCAGAGCATTAACTGCCAAGGGCTTGGCAGAGGGTTTTGCTCATCTGGGGAGAGCTTTGGCATCTTTTGAGGCTGAGGACCTTAACATTGGAAGGTATAAGAAGGTTCGAAGAGGGATCATGGATTGCGTCACTTTCTACAAGGAAACGAAGAAGAAGCTGATGAAGAAAAATGTGCAGTCTAGGCTAGGCACTTTCTTCAAGAAGAAGTCTCCAGCACCACCTGCCACTCCTAGTCTAGGTAATGAATTCTCAACTTTGTTTTGTTTACTGCTGTAATATAAAATGTTATAAATTGTAATAAATTTTATAAAACTGTTACTGTAGTGTACTGTACTGCAATTTATATATTGTACATACACAGCATAACCCAATAATTGCAGAAGTGATGCCCAATCCAAATTCCCCTGAACCTGAGCCTGACTCTAAACCTGAACCTGAATCTGTACCCTCCCCAGCAGCATTTCCAGCTCCATCAGGTAAGGAATTCTTAAGTGTTTCATTTTTAACATCAGGACCTACGGTAGCAGATCAGAAGGCAGGAGCTACTGCAACGGTCAGGAACATCACATGAAAGTCACCAGCAGCGACAGGAACGATCAGGACGGCTGCGGCAGGAGACCAGGCAGTGCTGCCCAGAGACTGTCGTCGAGTTAACAAGAGCATAACACAGGGAACAGCAGGAGCAGATGGACCACACATATGACAGAGGCATTGCCACAGCATACATGAAGGCCAGCAATGATAGCGATCGATCCACATCGGCGGGAACAGAGTCAGAGTGATCCCGACGTGGAACTATGTCATCCAGCCAGGGTATTGTGGTCGATCCCGAAGTAACACTAATGAACGTCGGGACTCCTTCATGCGAAATATCCCCTGAGATATCCAGCCAACTACCGCTGTGTCTGCGATGCTCACTGTCAACCTGAAAGAAAAAGCAAAGATGATTAGAGAGGGAAACTCCTCTTGCTGTGAGGAGAAATGCCCTACGCAGCAAAAGGAGGTACCCTAGAAGAGATCGCCTGACCGCCCGTCCCCTCCTCATGGGCTTCGCCCGACAAGCGAGCGAAGAGGGCGAAGGAGAGAGATCTCTACCGAAGGAGAGATAAGGAAGAACCTACGGGGAGAGAAAAGGACAGAAGGGAGGCCACCAAGGGCGCCGTGGAAGCGTAACTTACAGACGACACCCGCAACCTCCCACCTGTCTTGCAGCTCTCTAAGCGCAGGCGGCGAAAACAACACACAGCACAAGTAGGAAGGAAGTAGTCATGCTCTTGTACACGGAGGGCGGGAGCCCAAGAAGGGAAGCGAACTCTTACGTCCCGATCAACGTAGGGGAGCGAAGATACTGTATTACGTTTCAATATGATATTTTAATGATAAAATAAAGTTTGTTCATACTTACCTGGCAGATATATATATAGCTGTATTCTCCGAAGGTCCGACAGAATTTCAAATTTCGCGGCACACGCAGTGGCCGGTCAGGTGGTTAGTACCCATTCCCGCCGCTGGGAGGCGGGTATCAGGAACCATTCCCATTTTCTATTCAGATTTTCTAACGCCACTGTCTCCTGAGGGGAGGAGGGAGGGCAATATAAATATATATATCTGCCAGGTAAGTATGAACAAACTTTATTTTATCATTAAAATATCATTTTGTTCATGAGACTTACCTGCCAGATATATATATAGCTGAATACCACCTTTGGAGGGGGGTAGAGACAGCCAAGAATTAGGGAAAAAACCAATTATTGGTAAAATTATTTTGGTTCCTTATCTGATAGCGTAGCTGACTGAGTGGTTACTGTCACTCTAGTCTGCTTCTGCTTTACTAGAGACCCCAGCGAGGTAGTGACCTATATAGCTGGCGACTTCTAGATGATCTGTCAACGGGGGCGTGACCACAATGTGACTAGATCATAGCCCATACAAAGAGGACAAAAGAGCATTACTAACCACCTAACCAACACCTAAAGCGTTAGTTTGCAAAGGATTGGGAAGACTGCCTCCAGTAGTCGACCCAACAACCACAAAAACACAATTAAAAAGGGGATAGGATCAGAGTTACCCCTTGTCCCCAAGGTTGCTGAAGCAGCAATGTATGGTCCCAGCGAAAAGCAAATTTCGTATGCTACCTAAACATCTTGCCAAGAGTGTGAGGCAAACACCGAATTGACTTCGCCAAAATGTGGCACTAAATATGTCACTGAGTACCATATTTTTCTTGAACGCCATGGAGGTAGCAACTGCCCTCACCCGTGAGCGTTAACTCTCAACAACTTGAAGTTGGAGTCGTCACAACTAGAGTGTGCGTCCTTAATGACGTCCCTAATGAAGAATGCCAGTGCATTCTTCGACATAGGTTTAACTGGTTGCCTCACAGAACACCATAAAACATCCAATGGACCACGAGTGTCCTGTGTTCTTTAAAGGTAGTACTTGAGAGCTCTAACTGGACATAGAACTCCCTCAGGTTCCTGTCCAATAAGGTCTGCTAAACCTTTAATTTCAAAGTGTCTAGGCCAAGGGTTAGAAGACCTATCATTCTTAGCCAAGAACTTAGGGCTTAAAGAATAGACAGCATTGTGTTCCTTGAAGCCCACATGACGGCCTCGAACTTCTCTCACTCTCTTCGCCGCGAGGAATGCCGTTTTCGAGTAACATCCTTAAGAGATGCAGAGTGGAGAGGCTCAAAAGGACTAAACATCAAAAACTTGAGCATTACGTCCAAGTTCCAAGCAGGGGAAATCAGCTGAGGAACCTTGGACGTCTTGAAAGAGCTCGTAAGATCGTGGAGGTCCTTATTGTCAGACAAAGCTAATCCTCTGTGTCTGAATACAATCGAAAGCATGCTCCGATAACACTTGATAGTCGGAACTGCTATATCGAGTTTTTCTCTTAAGTAAAGGAGAAAATCCGCAACCTGGCTCACAGTGATAGAGGAAGAGGAAAAGCCCTTCTTTCTACACCAACCTTTGAAGGTTGCTCACTTCGCTAGATATATCCTTTAGATGAAGAACTTCTGGCTCTAGCGATGGCCCGTGCCACCTGGCCAGAAAAACCCCTTCGCTCTGACCAAGTTTCGATAGTCTGAAAGCAGTCAGGTTCAGAGCGGGGAGATTCAAAGATATCTCGTGAAGTGGGTTTGTATGAGCAGGTCTGCTCTCATAGGAAGGGTCCTCGGAACGTCTACCAACCAGAAGAGAAACTCCGAGAACCAGTGGTTCGAAGGCCAAAACGTGGGGATGAGAGTCATCCTCGTCCCTTGTGAGGCCGCGAACTTGCGTATGACTTCTCCCAGAATTTAGAACGGGGAAAAAGGCGTAAACATCTATTCCCGTCCAATCCCAGGGAAGAGCAACTATCGCAACTGCCCCAGGGTCGAGTACAGATGAGCTTTATAGAGGGAGCCTCGCTGTTCTTGAGGTCGTGAAAATATCCACAAGATGGCGACCCCAAAATTTCCAAAAATCTTGGCAAACCTCCTGATGAAGGGTCCATTCCTTCGGCAGGAGTTGATGGCGCCAACAGAGCAGGTCTGCTCGAACATTTTCGACCTCTGCAACAAAACTTGTGAGAATCGAAATGTTGCGAGCATAGGCTCAAAGAATAATCTCTCTTGCAAGGCTGAACAGGGAACAAGTAGTATTGTCCGAGTTTGCTAGAACTACACGATTGCAAACTTGGACCTCGAAGAATTGGCGAGCTAAAAGATAGCCGCCAAATCTTTGAAGTCGATGTGCCAGGACACCTGTTCCTCTCTCCAGGTTCCTAACACTTCCTCTCCCTCTAGTGTTGCCCCCCAACCTGTTGACGACCCGTCGGAAAAACAACACTAGGTTGGGGTTCAGAAGCTTGAGGGAGATCCCTTTCTGCAATTCCGTTGGATCGAGCCACCACCACAGATCCTCTTTATATAAGGAAGAATTCTCAATTCCTCTTTCAAGTCTTCCTTGCTTTGTCAGTTCTCCAACAAAAAGAACTGAAGAGGCCTGAGATGCAGACTCCCCAGAAAACAAACTTCTCCAGCAAGGAAATGGTCCCCAGCAGACTCATTCCTTCCTTCACCTAGCATGTTTCCTTTTCCAAGAAGGCCGAAACTTTTTCGTACATAGAAGTTGCCGTTCTTGCGACGGAGACGCTATAAAAGCCGCTGAATAGATCTGAATTCCCAGACACAATGGACAGTGAGGGGATCAGCTGCGACTTCTCCACAGACCAGAAGTCCCAGGGACTTCACGAGTTGCAGAGTCAACTGAAGGTCCTCCAGATACCTTCGCTTCGACGACGCTCGAATCAACCAGTCGTCCAAGTAGAGTGAGATCCTGACGTGCGACAGATGCAACTGCATCGCAACGTTTTTCATGAGACGTGTAAACACCCTCGGAGCAAAATGTGACGCCAACAGCATCTGGTGTTCCCAGGCGGTCAACCATCCAAGTACTGACCAGACCCAACGTTGCTTAACTTCGCTGATCGGACGAGAAGCGGTGTTTTCAACGTGGTATGGCCGTTGTGCAGAGTCCAAAGCAGAGAGCCCTGAACTGGTACGTCTAGTCCCCCAAGACAACCTGAGATACTTCACCGAACGTGGATGAATTGGGGCGTGAAGATAAGTATCTTGGAGATCCAAAGATACCATCCAATCCCCGGGATGAAGGGCTCCTAGTATTGACTGCGAGGTCTCCATCTTGAACTTTTCCTTCCGGACCAAGTTGTTCGACCTGTTGACGTCCAAGACGGGTCTCCAGCCTACTGAAAGTTTCGGGACTAGAAACAATCTGTAGTAAAATCCCGGGGAACACCGAGTCCAAGATCTGTTCCACTGCTCTCCGCTCGAACATCTGTTCGAGCAGGTCAAACAATTTTCTGTTTGACAGGAAGGCAGTTGGGAAACAAAAAACAAAAGAGGAGACAGGAAGGGAATCAAGTAACCTCTCTCTAACAGTAGGAGGGACCAAACGTCTGCCCCTCACTCTTTCCAGGCTTGTGCAAAATGAAGCCTGGTTGCAAAGGGAGTCTGGAGATGAAGGGAGTCACTTGCTACCTCTCTTGGAAGTGACATTCCTTCGGGAAAAAAAACTCTCTCTCGTGGTGCGGGTCTCGTGTTGCTTCCCATGGAAGCCCCTTTGTTATGCAAACATTTAGCTTTCGTTTACTTTTTGTATCTGAGATCGGTGCAAGCATTATGAAGGAGATGCAGTTTGAATGTCGATAACTTTAGTTTTGAGAAAAACGATATTTTTTGCTTCTCTGTGTATTTATTTGCTTGCCGTTACACAGTTTGATGTTTTTATGACATAATGAAAAGCCAAAAAATAGACCTGCAAAGTAATATAACTTCGCTAAATGAAGCTAAATGAAGCGAGTGTCAAAACACGGCTGAGGTTGGCCAGCGCGACGTTTTACTTAGTCAAGCTCTGAGCTGCTACTGACTGACTGCCACTGACTGCCCTGCGGCATTCCTGTCTTTCGCTGATGCGTACTATGTCCACAGGGTTGCCATAGATCGCATTAGATATTATTTCATAGCTAAAAGGAAATTACCACCGATATACTGACAATATCATTACATTATATGAAAAATGTAATTTGACTATGATAGGTTACTGTTTTGTTTATAACTTCTAACTGTGGCGAACTTTTAAATAAAACTTTCTGAGAAGATAGTAAGGATATGTATGATGCCATATATAAAATATCCCAGAAAATTTTATTTCCGATTTTTTCGTCAAACGCTCCCCTTAAGACAAAGACAACTGCGAAGGTGGAGAGAGAGGAGCCGACGGTTGAAAAGTCTCAGGAAACAGATCCTTAAGAAAAAAGCCAGAGTCTGATAATCAGAGGAAGACAAAAGAAGTTTCTCTTCATACAAAGGCTGTGACGAAAGAGGATGTTCTTCCGCAGCTGGTGGGTCTTGAGTGAGTGGTGAAAGTAGTTCCGATTCGCCGATACGTAAGCGGGAACTCCCGCGAACGAAGAAGTCGTCAACTAGAGTACGTATAGTAAACATAAAAAATGTGGAACACTTCACGATTAGCGTGTCATCCTTGCGCAAGAGCCATGCTAATCTTCTCTGTATCGTTCCAATTAGTATATGTACTGCCGAAGCAAGTACTGGCTAAATTAAGAAGGACATCAAATGTTGAAGCGGGTAGTTGTGCGACATGATGAACAACTGGAGCGGTGTCAACACAAGACTTGAAGCTATACGGCGAAGCGAGCGCGGAGCGTCATGGCGTGACGCGCGAGAGGCTCCGTGGCAAGTACTAGAAGAGAGTCACAGCGTGGCGCGCACGAAGCGTCATGGCTAGGCGCGCGCCGAGCGTCAAGGTGAGGAGCGCGTGAAGCGTGAGAAGCGCACGAAGAGCAAGACGCGCTCCTGGCGCGAGACAAGAGAAAAGGCCAACACCTCAACTCGGGGAAGATGAATAGGAAGCCACTAAACACTCTCTCTAGACGACAGACGCTCTGTATCGTTCCCGAAGCGGGAGACGAAGGTGAAAGTCTGTACCTCTTAACAGGCAGATTCGAATCTTGAAAGGTTCATGAGAGCATCCAGCTGTTGTTGCAAACCCAACAAAATCTTACGCGTTGGAGAAGCCACTCTCTCGGGAGAAGGGCTGAACCTGAGAGAAGGAAAGGGGCGAGAGACGTATACTTCCTTCCACAGGGGAAGAAGCTCTAGCCCTTGCCTTAGCGCGACAGGGGGGTCGAGTAGAGTGATCATTCGAAAAACACTTTATTCTCTTCTGCAGAGGAATATCCACGCAACTTTCGGGGAAGAGTACAAACGTCTAGAGGAAGAGGACGTGAAGCGTCCTCTCCTCTAAGCTTCTCTTAAGAGGGCGAGAGTCCAACCGAGAGCTCCAACCCCGTGGCGGGGAGGACGTGTCGGAGGACGAGAAGCAATCCTTCAGGATGCGTGCCTGAGCACGATCCCTGGCAGCCTGGGTAGCGTCATCAGGACCTGCCGAAGGGACGCCAGATCGGTGGGAAGCCCCCGTAACCCTCATGCGGCTTTCGACATGCCCCCTCCCTGGTCCTGGGAGTTCGACAGAGGTCCAGGCCTAGAGGCATTATAGGGCCGATCTGACGCCCCCTCCACAACACTAGGGGCACTAGCACTAACACTATGCGTTTGAATTGCATTCACTTTAGTTTCAAGAGCACGCATTGACTCCACACGAGAGCCAGGGAATTACCTTCTGCAGCAACAAACTACAGGGTTAGTAATAAATTACTACAGGGTTACTAGTAGGAGAAAACCCTGACTGTCCAACTAAGGATGCACTCTAGGAGGAAGATTTCCTCAGCCTATCATGCTCCAATTTAAGCATATAGGCTTCATATTTCTTCCACTCACCCTCAGACAATCCCACACATTCATTACCGATTATCATAGAGCATTGAACACCCTTACATATCATACATAAAGAGTGAGGAACTATCAAAGTCTTCGATAGCCTCACCTTACATTCACCCAAGCTACAGACTCGATAGCTAGAGGTAAGACATCTTAATTATAAGAAAAGTCAAAAGCAAAATCAAAAACGGTCCACAAAGAGCGTATGCCAAGTCACAGATCCAGTCGAATACCAAAAAACAACCAAAATACTTAAGTGACAACAAATTTCGAAAATCCAAAAGGCGGAGGAACTGACAACAGGTGTTGACAGTCCGGCGACAGAGAAAATCTGAATAGAAAATGGGAATGGTTCCTGATACCCGCCTCCCAGCGGCGGGAATGGGTACTAACCACCTGACCGGCCACTGCGTGTGCCGCGAAATTTGAAATTCTGTCGGACCTTCGGAGAATACAGCTATATATATATCTGGCAGGTAAGTCTCATGAACAAACTAATATTTCTGGTTGTACAGGGGAAAACCTTCAGTATCTAAATAAAGGGCTACTGGGGAGAAGCATTACTACTCGGTTACGCTCCTTTAAATACGCCCTTGGCCGTCAACCCAAGACACATTAAGATACATTAAGATCCCACCGGGATAATAAGAGCTTAACAACAGTCAGGCAAGGGGATCCGAAACCACGTCTGCAACACATGATGGCTGAAAGCAAATTGGAATGTTTACATCCTGGCAGGCAGGTATTACTGCCTACCTGGCAGTAGTTACTGCCTAACCACCTTGCTCAAGAGTTTAATGGCCGTTTCCAGCCTACACTGAAAGTAATTCCTAATGTAAAGGACCGACGGTTTGTATATCATATCAGAACAACAGATAATTATATATGAGACTCTTGGACTTAAAGCCAGGAACAAATTCCTGGGTTCAAGAGCCCACTCACCACGTCAAGGTGGTCCCACATTGAGGGGGTCTTGAAAAGAGACGAGACTTCCTCTGAGAGGGCTGAATACTTCTCCCATCCTTCGGAGTATGCCATCAATAGGACAGGAGTGCTCGTTAAAGGGAATAGCATACCCTTCCTTCAAAACTCACTACCCACTGCTTTGCTCCTCTCGCACTCCATTATTCCCAGAAGAGATGGAGTCTGGCACCCACTGGAGCATGGAGGACTGCTAACTCACTCACGAACGGTGGGCTTCAAGGAGGATCTCTTGATGGCTCGTGAGTGGAAGCGAACTGACACTCGCGGTCTCGACTGTGACCTCTGTCTGTTGCCTCAAAAGGGCTGAGGCTGAAGAGGAGAACTTGTCTTAGCACTGAAAGAGGTCCATTCCCTGGGAGGTCTAGCTGACTGGGTGAATAAGTCCTGCATCGACTTCTTCTGCAAGTGTGAAGCAATCTCATTGACCGCATCTTGAGGAAACAGGTGTTGCTTATCAAGAGGGGAGAAGATAAGAGAAGGGCTGATTTATAGGAGGACGTCACGCCCTAAGAGGTATAGGATACCCAGAGTTCCCTCTTCTTGAGAATGCCAGACCCCTGGGAACCATCTCTGATGGCTTTATCTGCACAAGCTAGAACGCCTAGCCAATCAGAGGAGCAGTCATCCAAAAGCGCAGACTAATCCTGAATCTTCCTGGCTAAGGCTCCAACCGACCAATCCAGGAAGCCCAGGACTTCGAACACTTTAAAAAGGATCTTCAATAAGTGATCCATCTCTAAGGAATAAAACATCACCTTGGCAGAGGAAAAAATGGATCTACGTGCTGCATCTGGTGGAACGGACAGCCACCTCCTCAACATGCATGACACTGTCACTTTTCACTGCACTATCACTAGCACTGTTATCCATCAGATATTTATTGACACTTCCCATCTCCATGATGGTATAATACATCAAATTTCTGACTGAACCTTGATTCGAGGCTGGCAATGGAGCAGAGAGCGGAATCATAGAAACCTGGATCAGGAGTCAGTGGTAGAGTATGAGGACTTAGGATGGGAGAGAGACGAGGAATTGGAGAAGAAACAGTTCTATCTTCTAAAGGAGCAGGTTCTGCACTAGCCCTATTCCCAGTCCTAAGGGCTGCCTTCCTCTTCCTATCTCGCTCAAGCTTTCCTAAGTGAGATTTTAAAGTTTTCTACTTCTTTTCCTCCCAATCCTGACACTCTAGGCAAGTATTATCAATACTAGACTCTTGTCCCCTACATTTAGTGCATTTAGTATGAGAATCGTACGAGAATTTCATTAGTCTAGTCTTACAACCCTCTGAACAAATACGAGCACTAGCTGAACTAGAATCTGACATGATCACTAGCAAATAATCAGAAAGATAGAAAACCAACAACAAATTCTGAATACTTCACCGAAAATCAGCAAAAAAAAATATCCACAAACAATGAAGTTAGCTGTGAAAAACTCCCGATGTTGATCGAAAGCCGGCAGGAAACGAATTGAGCTCTCTGTTATGTTGTTCCCCAAAAGTCCCGGACAGTGGTGGGACCTAATCACCTACACAAACGATAGAAGCGCCGACACGCGAATTTTGAATTTTTAAGCTGCCGTAGATTAGGAACTAATAGCTATGTAATTACTTGGTAAGTTACTTATATAAAAACTAGTAATATATGAAATTTTTTAAAATACAAAGCAAATCCACTTCCTTCAAAAGATTAACTTACGGGGAAATTCAAGGACATCTGTTGGAGAGATCTCTTGGACCTGATAGAGCTGAAGGTCTGAGCCCCAAGTGAGAAACTGGTCATCAGTCAGTGGAGACCACTGTACATCCACCCTCACACTACTCATGTTACATTATTATTACCTGAAAATATTCATACATTTTATACTGACAATGAAGTGTGCAGACATACATTCACTGTTATGTAAAAGAACAATGGAAAAAAATTTGTTCTGTGAAGAATTAAATACAAAAACCATTGTCCATAAAATACTAACTAGTTTTTATAAAAGATATCTCTAATCTAACTAGAAACTTACATACAATATGGGAATGCCTGAAAAGTTTAATAACCCACAGAGCTTATGAAGATGCACCTAAGAATTACAAAAATTGTAGAAATATATATTTCACACAGACAATTAAGTAAATTAGCTAAAAAAGCAACTTAATCTACAAAAAAAAGATAATGAATGAATCAAACACCACATTACAGCAGACTTTCGGTAAATGTTACCAGTCACTTTGGGAGACAATTGCAAATACTTCTGTATTACATTTTGTTAAGCAATAGCCTGAGCAGACTACAGTACTGTATTAAAGTTGCATAACACACAATCATTCAGGTGCACAGCTTCTCATACACCAAAAAAAACAACAACTCTCACTCTCTCTCTCTCTCTCTCTCTCTGCTCAAAGTTTAAGGTGATATGAAACAAATGATTCTGAATAGCAGCACTGGATAACTTTATATCTAATTTCTCCAACTTATAACAGCATAAGGAGCATCGATACGTATCAAAGATGAATTGCTTCCTTCCTAGCTGTGCAAACATGAAGTCTTTTATATGGATTACCTTTGGTGGCAAAAGTTGGTCCTTTCACTGAAGCTTAATAACAAGGTAGTTGACTAATGGCAGCTTCACTTTCTTCCTTGATGTCATGGACACAAATGGTGTCAGTTAGAGGTGAGATAGTGACGGAATGCAAACATTTCAGCTTTCCAGTCACGTAGGTGAGCAAGGGAAGGGTAGGTAACTTCTGTAACCACTTGTACATCCTGACATGTGTGATGTTGAGGATGACAGGGCCCTAATCCAAAGGGTGTCTATTTGCAACTTTACTCTAGGGCCATATTCCAGACAACTTTGCCAGACAACTCATACACCCGCTTGAAGTCTTCCTGGTGTTTCCTGTTACCGACACAGTTGTCAACATTTAGTCTGAGATGTAGTCTAGCACAAGTGGCACTGTATAATTGCACCTGAAAGGACAGGATCAGACAAGAATCTTATCTCTCGTAAGATACTGATCGGTTCTGAGTTTCTTACAAATTCAGGAACAAACAAGAGTGAGTGCAACACACATCCCTTCGAGTGCCAAACTACGTTCGAGAAACCATGCAACTTGCCTACTTTCCTCACCAATGCTAAGGCTAGAGGACAGTCTAGTCACTTCTTCATACAGTCTCCCACTGGAGTTCACATAGTGCCTGGGTGAGAAAACAAAGGACAAGAGTCACATTAACCACTGGAAAACTGAGTTCTTAGGGCGGGCAAGACTGTTCAAACCTCCTCTATGAAACTTCTACTAAGGCTGAGAGGTCCAGTCCTTTCAACTGGAAGACTCAGACAATGGTGAGCATAAACAGCAAAGAGCTTGCCTCAGCAAAGACAGACGAGTCTCCATGATCTGCTGAAAGTGATTCACACCAAAGGGGTCGCCACTGGTAACATCAATCCAAGCACCAAGGGTAGATCTCTCGACTCCTCAGAAAGAGGATCCCATTCAGTGTACAGCTAATGAAGAGCTGCCAGGACTATCCAATACTTGGGTGACCAGCACTGCTGATCATCCAACTGATCAGGTTCGACAGTGGAAAAGCATTGACACTGAGGCCATCCTAAAGGTGTCAAGTCTTCACACACACAATGAAGGGTAGGGTATGGCAAGCAACATGTTGGTGGTGGGGGGGGGGGGGGTGTCCTGATTAGTCATGTGGTGAATCGGTCCATACAAGTGGTTTCCAAAGCTCAAAGCTTTTATCTATTTGTGGGTACAGGAGCCACACCATGCCCATGCCCTGCCCCTGGTAACTGAACTAATTGGCCAACATATTCCGTTTGAGCAGAATATATCTGCCTGACAATTTAAAATCAATGCAATTAATGACCAAATGATATATAGCCTTGGAAACACTCAAAATACTATTATGGGAACTATTTGGATCTTAATGCAAAAAGTTTTGGCAATACTGTACTATAGTATTGTACTTTAATTCCTCTCCATCATCAAAAATAATATCAGAAATGGTCAAATGATGGTCATATGGTTTTTTTCTCCATAAGGAATATACAGTACTGGCCATATGAATAATTAGTACAGCATATTTACTGAGAAAAACTTGAAGGTTTGCATAACTTAAGTCCACTGCTGTTGCTCTGAGTGTGTTCTGCTAGTTCTTGGGCACTACTTAAGTGAACTGTTGGGTCTCTCTCTTACTAAATAACTACATACCCTTTCTAACAAATTCTTCTGTTCAAGTAGTGTTAATTCTAAGTATTAGCTCCGCACTTATTTTTACCTTGGAAACTGGTTTTTTCTACACTTTTAAGGGTTCTGATACTGGCGGTGCATTTGTTTGTTGTCATCCAAATGGAATGTCCCTTCGCCATGTTTAGTACTGGCCCGGGGGTGCAGTACCCATACATTAACAAGTTTAAATCCATAATTAGCAACCAAAAAACTATAGAAAAAGTCAAGTTAGAAGGAAATCGCCGCCGCGGAGCTACTATATAGATCTACCCAAGTAGCCTATCTAGATGTCTAACTGACCATTTTCACAAGTGTCTACAGTTACTAATGGCTGCCTTGTGTGAACAAACTGTTGATGGAGATCATATGTGATGTATTTCATATTACTGTATAGGCAAACGTGCAGTGACCCTTTATCCACCTGGAAATTCTTTTCACTGATACAAGCCTCTCTGGGACTGCAACAAGGGGAAATGTGCGCCTCCTAAATACTTACCTTCCTTCATGGTGAGGAAGATACCGTGCACAATACTATGGATGAATCAGGGAGGTGCCCTCTTGCAAGTTGGGGTAGAACTATATAGTAGCTCCGCGGCAGCGACTGCCTCCTAACTTAACTTTTTCTACAGTTTTTTGGTTGCTAATTATGAATTCACCTTTAATTTTTGGCGCTCAAGTGTAATTAACTTGTAATTAACCCCTGAAGTCCATCCAACAAGGGGTTTCCATACGTGATCTTCAAAAGACAGAGCACGGCTATGTCTGTTTCGAACGGTTCATATCCCGTCCGGCAAGTGCAATAACTTGTTAATGTGTGGGTACCCAACACCCCCCCGGGGCCAGTACCAACCATGGCGAAGGGACATTCCATTTGGCCGACAACAAACAGATGCACGGCCAGTATCAGAGCCCCTAAAAGTGTAGAAAAAAGCAGTTGAAAAGGTAAAAACAGGCGCAGAGCTAATATATAGAATTACCCAAGTTGGGGCCTAGTGAGTAAGGTTAGGTTCACAGGAATTTCTGTATCATGACTTGGATAAGATCTAGCCTCTGGTGCTTTAGTTCACTTTAGGCTTCAGCCCACTGCCAGGTAAGGACCAGTACCGTGGGCGAGGTTAGCTTCGCGAAGGTAAGATCAGGCTGCATCCCTGTTATTGGCCTCATAAGACATTTGCTTTTCATTCTGAGGCCTCTACTGACTGAAGATACGAGCCATGCAGTTTCTCCACTACTTGGGGCTAATGTAGACCATTGGCTAACTCTGGGTTCCCAGTCCCCTAGAGTAAAATCACCCTGTTCACCCCTAGGGCCCTCCCCCAAAATGCTAACCTATAGAATGGGGGCTGCTCAAAATTTATAGTGATTTGCATAAAAGTAGCCTATGGCCAGAAATGCATAAGACACAAGATAGCCTGTGGACCAAATGAAACCAAATCAGGGGCGATATAAATGTTCCCCATGATGGAATCTAATGAATTCTGACATGTCTGAGGGCTTATTCATTCATTATGTCTTAAAATTCACGAATTTAGATGGACACCATCTTCCTTTACACTGAATTGGGAGGTGAGCACTCGCCGCATATCTCTGCCGTTTCAAGGCACTTGTCGGACATATATCGCCACCATATTTGATAAATACTATGGCGCAATTGCAAATAACGTTTTAATATAATAATATAATGGTTATTACTCACGCTGGATGCGTATTTCAGCACTATAACACTTATGACGCGAATGTAAACAAACAGTCGGGAGGAGCTCGACTTCCCCGGAGGCGTTCGGTGATGCAAAACCTCACTTTGCCTTCTCTCCTTTTCTTATTAATCTCATTTATTCATTATTTTACAATTCTAAATTCAACAATATACGATTATTAAACTTTTAAAATTATAATTTTATGGATCTCATACTTTTAAAGGCGTTTTTCATTTACTATCGCTAATTACGATCATGCTGACAGGTTCCCTCATAAGCAGCTATTGTTGGAGATGTTCAGCAATGCAAAAAGTCATTTTGACTTTGTATTTTTATATAAATGATGTTCACTCATTATTCATCTTCATAAAATTAAATAATAAAAAGATTAAAACTTTTTAAAAATACTATTTTATTGATTTAATGCTTTTAAATGCATTTTTCATTTACTGTCGCTAATTATGATCACACTGACAGGTCCCCACCTAAGTTGGATCTGTTCAGTGAGGGGAAAAATTAACGTTACCTTCAATGTTGTCATTCGTTATCGATCGTGTTTATTCATTATTTCACTTTTAAAAATCCAATGGTCATTAATAATTAAGGCATTAAAGATATTATCTTATAGACTTCATGCAATTTAAAGCATCTTCCATTTAATGTCGTGAATTACGACCACACTGCCACCCACCCTACAATCTATTTGGTACCTCCAAAAACTTTTTACAACATTTTTAAATAGATATGACGTTATCGGCGTTATTACCGGTCATTATTGTAGTTAAATGACTTATTATTGAATTTGAGATCATGATTTATAACTTATAATTTATAATTTATAATTTATAAGGGAAACAGGAAATGGAAGGGAAGCAGGTGGGGTGGGTCCTTCCTTGAAGGCTTTTGGTTTTCTTTTCATTGACGATTCTTGCGTCTCCCTCTCCCTCCTACCCCTCCCCCGCCAATTGCCCCATCTCCCATCCCCCTCCCCCTCCTCAACCCCAACCTCCTCCCCCCACTCCTACCATCCTCCCCCCTATGCCTCCTCCTCATCCACCTTCTCATGGACAACCTCCTCCTCCTCCTCCTCTCCTCATTCTCCTCCTCTTCATCCTCCACCTCCTCCCCCTCCTCCTACCCCTCTTCCTCCCCCTCCTTCTCCTCATCTCCCTCCTGCCCCTCCTCCTCCGACCGCCCCATCTCCATCCCCCTCCTCCCCCACCCCAACCTCCTCCTCCTCCTCTCCTCATTCTCCTCCTCTTCATCCCCCCCTCCTCCTTCGCCTCTTCCTCCCCCCTCCCTCTCCTCATCTCCCACCTGCCCCTCCTCCTCCTCCCACTCCTACCATTCCCCATCCCTAGGACACCCCAAGGGAACCCACAGTAGCCCCTAGGAAGAGAGCTAGTAGCAGTAGTAATAAGAGTGTTAATAGCAGTAATAATAGCATTAGTAGTAGTAGTAGTAGTAGTAGTAGTAGTAGTAGTAAGAGAGCTAGTAGCAGTAGTAATAAGAATGTTAAAGCAGTAATAATAACATTAGCAGCAGTAGTAATAAGAGAGCTAGTAGCAGTCTTAATAACAGTGTTAATAGCGGTGATAATAAAATTAGTAGCAGTAGTAATAAGAGAGCTAGCAGCAGTAGTAATAAGAGTGTTAATAGCAGTAATAATAACATTAGTAGCAGTAGTAATAAGAGAGCTAGTAGCAGTAGTAATAAGTGTTAAAAGCAGTAATGATAACATTAGTAGCAGTAGTAATAAGAGTGTTAATAGCAGTAATGATAACATTAGTAGCAGTAGTAATAAGAGTGTTAATAGCAGTAATGATAACATTAGTAGCATTAGTAATAAGAGAGCTAGTAGCAGTAGTAATAAGAATATTAATAGCAGTAATGATAACATTAGTAGCAGTAGTAATAAGAGTGTTAATAGCAGTAGTAATAAGAGTGATAATAGCAGTAATAACATTAGTAGCAGTAGTAATAAGTGTTAATAGCAGTAATAATAACATTAATAGCAGTATTAATAAAAGTGCTAGTAGCAGTAGTAATAACATAGGTAGCCATAGTAATAAGAGAGCTAGTAGCAGTAGTAATATGAGTGTTAATAGCAGTAGCAATAACATTAGTAGCAGCAGCAATGAGAGTGTTAATAGCAGTAATAATGACATCAGTAGCTGCAGTAATAAGAGTGCTAGTAGCAGTAGTAATAACGGTGTTAATGGCAGTAGTAATAACATTAGCAGCAGTATTAATAAGAGATCTAGTAGCAGTAGCAATAAGAGTGCTAAAGCAGTAATAATAACATTAATACCAGTAGTAGTAAGAGAGCTAGTAGCAGTAGTAATAAGAGTGTTAATAGCAGTAGCAATAACATTAGTAGCCGCAGTAATAAGAGTGTTAATAGCAGTAGTAATAACATTAGTAACCTCAGTAATAAGAGTGCTAGTAGCAGTAGTAATAAGAGTGTTAATAGCAGTAATAACATTAGTAGCAGTATTAATAGGAGAGCTAGGAGCAGTAGTAATAAGTGTTAATAGCAGTAATAACAGTAGCAGTATTAATAAGAGAGCTAGTAGCAGTAGTAATACCAGTGTTAATAGCAGTAGTAATAACATTAGTAGCCACAGTAAAAGTGTTAATAGCAGTGGTAATAACATTAGTAGCAGTATTAATAAGAGTGCTAGTAGCAGTAGTAATAAGAGTGTCAATAGCAGTAATAATAACATTAGTAGCAGTATTAATGAGAGAGCTAGTAGCAGTAGTAATAAGAGTGTTAATAGCAGTAGTAATAACATTAGTAGCAGTATGAATAAGAGCTAGTAGCCACAGTAATAAGTGTTAATAGCAGTAGTAATAACATTGGTAGCAGTATTAATAAGAGAGCTATTAGCAGTAGTAATAAGAGTGTTAATAGTAGCAATAATAACATTAGTAGCAGTATTAATAAGAGATCTAGTAGCAGGAGTAATGAGTGTTAATAGCAGTAGTAATAACATTAGTAGCTTCAGTAATAAGAGTGTTAATAGCAGTAGTAATAGCATTAGTAGCAGTATTAGTAGGAGAGTCTGACAACCATTGCAACGACTGCAAGTTGTTAACGTTCAAAGTGGTACGCGTTTAGCAAATATGGTGACTGACGTATTGAACTGTTAATTCATAGTAGCATTAGTTGGATGGGATGATGGATTTATATTTCTGATTCATTTTATAATCATTTTGTCATTAATATTTGTGATAACATGAAACTGACAAGACCTGGAAATAGAGATAAGGACAGTTTTTGACTGTCCCTTTTTTCTTCAAAAATAAAGGACAGGCGGGTTTCAAAGAGGACAGACTGTCCATAAAAGGACAGACCTGGCAACCCTGCAGGCCCTGGAGTCAGCCTCAGAGACCCTGAAGAAGAAGAAGAAGAAGAAGAAGAAGAAGAAGAAGAAGGAATTCCCGTTGCCTCTCTTCCAGGATCTGGAACTGGAACAGAGAGACACAACAGAAAACGAAGCCTTTGTGAGATCTGCTCTCTAGCCTCCACCCGCCCTTACAGGTGACGCCTTCTTCTAAGGCCCTTTCTTTCGTTAATTCAAATCAACTCCTCGCTCACTGAGGCCTGTTCGAGGCTAGAAGTCCCCCCCCCAACAGGGTGCGAGGCTACAATGAGCTCAGAATAAAAAAAGGGAGACGAAGACAGCGTTCGTATGCAAGACCTCGACCCTGACTTCAGCTCCACAAAGCAGTTACTTATCACTGCCTGGCGTCGTCGAGTGCAGGTAGCAGAAGCAGCAACCGAGAACAAAGGGACTTATCAGAAGACTTCACGAATGAAGGCACCAAAGTGAAGGCTATCTTGTGTCGCAGTCTGCCAACAGCACCAGAGGACTTTAAGTCAGAAAGCCAGCCAATCGAGGGGCGTCTGGAACCGTAGGGGGCGGTCGGGGGAGGGGATGGAACGAAGGCCGGGAAAGATGATGGCGTCACTAGATCATCTCTAATCAGTGTATGATACAAAGGATAAAACCACTGTATCTTTTTCCGGCAGAATCGAAGTCACCAGTCGTGAGGCTTGATGATGAACACAGTGTGACTTCACCCACTGAGGAGGAGGAGGTTTGAGGGAGGGAGGGAGGGTTTACATCTATTTATAGAAACACCGACAGCGGCTGACTCCTGCTGGTTTGGGAGAGGCGGTTAAGAAGAAGAAGAAGACCTGGACCTATATTCTATGTTACGTCTCTCTGATGTTACTAAATTATATGTTATATACCTATGTAGTGGGCAGGACAGACCACTCAACAAGTTGATTGATTGATTGGTTAATTGATTGGTTGGTTAATTGACTGGTTGATTATTTGATTGATGACTGATGATGAGTATATACATGAGAAGAGAAATCACTTCATTATTCCTTTGTTTGTGTATTGAAATGGTGTAGAGACTGGCTTTATTCCGTCAGACTGGCTCCCCTGGGGATTTTCATGTGAGAGAGAGAGAGAGAGAGAGAGAGAGAGAGAGAGAGAGAGAGAGCGGTTGGGGGGCGGGTTGGCATATCATTCGTAGGAAGGTTTAAATGCTAATGAGATTTTGAGCCCAAATCCGGAATATAGACATAATCACATTGGGTTTTCTACTGTAGGAATTTTTGTTCAAATTATGATGCAGACATTGTTTTGTTGTCTGTGCTAAAGTTGTAAGTATAACTTGGTTCTGTCATTCTTTTACTATGATCTGTTCTCTCTCTCTCTCTCTCTCTCTCTCTCTCTTGATGGCTATTTCTCAACACAAAAAGCACCAGCCTGGGCCTACGTCGACTTCGAACGAATGCAAGTTTGGAAACACTTTGATCTTCTTCTATTTTGAGAACCATTTAAAAGAAAACTTCTTTTCAGTTAACACTGTCCAAAGCCTATTGTCATATTGAGAGAGAGAGAGAGAGAGAGAGAGAGAGAGAGAGAGAGAGAGAGAGAGAGAGAGAGAGAGACCCACGGTTTGTGAAACGGTCCTAAACAGTTTTCAGCAGCAGTTTTGCCGGATTTTGTTTTTCAGTTTCAATAAATTATATCGACAGAACTTGAATAAAGGCTTTTTGCCGAAGAACTCCATCGAATGAGCACATCAAATCTGTCAATCAATTTAGGGGGAAATTCTCATGCTGACGTCACGACCTTTCGTGTTTCTTTCTCCTCCTCCCCCTCCTCCCCCACTCCTCCTCCTCCTCCTCCTGGCCATCTTGAAGCATCGGTTCAAATGCTGTTGTGTTATTTACCAGGCGTCGATAATAACTGATACATGTTATCTATACACCAGATAATAGTCATGAAAGTTAAAGTCAAATATCGCGTCAACCCATAGGAAATCCAGCGGCAGTCATGTTCCATACAATGGGGTTTTTGTCATGTGGCGATGTGAGAAATGTGCATCGTTTCTGTAGCTCCTGATTCCGACGCCCCTCCACCCTGTGGGCAGCCCCAGGGGCTGAATAAAGCTCATTTAAATAGTAGAAGTATAATAATAGCGATTTCAAGATGAACACTGAACAGTAATAAGCATATTATGGGTCTAGGTTTGGCAGCTCTCCTGGCTTACAGTATGCCTCGTGGGTAACAGTTTAGTTGATAGTAACACAGTAACACATAACTCTGATAAAGTATTGGAAGGCACATGAGGCATGGTGTGGACTACTGGACTCAGATCACCCATTTAAGGCATTTCAGGCCCTTGGCCATATAGAGAGAGTCCAGCTAGACTCGGGTTGCAGGTTGTATGACTTTAGTGGTTATATGACGTCACCGGGAAGGCTTTGGTGAAGATTTGTCCATTTCACATAATATATAATAAGTAATAATGACATTAGATGTTTGCTTATTCATTAAACTGTTTACGCTTTTACTTATCGAAAACAAACGCTGATTGAATGACGGTTTTAATTACTTTATTCTCGACGTAAAGAAAGAAAGAGCGATTTGTTTAGACCTATAGAGGCGGTTGCCAAGTGACGCTTTGCTAAGTGGAGGTGACGATCGTCTGAGGAGGGGGAGGGGGAGGGGGAGGAGGAGGAGGAAAAGCGAGCGTCTTGACAACTCTTGCAAGAAGGATGCTCTCTCTCTCGAGTAACTAATTTAGTTATAAGCTGTATATATATATATATATATATATATATATATATATATATATATATATATATATATATATATATACATACATATATATAGCTCCACTACCTCACAGTCATAGTCATTGGAAGAAAATGTGCCTGATTTAGTTCTGTTTTATCATTTTTATATGCTATTCCCAAACAACACGGTGACTGACCTATCATTGTTACTAGTTACAAGTTGCAAGTAGCTGCAAGCAGCAGCACTAATTCACTGCCACAGTGATCGAAAACTGTCTGATATAATTCTCTCTTAGCAAATGTATTGCACACAAGCAGCCATTACCATCAACAGTTCCTATCAACACCACCTCACAATAACACTCTCACTAGTTGAAAATTTTGTCTGCTCCACATGATATATAACACAATCTAAACTTAATAAACTAAGTCCAAAAACCATGCTTTTCCTGATGCTGCATTGTGGGTGAGGGGCACGTGACCAATACTGAAAGACTTCAAGGGGTATGTCACATTGAAAAGGTTGAGAATCCTTGCCCAGATCATGAGGACATAAGGTCCATTACGGCTATTCCCATCCTGAGTTCAAGTTACCTCTTTATTACTGATTGAGAGACATGCCATTCTCTCTCTCTCTCTCTCTCTCTCTCTCTTTCTCTCTCTCTCTCAGCCAATAGGGATTGCGGCCTCATCCCTCGTAGAAATTCTTGCATGGGTACCAGGTGGGTTTGACCACCTCATACCTTGTGGAGAATTAAATGTGTAGGGACCTGCATCCTCATCCCTTGTGAGAAACACAAAGCGCTTTTGAGGATGTTCATATCGTGCAAGGGTTCTCCTCCGAGGGGTCAGAAGAATACTGGCTTGCAACTTCACCCCTTGTTAAAATGTGCATCCACGGGGCGAGAGGAATAAAGACCATATTCTTTTACAGGATTGGTGTTAGTGACGTCACTAAAGTTGTGTTTTATTTTAGTTATATATTAAAAACTACATAAGCCTTTTATATTTCATTAAGTTATTATACAGAGAAGTAATTATTATCGCCAGTTATACTGTTGAAGAATTGTTGAATGAGCCCAAGTCTATTTTTATAAGACTTTAGGAATCCGTGAGAATGATCACCAGATGTAGCAGTACGCATTGGCTTCGTTCTTACCTATTTTATAGCCAACACAAAACAGTTGCCAAAATAAACTTTCATTATCTTTATCAGGAAATTGAAATAAATGATAAATTTCCACCTTAAAAGATTATGCCATAAATTGGATACGTTGTATTACAACGTGAAATCAAAGTGACGTATGAAATGGCAAAAGAATCCTGGGACCTACGTCTAGCTTATGAACGTCGCCATTCTCGAAAGATCGTTTACAAACTCAGACGTCTTCTTCTTCTCCATTCCCGAGACTTGTTCTTTTCGACCTTAACTGGAATCGGCGTAACATATAAGCATACTGAAATGATTGAAAAGAGGTTTATTTCTCAAACACGAAATTTTAATGAGACTTTCCCAAAAGAAATCTGGAAAATCGTATTTGTTTTGGCAACGAGATTTTTGTTATTGGAACGACTCGACCTCCAGTGTGTTTACCTTGCGAATCCCGTGACCGACGATTCCTTTTGAATTTTTATCATTTTTCCTTCGTTAACGAAGAGGAACCGCAATATGCCAGTAAGTAATAATAAAGAGCGTTCGTAATTTGATATTTGAATAGACACTTAACGAAACGGACGTCTACAGAGAGAGATATAAGACGAGGAAATATGAAGGCCGTCCAGGGATGCTCAGCCTGGCCACTTGGGGAGGGCGGCTGGCCACCCTCCCCCTCACGTTTTCCTGGAATAATAACAACAGACCTTTATTATCATATTACTAAGTGGATGAAAATGGCGTTGACACATTGTGGAATTAAACTGCCCTATAACTCATAGGCCTCCTTTCGGTGGGAGTGAGGTAGGCTTCCTGCTGTCCTTTGTTGCCTTCCCTGGGGTCAGGTGGTGGGTGTCCTCCTCCTCCCCCTCCTCCTGTAAATTGATGTAGCCTCCTCCTCCTCCTCCTCCTCCTCCTCCTGTAAATTGATGTAGCCTCCTCCTCCTCCTCCTCCTCCTGTCAATTGATGTAGCCTCCTCCTCCTCCTCTTCCTCCTCCTCCCGTCAATTGATGTAGCCTCCTCCTCCTCCTCCTCCTCTTCATCTTCCTCTTCCTCTTCCTCTTCCTCTTCCTCCTCCCGTCAATTGATGTAGCCTCCTCCTCCTCCTCCTCCTCCTCCTCCTCCTCCCGTCAATTGATGTAGGCTCATTTGGGCTTATTTCGGTAATTTTCTATATATTAGCTCTGTACTAGTTTTTACCTATTCAACTGGTTTTTTCTACACTTTTAGGGGTTCTGATACTGGCCCTAAGCATCTGTTTGCTGTCGGCCAAATGGAATGTCCCTTCGGCGTGGTTAGTACTGGCCCGGGGCGGTGGGTTGGGTACCCATACGTTAACAAGTTATTGCACTTGCCAGACAGAATGTGAACCGTTCGAAATAGACGTATATACATACCTGTGCTCTGTCTTGTGAAGGTCGCGCATGGAAACCCCTTGTTGGATGGACTTCAGGGGTTAATTACAGGTTAATTACACTTGAGCGCTAGAAATTAAAGGTAAATTCATAATGAGCAACCAAAAAACTGTAGTAAAAGTTAAGTTAGAAGGCAGTCACCACCGCGGAGCTACTATGTAGTTCTGCCCTCATTTATTCGTATTTGGTGTTATTTCATGGCTTTGGTTTGTAATAAATGGCCTGAGATTTGCTCATTTTGTCTTTTGTTTGATCGAAAGGGTTAGGTAGCCTCTGCACCTATCCTAATATGTTAACCTTAACATTACAGTGGCCCGAAGACCTTCAAACAAAACCGTATCCTAATTTTATTTGCATTTGCCACAGTTTACCAATTATCGTCTTTCAGTACTTAACCTAACTTATTTCCTACTTAACACTAAAGTTTACCAAAACAATCTTCCTATACTTGACTTAGCCTAACTTAATACTATCAATAGTCCAAATATTATCAACAAATCTCCAACTCTGGCATATGACCCAAATAGCTCCTTATCTTTCTCAACACTTCATCATGGAATAATCCAAGATAATCACGAAAGTTAACACACAATTTGAGGATCACTATGGGGTTTATTTTAGCAATGACATGCAAGCTGAGGGCAGAAATTACTTTGGAATTTCTTCATGCAGTCTTTTTCTACACCAAAGCCCTTCTCTCCCTCCAAATGAGAATCTGAGATCTCATTCACAACAAAGTCGGCTTACAGATGTTGAAGCACTTTCTCTAACCCTGATCCCATTTAGGACAGTCACTGTCTTCAGTAACTGACATGTAATAACTCCCACTGTGGGGAACTTGAAAATGGCTCGGACACACCAACTGTTCGACTCCTTTGGTAGTTGCCCGGCGTCGATTTCCCATTCCATGTAAAGCCGCTTCCGGTTCAGGTGAAGGGAAGCCGCCACTAGGAATGATGGAAGTATATAATAGACCTGATTAATTGAGGAGTCTGCTTCATATGTAGCCTACAACGGCTAGGTAAATCTTTGGAATGTCACTGTCCGTTCTTTCTGTGGCGAAATCAGTCTTTCTGGCGGCCTTTTATGTGATTTGGGGGAATTGGACGTTTATTTCCATTGGAAGTGTTTAATCGACCCCTTACCCCAGATTATACCTAAGACTAACCACAGGAAAGTGAAAAAAGAAGAAAAATGTAACCTAACGTGATTTGGGACCTGAACTCCTTCCTTAGCAGGAGGGTGGTCCTTATACAATGGAAATTTGGTGTCCAGCTCATGAAATATTCATGCAGACCTATAATCAGAAAGACACGTTCCAAAGGCTTTAGAATGGGAAAAGTTGTGAAAGACTAAGTTGCCTCGTATGTTAGGTCAGGTATGGGCCAGGTAGGTTAAACGAAACAGTGGCATTTTATATGTTTGAGGTGAAACATTTAAACACGTGTAATATTTACTCCTGTAATTTAACTGATACTAACAACTGTTAGATTAGCCTCTATCATACATTCAGTTAAATATTGGCATATTACTCCTTTTTCAGGTGGTTGGTGCATTGCCCTTGACGAGACAGAGACAGGTGTTGATCTTGCGCGTTACTGCCACCTGCCACACAACAGGTGAGAGAGGAGCCTTGGTGTACGCCGTGTCATCTCTTCTTGTGGTTCTCAGGACTGTTGGAATAGAGGAACATCAATCCTGGTAAGATACAATGCAGTTTCAAAGTTGATTTTGAACTATAGTAGTTTTGTTTATGCACCTGTGAATGAGGCAGTACAGATAGATAGAATACGGGAAGTAACCACAGATAGTTGACAGACTTGGTGCATTTAGATGAATGTGTTTTGATGAGTAAAACGCCAGAAGATTTACAAGGCTTGCTTAATAGAGTGCATTTCATGTTTAGAGAGCTGGGGTGACAAGAATGTGTAAGAAACATGCCATGGGATATTGTGCCGAGCCTGCTAAGGGATGACTTGGTTCGTCCAAGACTCCCAATGTGCACGTGCATAATATCGTACGGGAGCAGCATTCAGCCATTGGCTGAACATATGAAAGTCTTGAGAATGTGCAGTTGCATGTGCTTTACTAATGAGCAAAATTTGGTTGCAAAACCTTCAGACATCATAAAAAGCAAAGCAATAAATATACATATATCTTAGGATACTACAAGGATACAACAATCATGAAATTAATAGGTACCTGTTAGTGTAAGCTGACATCACTTTTAGGGCCACAAAATATCTTGCAGTAATCATTTGTCATGGGTAGACTCATCTGTGGTATCATTCATGGCCAGTGGGTCTTTCCAGTACCTTGGTTAATAGTTTGACACCAGTTGGTGACCAGGTAGCCACTTTTCTCAAGCATTTAACAATATTTGTTTCAGCAAATTTATTGGGATTACGCCATTTTCTCTCTCCCTTGAAGTCGTGGGAGTGATGATATATTGAATATGCAGGTGATGAGTACTGTAAAGGCGTCAAGCGCCTCTTCATTTCTGCATTGATCACGTCATGTAAATTACCTGTTATTATTTCATATTTTTATATATCTCTCCATATGTATTATTGTCCGGCCTTTCCGCTGATGTATGTAACCACCTTTGTACGTTATTGTAACACGAATTATTCTCAATTATATGTCATCTAACAAACACAGATTCTTGCCCAAATGCGTGACATGGGATCCACAGGTCAGTGACCACCTTTCCATCCGCATTCCTTGACATATACCTGCTTCCAAAAAATAAATCGGTCATACCCAGACGTGTCGCCTTGAATCTCACAACTGGTGACCTGAGGAGTGACATGTAAACATGTGGTTTTGGCCCAGCCATTAACAGGCTAGGTACGGCCGCATTTACCTTCAGAGAGCCTGTAGCGGACTCAAAACGGCGACACAGTCTAGGCCTCTGAAAGCTCCTTCCTCAGAGGAAACCCTCGCCATTAACAGACTAATAATGGCGTCCCTGCAAGGGCACGTTTTGGCACTTTGAACGGTTTTGGCCCTTGCCATTCACGACTCACGTCGACCACTCAAATTCTAACACCATTAGCGCACTAAATATGGCGTGGACTCACGTTTTGGTGTGTGACAGTAAAGATGGCAGAGTCTGAATTACAATGCAAATCCGGAAACATGGAAATCATCTGCGTCCCCCTTTCACCCACAAAGCCAGATGCAGTGAAGCTCCCCCCGTTTTCGCACCAGAACACAGTATCTTGGTTTCTGAGCGCTGATGCTCACTTCCACGTGGCGCGCATCACAGATGAGAAGACCAAGGCAGACGTTACCATGACGACGCTACCTGAAGAGGTCTTCAACAAAATCTCCCCATGGCTTGACTCACAGCCAGACAAGGTCCCGTACTCGGCCTTGCGAGACAAGCTGACACAAACATATCCCATGCCCGTCCCCAAAAGAGCACAGTGTGCACTAGGTAAAGCCTCTTCCGGTTCAGGTGGGGGAAGCCAATTACTCCACCCTATCACACAAGCAAAATGCAAAGAGAAAAGAAAAAACAACATGAAAACATACATCAGACACTCATAACAAAAACACAAAATAAACATAATAAAAAACATCGCCTTGTATAGGATTTACTTTAGTAGTACTTTATAGTACAATATACTGTACAGTACTGTAAAATGATGAAAGACCAGCCTTACAAGCTTTTGGGTGTCCTCTACAAGACGTACATACCTGCATTCCATGTTGTCACTGTATAGTACTGTACGTACAGGGTATTACTTACAGTTGCTGATGAATGTGAAGTATACATATTCTTCTGTAATGAGAATGTTAAAAGTAGAACTAAAGTTAAGTATACCTTAGTTTAACCAGACCACTGAGCAGATTGACAGCTCCCCTAGAGAGGGCTGGCCCGAAGGATTAGACTTATTTTACGTCGCTAAGAACCAGTTGGTTACCTAGCAACGGGACCTACGGCTTATTGTGGAATCCGAACCACATTATAACAAGAAATGAAGTTCCGTCACCAGAAGTAAATTCCTCTAACACTTCATCAGCCAGCTGGAGACTTGAACTCAGGCCTATCGAGTACTTGTCCACAGTTCTACCAACTCGCCCAACGAAGAACTTATGTGAAGTACTATATACAGTACATAGTAGTCTGTAACGAGAATGTTAAAATTAGAACTGCACAGTACAGTATACAGTATGTAATATATACAGTATTACTTAAAGTACAGTACTGTAGAGTACACCACAGTACAGTACTTCTGTACAGTATTTCCATACTTGTTTTCAAACTGTCGTGCTTCATAACCCCTGTATAGTACAGTACACACTGTACTTGCAGTGAAATGTTGGTCCTCAATCAGTACTAGCCCTTGCTCAAAGTAGGCCAGAGCTTGTAACAAGGCTGTAACACTTAATGCCCTGGCCTTTGGGGCTGGTTCCTCTTCCTCCTCCTCCTCCTCGATCATCTGCTTCTCTGGCTCAGTGAGATCCTCTGCTGACAACTCCTCTCCATGGGATGCCAGCAGCTTGTTCACATCCTCAGCTTCCACCTCCAAATTAAGCTTCTTGTTATACTGAACAATGCTATTTATCACAACATCAAGACTCTCTCCCTCCTCAAAGCTTGTAAAATCCATCACAAAATTTGGACACGGCTTCTTCCAGCCCCCATTCAGATTGGATTTCTTGACCTCATTCCAAGAAGACTCAATGTTTTTTACAGCATCTAAAATGCTGTAGCCCTTCCAGACTCGCTTGACATCTAACTTGTCACTGCTGTTTCCGGTGACTCTGCGGACTTGGCGAAATGTCCTCCTGGTGTAGTAAGCCTTGAAGTTAGCAATGACTCGCTGGTCCATCGGCTGTAGAAGCGATGTAGTGTTTGGTGGAAGGTAGACTACCTTCACTTCAGGATAAATCTCACCCAGATTAGTAGGGTGACCAGGGGCATTGTCCAACACCAGCAGAACCTTAAATTCTAGACCCTTCTCCTCCAAATACTTCTTAACTGCTGGCATAAAGTGATCATGAAACCATTCCTCAAAGGTAGCAACAGTGACCCGTGCTTTCTTGTTAGCCTTCCAAATGACAGGGAGCTGGGGCTGGAAAATTCCCTTAAGGGGATCGGCCGGTTTCCGACTTTTTTAACGACAGGTTGTTGATATATAGGGGGTTTGTTAAAGGATATTGTGTGGAACTTCTGGGGAAAAAATTTTTGTTCAGTGACCTTAGGTTTTGTGACGCCAGAGCATTTTTCGGCCAAAAATGGCCATTTTCAAAATGCATCTCCTCCTTTGCTTTTTGGTTTTAAGGGATGAGATTTGAACCACGTATAAAACACATATGGACCTTCGATACAAAGCCGGGGATTTTTGATTTTTCAATTATTTTTCGAGATATGAATTTTTGTTTTTTTTATGAAATTTTCCCGGAAAAATTACAGAAAAAAAAATTGCCAAAAATCAGAAACTCAAAATATTAAAAATCCCCGGCTTTGTTTTAATCTACCATGTTTCCTCATATTACATATGAAATTTCATTTAGATTGGTCTAATACTAAGGGAGGAGATACATTTTGAAGGCGAAAAACTTATGTTTTGAGAAACGGGCCTTCAAAGTTTTAGTTACATAAAAAAAAGTAATAGGGCCTTCAAAGACTGTGTTACAATTAATTTTATGGTTTTAATTTTTATTTTTGGTTATTAATTAATGCAAAATTATTATAAATAAGAATATTAATTGATTATTTATGTGCCTAAAACACATTATTATAAATTTTAGGTTCCTGGTCCCCCCCTGTCTGATCTTGTTGCAAGGTATTACTCTAGGGTATCATAGTTGCCTACACTTTTTTATTAGTGTCTCGAATCCATCCCTTGCCAAATGGATCCTGGAAATTACTTTACATTCACAATTAGGGATTCGTGATTCAAGTAATTCATCAAGTCTTGATTCACTTATTATGATCATTTTATTTTCACGATCGTCTATAATATCAGCCTCCGAGCTACTGCTTTCTTCTTCTAAAATATCTTTGCCCTTTAGTAGTGACGAACGAATAAAGAGGCTTTTAGGGGTAGATGTGGTTGGTCTCTGGTCAGCAGAGATCGCTGCCTGCGCTGTTTGCTGGGCGACAGCTCTCTCTCTCTCTCCGTCACTCCATTCCCCTCTATGGCACTAATTTCTTGAATTCTTTCTTCTACTTCTCGCCTGGACTTTTCCACTTGGCTTTTCGGCATTCTAGAAGCATGAAGTGAACTCTTGGACCTTTCAGGCACAGTGAAAAAACAAAAACACCGCAGAAAATACAGAGTTCAGTCAAGGCTAGCGAGCGTGAAAAACGTGTCCTTCTGGCTTGGAAGTTTATAGGCAACTCTCGGCCACAGTCGGCGTCATGGTATGACGTGTGCGTTGTCATGGCTAGGAATAACTAAAAAGGTGCCAAGTAGGATATTATTGACATTATATATTTCATTTCAAAGGAAGTTTTCGTAACACACATCGCAAAAACTATACCAGACTAAATCATTTGAGCTACTGGTGTTTTATGGGTATATAGTTATTGTTACATTTGAGGCCATAACTAGAGAAATAAGGCAAATTTTAGCATAATATTTCGTGGACACATTCTTGAATGCTATACGAAGCCATAGAATTTTTTTCAGCAAATCGAATTTTTTAAAGATTTTTTGGGCTTTTTAGGCGGCCGATCCCCTTAAGTGCCCTTGGATTTTCAGCCAGATACACTAACAAGGGCTTCAGCTTGAAGTCACCACTGGCATTGCTCCCAAGAAGCAAAGTCAGTCTCTCCTTACTGACTTTATGACCTGGTGTTGTCTTCTCCTCCTTGGATATGTATGTACGGCTAGGGGTACATTTCCAAAATGAGCCTGTCTCGTCCACATTGAAAACTTGGTCAGCAGTACAGCCTCCATCCCTGATGATTTCAGTGAGACTAACTAGGAAAACCTTGTGCTGCTTCCTCGTTTGCACTAGCAGCCTCACCCTGCAACTTAGGTTGTGCAAACTTGCACGAACCTTAAAACGATTAAACCAGCCTCTGCTGGCGATGAATGGTTCACTTCCACTACCCTCCCCTTTCTTCTGCACTACTGCCTCATACAACTGCCTAGCCTTCTCTTGAATAATACCAAGGCTTACTGGAACGTTACGTTGGTTTTGGTCTTCGAGCCAGACCATCAATAACTTCTCCATCTCCACGAGATTGGGGTTGTGTTGCTTGCCTAATGTAGTAGCAGCACCATGAGTAACAGCCATCATCGAAGCACCACTTTCATGTGTTGTACAATGCGTTCCTTATCCTTGACTATAGACTGAACAGTAGTTCTGCTAAGTGCAGGGGCAGGGCTGATTTCGGTGTTCATCTCACTTGAAAGAAAATCATTAGCTTATGCGAGGCCGGGCATTTGTTACAAAATTAGGCTTACATGTTGTCCCCCCAAATCTGCTCCAGTACATACAGTGCTGTGCTGTAGCAGTACACTGTACATTCAAAAGACCGTGACGTAAATATACAGTAATCTTTAATAGGGTAAAATATTGTCCATGGCATCGATTGCTAAATTTGCACCTTTTCAGTCAATATTTAATTGGTCAGACAACAAGGAAATGAAACTTGAAGAAACCTTTCAAAAGATTGAAGTTTCATTAAAACAGTGAGTTACCGTAACTGCCAACTGAAATGAAATACTGTGTAATGTACTGTGCTGTATAGTAAGCATGCGAAGTCTTTGTACAGTACTGTACGTACTGTGGATGCATATTTTTGGATGTGTGTCATGCATACTGTACAATATTTTCATTTGATATTTATTTGGTCAAACCACAAGTAAATGAAACTTTAAGAAACCTTGGAAAAGATTGAATTTTTATTAACAAAATGTGTTATAATTAACTGCCAAATTAATAATATATAACCATGTGAAGTCTTTGTAACTGCCATACGTATTCATAAAACCAGTGCAGCTGAACAATCTATATTTTTCTTGATCACACAAATGGACATACGTATTGTCTTTGTATCATATTTATGTACAAAAACAAAAGTACAGCACAGTACACTGTAATGCATTTTTCATGTAAATTTTACACACAAAAGCATGAAAACTTATAAATTATGGTATGGCAAAATAGCAGTTCTTCGTTGGACGAGTCGGTTGAGTTCTCGGTTAGCACTCTGTTGGGCCCGAGTTCGAGTCTCCGGCCGGCCAATGGAGAATTATTTCTGGTGATAGAAATTCATTTCTCGCTATAATGTGGTTCGGATTCCTCAATAAGCTGTAGGTACCGTTGCTAGGTAACCAATTGGTTCTTAACCACGTAAAATAAGTCTAATCCTTCGGGCCAGCCCTGTCTAGGAGAGCTGTTAATCGGCTCAGTGGTCTGGTTAAACTAAGGTATACTTATGGCAAAATAGCGCCCAGGGCTCGCCGATTGCTACCCAAACTTGCACATTCTCATTTGGTATTTACCTGGTCAAACCACAGGAATATGAAATTCTGAGAAAGCTTGCAAAGGATTGAAGTGTTATTAAAAAAATGTGTTATAATTAACTGCCAAATTAATAATATAGAACCATGTGAAGTCCTTGTAAATACATTTTTTGGTAGGAGGTCAGGCGCCCTGGGCGGAAATGCTACCGCGTCACGGCCAGATATTTGACCCTAATACATAATAACGCTTATAAAAATGTGGAATTTAATTTCCCTAATCCTTTACTATGGTCTGCACAGTAGTTCTGCAAGTTTTTCATGGCATATGCAGTGAACTTACAAGTAAACCTCAGTCTGATGGCAGTGGGTACTCAGGTCCAAACAAGTAAACCTCAGTCTGATGGCAGTGGGTACTCAGGTCCAAACAAGTAAACCTCAGTCTGATGGCAGTGGGTACTCAGGTCCAAACAGCCTAGAAAAAAGAAAGAAGTCCCACCCTTTTCAAACCCTTAACGGTGTGGTATTTCAGGTCCATCGTAATGGGTTTCCTTTTCTTGTCGGCAATTCCATCAGATGTAGGGTTCTGGCATTTGGGACTCATGGTGAAATCACTAAAGTTGTTATGGCAGCAATAGAGTAGGTAGCCTATCTCAGTGAAAGGAACGCACAGATTGATGAAAATATGCTTTCTGAGGCTGTGGGTTGTTTGGTATTCATCCGCCATGCGCGTGCGCAGTTGACCCAAGCAGCGGGCAGGTCGTTCTGTGGTCAAGTGTAGTTACAGTACTCTCAGAAATGAGTTCCTGTCTACTGCGAGGGGGTATCTTATGCCGCCGATAACCGGTTATCGGCTAAGTTAATTGGTTATCGCCGTCGATAACCGGTTGCGACAACCGGACATTGAGCCATTAAAAAACTTGTATTTTTTATGAATATTTTTGAAAACCGCCGTAAAACTGGATCGCCACTTACCAAGTCCGCTGACAACTGGGGACTGCCTGTATATAATAATAATAATAATGACAGATTCTGGAGATGACACTTCAGAATTGCAAAAATAGAGAATAAGTCATTTAAGGAACAGATGCCTCATTATTCCATCTTTCCCACAATTTAGATCTTCTTGCCTCACTGCTTAGGATGCTTTGTATGAGCGAATTGCTGCTGTTTCTCAGTCGGGTGATCAGACTGGACATCGTTCGCCTCACAGTGTTTTTCAAATTATCCAGGCGGTTCTCTGTGAACATCTGCGTGGCTGAGTGATAGCGAGGAGTGTTTGTGAGGCGTCTCAGAATGTCATTGTGTACAACAGTGATACGTCTCTTGGTTTCTTGGGTATAGTTCGTCCAAAGGGAACACCCATATATATACTCTAGCAGTACGAGCGGAAGAGCAGCAGTTTCATTTCTCGGTGACAGAAGGCAAACCTCCTTGCAGTCATGTTGCCAGTCGCACATAGTTTACGATGCCGCTGTTCTTTGTCTACCGTATTTTTTAGGTCGTCTGTGATAATGTGCCCCAAATACGGAAATTCGTGCCCGAATTCCAGACGATGATTTCCAAGGAAAATTAGTGGTTCTGCAATATGCTCAAGCGATCTCGGGAGCAGCAACATACACGGGGTCTTGGTTTCATTGTATGGGATATCAGATTCCTGTGCATATTGGCAGCAGGTGTCGATGAGTCGCCGGAGACCTTGCACTGATGGGGAAATCAGAACCATATCGTCGGTGCAACAGAGGATGTTTATTGTTGTTTCGTTGATAGTGCATCTGATTGGGAGTGAGGTAGTTCAGTTTGACATTCAGGGCATCTGTGTACATGTTAAACAGGTATGGAGAGAGATTGCCCCTTTGCCGGAGTCCATTTCAGGAGCCGAAGGTGTACGACAGTACATTACCCCGTTTGACACAGAATTGTATTACCTTTACATTTCCTTCTTCATTCCTATCTTCTAGCACATATCTCAATCCATTAGACCAAACTGTTTTCATTACATTTGGACCTTTATGCTTCTTACACATCTTACTTGCTGTCAGTCTTCGCTTCTCAACAACTTCCTACAACACCCTATCACCCACTCCGAAACTGTCAAACCTCTCATTTGCCTGCCTCCACATATCCCGGTCGCCTTCGTTCAAATCCAACCTCGCTCTCACACACCTCTTGTAATTCATTACATACTCACTCGGAGGTATGCCATTGCTTTTATGTACTGACCCATTATACATCGCTACCACTCTTCCTAACAACAAATCCCATTCATTCTCTCTATCAGCCAACATTCATAACGTCTCACTCAGAGTCCTGGTTTGTTTCGCCAACCCATTCGCGCTCGGCATGTATGGAGTTGTTACTACGTGCTCGATGCCCCGTTTTTTCAACATTTGCTCAAATGGTCCACCAACAAACTCTGGCCCATTATCACCCAACATTCTTGACAGCTTTCTCACGCACGGAGGCAACAAGACCATGCTGACCACTCTTGCAACATTCTCACTAGTTTTATTCTTCACAGCTGCACAACTTACAAACTTACTCTTATGATCCACCATAGTAATCACTCCTACGTTTCCTCTCGCAGTTACCAGCAAAGCCACACAGTCAGTCGCCACTAACTCAAACAGTTCTTTCATACTCGACTTCAAAACAGATGGGCTAGCATACACTCTGTGATGCTTTCCCTTCTGACGTTCTTCGCATGTGACTGCCACATCTACAAATCTTCCTCAAATACGGGGGAAACATCCGCTCTTTCATACACTTGATCAACTTAAACTTCCCCGTATGTCCATATTTATCATGGACTAAAATGCACATCCCTACTGCTCCAGTCATCAAGAACACTGGAACATACATCATCTCTCCCATCTTCTCTGAAAAAATACACCACTCCTTCACACAACACAAATCTCTTAGCAAACCGCATCCATTTACTCAACAACAAAGGCCATCTTCTTGTAGGCACTCCCTCTCTAATACATCTCAACTCACTCACCAGGAGGCATTTCTGCTGCATCTCCTCAACGTCCTCCGCTGTCAGCAATTCATTCTCACACTTGTCCAACTCCACTACATCCTCCTCCTTACTCAAACTCCTATCAATCATTCCCACAAACCTGGTCATATTCACCGCCTCACTTTGAATCTTCCCTATTACAACCTCGTCTTTCACCAGAACTCCTGTCCCAACATCCACTACCAATCCATTCTTCCTCAAGAAATCTATCCCAAACAGGAAACAACATGACATCTGCTCATCTCCCAGTACTACAAAACAAGCTTCCACCTCAAACTCTCCCAACCTTACCTTCAACTTCATAACTTTGTGTTCACCATCTTTATTCTTTTTGAATATTGGTCATGCCTACTTTACCAGATGGAGAAAATTTTCGTGACATTGAAATAAGTTGCCTGGTTGAGCAGTGAAAAGAACACTGTGGCCTGTAATCAGTGTAAGAACACTGCGGCCTGTAATCAGTAGAGGAAAAGTATGTTGTGTAAAGGAAAAGTAGTGAAGTGAGGTTATGAGAGTTTGAACTTTGAGAAAAGTTGAAGGTTGATTACTGTATATGGACCTTCTACCAAGTAAGGGGCTCCTCCTCCTCCTCCTCCTCCGTCAACATTGCCCGTTGTTGCCACCACCATCACCAACACCAACAACGTTGAAGGAGGGGAGGAGGAGGAGGAGAAGGAATGTTGGGCGACCGTGGTCCAGAAGGAGCGTTATTTTTGTGTCACTTCTCTATTGGAGGTGTTTGTATTGAATGTGATTTGCATTGGGTGTTATGGTAGTGCTTTTCAAGATGGCTTCTTCAGGTCAATGTGAGTGGTCGTCGGATCCGTCAAGTGATCTGTGGTGTGTAGTGATGTACCATATCACAGACTACTTGGCGAGTTTCGAAGATTACTTGGTCTCTGCCGTTTCACACAGACACACACACACACAGAGAGAGAGAGAGAGAGAGAGAGAGAGAGAGAGAGAGAGAGAGAGAGAGAGAGAGAGAGAGAGAGAGAGATTTTATGAAAATGCATATTTTTGTAAAAGCTTTGAAGTATACTGGTCCTTATATCATTCGCATGGAAGTGTAATTAAGTTTCAATTGTTTATAAATGTTGGCCCGAATACCCCCTACTTTTTGTTGTGGATGGCCCCCCTGTTAGAAAGTCCAGCAACCAACAGCTAATTTGGTGTGGCGGCGTCGCTTATCAGAGTGGATGTGATGTGTGGGTTGCATTCAATCATATCACGTCCGGCTTTGATGAGAGACGACGCAACTCCTCTCTTCGAGAAGCACGGGTTCTACGTCCACGATCAGCCACAGTTGCCTTCTACGTTTAGCCTACTCGTGATTTTGCACAGGGGTGTTGCTTGATGAGCTTGGTTTCTGACCCTCTTTAGTGGCATAGTGCAAAAAATTTTTTTCTCCATATCCTTTGTATGTATATACTGTCTTCATTGCTTTCTGTTGGAGGATTATTATTGGGTTCTTTTGTCAGTCAGGTATTATTCCCATGTAAATCAAGAAGAAAGCTTCAGATGTCCAGGTTTATTATCACTATATGGTGAATCTTACCCTTCGATTGTAGTAAGTTTTGTTCTGATAATTAAGTTGTCTGAGTTTTCATTTAATTCATTTATAAATAAGGTATGAAACATAATAAAGAACTTTATATATTGACATCATAGCATCTGCATTTAAGCGAGGGAGGTCGGTAAGTGATCTGGACAACCTTGGAAGTGAGTATTTTGGGTGTGTCTCCTGACGACCTGCTGAACATAGGGAACAGGAGAAGGCGAAGTTAAAGAAGACAGAAAATAAAAGGAGGGTTCTTGCGGAGGTCATCAAAGTGGGTGTGATGCGGGGATGTTAGACATCGTATGGCACTCAACCTTGATGAGCTCCCGCCCTCCTCCACCACCACCGCCGCCGCTGCCGCCACCGCCACCACCACCACCACCACCACCACCACCACCCCCCCCCCTTTTTTCCCCCCGCCTGTCGGCCAAGTGATCATATAGTGGTACCAAAAGATTACCCCTAAAATTTTATGAAAATGCATATTTTTTATAAACTTTGAAATATACTGATCCTTATATCATTCGCATGTGAGTGTAATTAAGTTTCAATTGTTTATAAATGTTGGCCTGAATACCCCCTACTTCTTATTGTGGATGGCCCCCCTGGTAGAAAGTCCAGCAACCAACAGCTAATTTGGTGTGGCGGCATCACTTATCAGAGTGGATGTGATGTGTGGGTTGCATTCAATCATATTACGTCCGGCTTTGATGAGAGACGACGCAACTCCTCTCTTCAAGAAGGAAAGGAGGGTCCTTGCGGAGGTCATCAAAGTGGGTGCGATGCGGGGATGTTGGACATCGTATGGCACTCAACCTTTGGTGATCTCCCGCCCTCCACCACCACCACCGCCACCACCACCACCACCACCACTGCAACCCATTTCATTCCTTTTACTGTACCTCTGTTCATATTCTCTTTTCCATTGTACTTTACACTCTCTCCCAACAATTGATTCATAGTGCAGTTTCCCCTCCAGCGCTGAATGACCTCATAGGTCCCATCGCGTTGCCTTCGGCCTAAATTTATATTCCATTCCATTCCATATTTTATAATTAACCTGAACTTTCTTCCCCTTTTGAGTTCCTCTTGAAGGTTCGGAAGACGTCACAGGCGGCGCTGTTGGTGTTGTTAGAAGAACTAGTCAGTGGGACGGACGTACACGACCCCTCTCTCTCTCTCTCTCTGACGTCTAGTTAAGTATATGTAGTGTTGTTATATTTTTAGGATAAGCAGCGTGTTTTTTGAAATGATGTCTTAAGCAAATTTTGTATATTTTAATTTTTTGTACTGTATGATTGCTAGGCAGTTAATTTTTCATGTACTATATTATTTTTTGTTTATGTAATGTTTCTTGTGATATATGATTTTATTAGTAGTTGTCAAACATAAATGCTTTACTGCTGCCTTTAGCATTTATCCGCACCGTTATTTCGAAGTTTGAATGAAGGAATGAATAGTGTCTTATTATACTGGTATGTTGAATGCACTACTCTACTTGGGAGATGTCATACAGAAAACGTCTTTGTCTTAATGTACCTGTATTTTGTCCTGTTTGAGTAACAGTAATGGGTTCACTTTTCTATATTTACACTGACGACATGATACCTATTGAAGAGGCCTTTTTTATTTTGTAATTGTATTAGGTATTGAATATTCATGTTGGTTTGGCGATGCTGTGTAAACTTACCTCTGCCGTGATATGGTTGATGTATGAAAGGAATTCAAGTTTTAAGGTTTCAGGCCTCATTGTTTGAATTTCATTTTTTGTAGCCTTAAAGTGACTGAGAAGGTTTTGTATACCTTGTGGTACTGTCTTCGCTTGAATCGTGTGGAGAGGTTCTTCACATTCCAAATGAAATTTCCAATACGTGGAGGAGGACGATGATAGGCGTTGTCGGGAGGAAAGACTTGCGGGGTGAGATGTAAGATATGGACAACATCTCACTTCCTTGTCTTTTATGCCGCCAATGCTGCTTTCCCCGACTCCGACTCCAGCCCACCAGATACAACTTGTGTGTGTGTGGTAGAGAGGACCTTCTGGAGAGTGTCGTTAGCATGCTAAGGTATTTCTCATCATTCAGAAAAAATACACTGTTATCGCTTATGGTCTGCCGAGTTAAAGTGAAATTTCCAGTACGTGGAGGAGGATGATGATAGGCATTGTCGGGAGGAAAGACGTGATAGTGAGATGCAAGAAAAGGACTACATTTCACTACCAGGTCTTTCCTGCCGACGATGCTGCTTTACCCAACCCCAACTCCAGCCCAGCGTTGGATCTTCTGTGTATAGTTGAGAGGACCTTTTGGAAGGCGTCGTCAGCATGTTAGGGTATTTCTCATCATTCAGAAAAAATACACTGTTATGGCTTATGGTCTGCCGAGTTAAAGGATGTCCCCCACATTAGGCAAGGTATAACATAGCTGACCACAGTACGAGTGCATTATGTTAACTTTCAACGCTCTTTCCTTCTATTTTTCCTTCTATTTTTTCCAGGTTTCAAAATTTGTGTGCTGATGCGAGGACGGCGTGTGGGGAGTTTGTAAAGCTTGCGCAGAAGTCCTCATGGGCGTCTCTCTTGAGCATGTTCGCTAGAGACCAGAAAAAACAAATGGTCTCCAGTTTTGGTCTCTTTGCTCACAGACCAGAGCAGGTAAGGAGAAAGTATTGCAGGTCTTTTCCTGCTGTGCTACCATCGACAGATGCCTGTAGGATCTGCTGAATATTAATTGAGTAGTTTTGTATATCAAGTGAACACAAATTCTCCTTAAAGTTTTGTATATCAAGTGAACAAATTAAAATCTTGTCGCAATTTTAACAGGAAAATAACGTGCAAATCTATTTGTCTTATGGTTTAAATTACTGCTTTCATTGTGTTGCTAGCCAAGATTAGATTTCACAGTTAAAACTGAAACTGTTTGTGTTCATTCCCTGCAACTTTTGCACATTTCCTGATAGTTCTGTAGTGGCTGGGTTATCCTTGCTGTTACTTAGTGAACATAGTGATATTTATGTCTCTCTTGCAGACACAAGGTTGTGACTATAAGGTGCCTCAAGCACACCACTATAGCATATTTATTATTCGACTCACTAAAGACTGGTTATATAAATACGAGATCTGGTTTCTCCAGTTTGTGCAGTAATAAGTTTTCTTAGTGGTTTTCAGTAATGATTATTATTCAGCTCAGATGAGTGTGTATGAAGTGGTTCGTGATTCAGTGGTTAAATTTGAATGTTGCACTGATTGTAGTCTCAGTGTTACCTCCAGCATTAAGTCAGTTTTCTTAACAGCTGGCAGATCCGTTGAAAAAATCAGCACAACTGCCTGTGCCACATTCATACTGTTGCTACTGAAGAAAGATTAATTGTGCATATGTACACACACAAACTTTCATTTTACAAAAGATCTTATTCTTTGTTACAGGGAAAAAATTGCAGTGCACAAGAAACAGGTGATAGTGAAAGTGAAGAGGATGAAAAAGAAAAGGCTAAAACTTCCTCGTGATTCCTTACCTCCTCCAGAGCAGCAAGATTATGGAAAAGGTGAGGCAGATGGAGGTGGGATGTCAGGAATAGACTGTCTAGAAAGTGAGCCATAGAAGCAATAACCAGTACCTCAACATCTCTCTCTCCACAAAGTCTTCATCCCCTTAAGTCAGCACGAAGTAAATGTGCAATCCACTGCACCAGCCATACCTCCAAACACACTCCCAAGTCCTGTGGGTGGTGTCCAGTCTCGGAGTAATTCCCTTCCTGTGTCGGGTACAGAGGGTCATCCTCACGTCTGTCTTGACAACAACCCTGCATTCAACACATTCAATTACTGGGGCACACCCATAATGCTCATTGAACTACCTATCCCTCAGATAGAAGTGTATATTGATATTATCTTGGGACAAACTACCAGTGTATGTGTCAAAGCAAAAGTTCAAGAGAATAATGGAACTTACCAGTCCCAAGCGAACCTTACCATGGCTGTTGATACTGAAAATCCTAACGTAACCCTTGCTTCCTCTTCACCGCCATCCTCAAATACTATGACGACTACCACTGCCCCACAACAAGAAAAGCAGCCAAGGCTGGACTAGGAGCCTGGTGCTACAGTTGAGGTGAGAAAGAGGATTTCTTGTGTAATATAGCGTTCATAATTGCTAGAAGAACGAGACATTCCTCACTTTTTTTCCATTTGAGTTTTGCTTGATGAAGTTAGCTCTTGTAACTATAATGTTTAAAATTATTTGCCAAATTTTTCTCATTGGTACACTTTTCTATTTGCAGATTTCATTATGAGTGTGCACACTGACTAATATTTCAAATATACTCTATATTTCTGTGTGCTTTTGATTGCCGAAAGTTTCTTGAAGGTATGTAATGGCTTACTTCTGATTGTCAGTAGCAGTCACACAAAAATGTTAAGTTTTGCGAGTATAAGCATCTTCAGTATGTTGTTAATTAGAAGCCATGTCTGCAGGACAGTTTGTTACATTTATAATGATAACTTACAACAACATTGACAATGCATTAATACTTTAATTACCACAAACTGCGACTGAAAAAAATAATGCACTGTAGGGTGCTGTTTCATTCACGATATTTTGTGCACAGCAGTACTTTTGCCATTTATTTCCCTTCTATTTTCATAGTATGCCATTTATTTCCCTTCCATTTTCACTACTATTAACCAATCTTAAGGTGGGTTGAAACCATTTACTGGTCCATTTTTCACATGATGCTCAGTTACATAAACAATCATAATGTGATCTTCTCTCCATATGTTGAGTATGTGTAAATACACTTTGTGCATACATTGTGTAAACCCTTTCTCTGTCTAGTTTGTGTTATGGTCTTTGGTTAAAATTAAAGTCAAAGTTAGTGTTCAACCCCCCTCTCCGTCTCTTCACTCTCTCTGGCGATAGGTGTGCAACATTGAAACTTTCAAAAAAAAAAAAAGTAGAGCAAAGATGGAGTAAAGTAAAATGATAGCCAACCTCTTTCAATGTCTGAAATGCACACATTGTTATTTGCATTTTTTTATTTTTCCATCACAAATCCTTTATTTACTTTTTATCTGATTTCTTTTGCTGCTCTCGTCCAGGTTCAAGTCTTTTATACTTTCTTTTCTCCTTTGACGTACCGAACAATCACTTTGTGGTAAATTCTGGATTTGTGCCCGTAATAATATTGTTTTTTTTCCATAAAATTAATTGCTAATGACTAGGCACAAGTCTGTAATGCATTCATTTTTTCCTCATTTTGGGATGTTCACAGTTACTGCCAGAATCCTGAAAATTATGCAGCCATAAGCACATAAGAAACTATACAAAAATTGCAGCAAGATGAAGGTAGAGATGTGATGCATTTTGCTCGGTTACCTGTTAGTACAGAAACGCTGATTCCTCAGGATCCATCTTTATAATGGAGGCTTAGAGACTAGGTAGTATAATGCAGTTACTACCAATTTACATAACTGAGCAGTTGCAAATATAAAAAAAATATTTCTGCAAGTTGATTATGTTTTGCTGTGTTACCTTAAGAGCAAAATAAACTACTCTCATTTTATGTAAATGGTTTCACATTGAAGACCATTCTGTTCTGAATTCTCTTTCCTATATTTATAACAAGTCGCATACGTGGTTTCCCTTACGACTGGTGCAGTAATGTCTAACTGACCCCTAGTGAGAGTTATGGGTAGGCTCTGTACTGTGGTAGTAACTTGAACCTTGTTGCTTAGAATATTTTATATAAACTTTTCATAATAATTTTGGGCTAAGTAAATTGTGCTGATGCAATTTCCGCTGCTCAATCCACTTGATGTACACAGTCAATATTTTCTTGTAATATGTATTCTTTTAAATCTTAGATTCCTGTATTTTCAAAATCTAAGTTCATATATGGTAGTGGGTGGTATTTATATAAATAATGTATCCTATTCTTTAGAATTTATAACTGCTTCTTTTGTAACTGATATGTGTATGTGATTGTATAATTTCATTATGATGGTTGACTTGCCAACAATGAAATCAGGAATGAGGCCTGAATGTCAGAACTAGATTTGTTCGTAACTGTCCAGCATCTTGTAGAAACTGTTCATTGGACCTTTTTATTAGTTGACAATGTTAACTGTGCACTGCATTAGCTGTTTCAGAATTTTAATTCAGAATATCAGTTTTACGAGTCATTCCCTGTTTGAACCATCATATTTGAGTATTACTAACCAGTGATATGTGCATTTTGTATTTATATTCTACTGATACCTGATAAAGTAAGGTCAGTTAGCTTAATTTTTACTTTTAATTTTTAGTCCCAAAAGTTAAACGCATTGCGTTTGTTTATGTTTCTGTTCATCCTCTTAAAATTGAAATGACTTAGAACCAAATAAGATGCTGGTTGAAGTCACAATGCACTGCACTTGGTCATGACTATCCTCAATTATTTCAGGTTTACTTCATCGTACAGACAGTTATTGCAGAACCTGCAATTGATGTTATAACCTTTTGCAATTTTTGCAAGAATCAACAGGGACTTCTTAACTTTAATCTCGAGTAAGCATGTGTGATATCTAAGATGCCTCTCGAAGTATACCTATGACATCCTTCTTGGCACTCAAACAGTTTCCTAATTGTCTGGATATGTTATGTAAGAAAGCCAGATATTTTTTGTGACCACATTTAAGACGCACATTTTGTGCCATTAGGAGACTTTGTTGACAATGCCATATTGTACCTCCGTTCATATTCTTTTTCTTCCATCTGAGTTTCCACCCTCTCTAACAATAATGCAACAGCGAGGTTTTCTCTCGTTGCACCTTTCAGACCGTCTCACTGTCTATTTCCCTTTCAGCGCTGAATGACCCCACAGGTCCCAGCGCTTGGCTTTTGGCCTAAATTCTATATTCCATTCCATATAAGGTTCTGATCACTGTTTTCATTTTTATTGTCTTGTAAACTCACTGTAATCATAGTGTACAGGTATGAATAAAAAATTATTTTATGAATATTGTTTCAGTATATCATCATAGTTATCAGCACTTGTACAAACTTCCTGTGGAAATATAAAGCAAACCTTTTATATTGTATTCCTTAGCATGGACTGGAAACTGTTGTTAATTGGAGGAAATCATGAGCTGGCCCATTTTCTTTGGGTGCAATCGTGTGAAGATACCTTGCTGTGCTCTAACTGATCGTCAAGTTGGAACTTCTTTTTTCTTTTAAGTTGTCTGTACAGTATAACTTTTTTTTTCAATGCAGATCTGAATGTGAACTATAAAAGTTTGATAAAACACCTGTGGGTGTTTGGCCACTCATGTCCATGGTGTTAGTGTAACCAGTTTTGTTATGGTGCAATGGTAGGTACCGTCCTGGTTGGCTTCCTTGATACCTTTCCTGCTGTCGTAAGTACCCTTGAAGAGATTTCTTCATCCCAGTGCCACACAGGTAAGCTTGCACATGTTGCAAGAAGTTTGTTAATGAACCTTAATTTTGCATATATATTATGCTTAGTGATGTTCACCCACATTTTATGCAAAACGAAGCTTGTGTTGGATATGCTTCAGTCACCATCTTTAGATCTGTCAGCAGCTGCCCAAATGATTGGTGCACTCAGAAAAAGCATGGCATAGCATTTGGTAGAAGGCAGTTGCGATGCCCCAGACACACAATATTGAGGTTTCACCTGCCAAGCAAAGAATACATAGATTACCGAGGCATCTAAAGGATGCTGTTGTCTTGGAAACAACTGGACATAGAGAAGTGTGTAAGCATGAGGAACAGGAAGGATACAAAAACACACTATTATCCAGTAATGGACAGGCCACTAACTGAAATTGAGTCAAGATTTGATGATGCCAACAAATCCCTTTTCCATTCAATATCATCTCTTGATCCTTCCTCCCCAAAATTTTTACAGCAGGACCAGTTGGAGACAATGGCAGCTAAGTATAATGTTGATCTTGAATTCTTAGATGTAGAGCTGCAACAAGCAAAACGATTAGTGAAATGTAAACAAGCTGATGGGGTTAAAATTGCCAACATTGTGGATTTGACAGATTTTTTTTTGTTCCTTTTAAAGATGCATTTCCAGGTTTGTACAAAATGTTAATCATTGCTCTTGTATTACCACCAACATCTGCATCCTGTGAGCGAAGCTTCTCTTTGCTAAGACTCATAAAGAACTGCTGAAAAACTGAAAATGGCATAAATAAGAAGTCAAAATGACAAAGTTTGCAGAAAACGTTTAGTTGATGCCATCATTAGACATCATCAGAATTTCAAGGGTTGAGAATAGGGCGACATTCTTTGGAATGATCAAAATCTCAAAGGATTAAGTAAGCGTCTGTCCCTAATCAATGTCTGGTTTGGGTGTCTAACTTTTCCATTAAGTTCCAATGTATGTTAGTTGGCACAAGTGTTGCAGCCCAACTTGCTCAGACCATGACTCTTCCAAGCACTGAACTTCATGCAACCTCCTGCCATTTACATTCTTTTTTACATTTATCCAGTATTTGTTTGCCTAGATTGCCAGTCTAGAAGGTAACCCTTTTAAAACATTGTCTTTTTAGATACCCATTTTCGTCAATTGCTTTTTGTTCGCGCTGCTGGAAGGTTGTTTCCTTCTGCAGTGCGAGGTTTTAATCCTATTGCCTGACTTCCCTTTGTATTTTGGACTTCTGGTGAAGACCTGGATTATATTTAACGGTTTTTCTCCTGAATTTTCTGGATATCTTCGATGTGGAACGTCTTTTGGAATTGGACTCGCTGGTTCCCAGTCTCGATTGTTCATCATGGACTTTTTCACCTTCTTCTACCGCGCCATCGGCTTCGATGTCAACCTCGACTACCCCTACAACGGTGGACGCTGGCACTCATCGCTTCTTCCTGCAAGAGACGGATGAGTACCTTGAGACACGATAGACGCTCTGTCAGGTATGTAGGAAGGTTAATTGTTATGTGCAGACTCATTGTGATAAATGTTCTGATTGGAAGGCACAAAAGATGGAGGATTACATTCGTCATCGCAAGTCTTTGGCTAGCAAGGGCGGCAGACGTCAGTCAGATTCTCGTTGCCTCAAGTGTCTCAGGCTTCTGCTACAGATCAGTTGATGGATTTAGCGAGTTCAGAGTTAGTCAAACAGATAAAGGATAGGATTGCAAGTAGTATGGAAAATTTAATTGCTAGTCTTTTCAACATTTCTCAGATAAGGATAGTAGTAGTGTTAGGATGTCTAATCCTTCTTCCTTTTCAGCTCCCCTGCCTGTTCCAGAACCATCCCTAAGGGTGCTGAGGGTAATGGAGAACTGCAAACCCTCCGAGTGGTTAGGTTCTCTGTCCCCCTCGGCGCGGAGCAGGCAGTGAAGGATTCCCCCCCCCCACCAACCCCCTTGTAGTATTGATAAATTTAGTGTTGATAATGTTAGTCAGGATCAGGATCTAGGTGTGATAAAGGAGGATAGGTCTGGGTTAGGTAGTAAAGGTGCAGAGGCGTTTTCCCGGACGGGTTCCGGTTTTGGGTTCGAGTGGTTTTATTTGGTGTTCCGGCAAAAGTTTTGCCTTCATCGCTTCTTCTCGGTTTGTCTCAGGTCTCAAGTCAACGTTTCAGTTCCGGTGGTGCAGAATCCTTCTGCTCTAACCGCTAATTCACTTCCGACTGTTTCTGAATCTTCTACTGTAGTTTCCCCCTTCTCTGTGTTTTCTACTCCTCCATCTAGTAAGGCGGATTCTGGTGTGTCCTTTCGGTTTCTAAAAGTAGTTTGCTGGACCTGCAATTGGATGTGGCGAAATATAAGGTGGATTTGCTGGGTCTTTCAAATGGGTCAGACCTAAGGTGAGAGGTTATGTTTTGAATGGTTTCTCTAACATTAGAGAGTATGTGACACAGTAGTGTTCAGAATTCATGTCGGATATGTTTCAGGATTATCGAAGAGGGGGGGGAGATTCGGTGTACCTTCTGTCCTTTCGTTCTAAGTTTTCTTCTGGGTTATCTGTCGCTTCATCTCCTGCTCCCACATTCTCTGCTGCTCCTTTTTCAGTCTCCTCTTCGGTCTCTTCTTCTTCTGCTCCGGTCTTAACTGCGGCTTCCACATCTTCTGTTTTCTCACCTTCTTCAACTTTTGGCTTTCCTCTTCTCAGGTAACTTTTTTTTGTGTGTCTTTTATTCCTCTGCCTCCCACCTTTCCTTCCTCAGTATAGTCTTCTCTGGTAGGAGGAGCTTCCGGACTGGTGAAAATGCAGTTTCAGCAGAATTTGACCGCAGGTGTTTTATGTTCCATTCCTTCAGGTATGCGCAACCCCTTGCTTCTGCTTCAAGCGGCTATTCGGTAATATCATGTATTTCACAGGGTTTGTCTGTCGCTTCTAGTTGTGGGCTTGTGCCCCGCGGTTTTGGCAGGACTTGTGGTACCTTCTTCGAGTGGTCTGCTTGCGGACTCTTCATTGTTGTTTGGGCTTCGTTCATTTCCTCCTCCTTCGTAGGTCTTAGACCGTTCGGAGATTGCGGAACAGTATTCTTATCTGGAGGTGCAGGAGATTCCGGCGGACTTAGAATGTCCTCTTGACAGCAGTAACGATTACAGACACATTCTTGAGTATGTTACTTCTTCGTACCCTCAAGCAAGAGCTCCAGACCTCCCAGTTTAGTCAATTCAGTCCTTTTTTGTGAGGCCTTTTATGCTAAGCCAGCTCCTGCTTCTCTTTCATGTTGGCTGGTTTGGTTCGATCGGGCTAGACAGGCTTTGGAGGAAGCGGACAGTCGTTTAGCATTGGTAGTGGCTTCTAATAGACAGGACTCTTCTCTTCTCTCTCCGCATAAGAAGACTTATGCAGTTTGAGGTAACCCTTCAGCAGGTGTCAGGTTGCCATTCAATGAATCGGTTGAGGCAATCCTGCCTAGGTCTTCGGCATCATCTCAGCTCATAGGGACTTCTCTTAGGGAAGCAGGTGCTTTGGAGGATGTGTTGCGCAATCAGACTGAGGCTCTTGCGCACTCTCTGGATGCTGTCAGGTTTACTGTAATGGGGTTCTAAAAGAGTGACAGCTATGTCCCTTCAGATCCATGGCTGTTTGCAGACTACTGAATTATTTCAAGGGGTCTGACTCACCAGGCGAATGCTTTGGCTTCGTCTACGACGTTTGGAGCAGAAAAGTCGAAATTTCTATCTTGGTCATCTTCTCCCTCAGTATCCGGACGTTCATAAGAGGGATTGCTTAGAACACTTTAGCCTTAGCTAATTCTTTGTTCAAGGAAGATGATGTAGCCAGTATGACGAACGTTGTTGCTTCTAACTCATGTCTCCGGAGTCGGCAAGTATACATCATCAAGGGTACAGAGTGTTGAGGTATCTAGATGATTGGTTGATCCTTGCCTCCTCTCTAGAGGAGATAGTAAGAGCGAGGGAATTCTTATGGAATTTTTAACCTATTCAGATAGGAGGATTCTCTCTCTTCCTTTGAGGGTTTTCCCAACCCTGGAGAGGATCCAGTCAGTCCTTCAGCAGGTAGAAGGGTTCCTGTTTCAACAGGGAACGGCCGGTACCAGCTTGGAGAAGTCTCTTAAGGAGAATGTCTCTCTCTTTTAATTCCAGGGTCTCGTCTCCGGATGCGCTCTCTTCAGGTATGTCTCAGGAATCGCTGGGACTTCCGCAACGGGAATGCAGTTATAGTCGGGAGCGATTCATGCCTGTTGGATCATCTGTGGTGGTTGGAAGAAGTGCATCTGACACTGGGAAGGTCTATCGACTCCCCTCTTCCCGACGTTCATCTGTACACAGATGTCTCAGATCAAGGTTGAGGAACAACCTTGGAGGAAACCCAGGCCTCGGGCCTCTTGGGGGGTTCAGGAACGAGAGGAGTCAATAAATTTTTGGGAATCAAGGCTGTAAAGGAGGCCCTCAGTTGTTTTCAGTCCTAGTGCGCAACAGAGTAGTGGCTATGTTTAGCAACAGCATAACTGCCGTGTCGTATCTGAAGAACTCGGGGGGGGGGGGGTGAAACAGGATCAACAGAACTCAATACTATAGCACAGAGAGTCCTGAGAGGGTGCGAAGAACAGAAAGTGTCTCTTCTTCCCCAATTTATATCGGGGAGTCTCAACGTACTGGCTGATTTGCTAAGTCGCTCCCGTCAGGTATTTGGGGGGAGAGTGGACTTTGGCTCATGAAGTAATATGTCAGGTTCTCAGGAAGTGGCCAGGAACTGTGGACTTATTCGCGATGTGATTAAACCATCGTCTTCCGGTTTATTTCTCACCAATGGTGGTCCCCATGTCGATAGGCACCGATGCGACGTTACAAATTGGAATCACATGCAGGTGTATGTTTTTCCTCCATCCGGTCTCATTCATCAGATAATAAGGAAATTGCGGAAGAGCGTCAAGATGTCCATGACTCTAGTAGCTCCCTGCTGGACCTAACGCGCTTGGTTTCCAGAACTCCTAGAGCTCCTTACGGAAGTTCTGATGTCCCTACCCAAGCAAAAGTTCTTCTCAGACGTCCGCATTCTCACCATTATCATACAAACCCTTGCATGCTGTACCTAGTTGCAGGGCAACTGTAGAAAGAGCAGCTAGACAGTCTGGACTTCCTAAAGCTGTGGCTAGACAGTTTTCTTTCAGCTTGAGAAAGTCAACCCGTAAGCCTTACCAGGTTCAGCTAGACAAGGTATAGAAGTTACTAAGTTAGTGTCATAAGGGAGGTCATTCCATCTCTAGACCTTCCATAGCCAAATAGCTGATTTTCATTTATTCCTTCAGAAAGTCCAGGGTCTTTTGTCTTCGGCGATTGCTGACTACCTCTCAGTGCTTAGTGGTACAATTAGTTTCCACCTTCCTGAAATCTCTAGTAGTAAGATAATCAATGATTTATTACGTTCTTTTAAGATTGAACGTCCTGTCTTGCCGACTCGGGCCCCTCCTTGTGACTTGTCGGAAGTACTTCAATTTTTTTCTTTTGTTCCCCCTCCTTTGAACCCATTGAAGCTATAATGTTAAGACACTGACTAAGAAGTTGCTTTTTCTTATGGCTTTAGCTTCAGCTAGAGGGTTGGGCAAGCTTCAGGCAGTTTCTAGGTTGGGTTCCTATGCGAGAAATGATACGTATATGTCTTTCTTCCAGAATTTGTGGCGAAGACAGTGTCGGAGGTCAAAACTCTGCCTCGTTCGTTTAAAGTTCTTTATTTGCAAGTGTTCATTACTGGCGATCCAGCAGAGATGTCTTTTATCGGGTGCGAGCATGAAAGTCTATTTATCAAAGGTTGAGAAACTCCATCCGCTTCCGCGTACATTTCTTGTCTCTCAGCGGAATCCTTCCTGTCCGGTGTCAAAGAATGCGATTAGTTACTTTTGGAAGGAGGTGATTTTCCAGGCTTCTTCTTTGTCGTCTTCAGCTCTGTATTTCCCCAACCGCACAGTATTCGGAGTATGTCCACTTCATCTTCCTTTCTAAGGAATTATTCAGTGCCTTCTATTCTGGAGGCAGCTACTTGGAGGTCCGTCTCAGTGTTTACTTCCTTTACTTAAGAGACGTTCGATTCGCCTCATGGCGTGTAGAGGCGAAGTCTACTATCTACGGTGCATTCAATTAGCTGAGTTGGTATTCACTTAGTGCGGAGGTTCGGAGGGTTATTCTGTTAGTCCACCTGTAACGGCGAAGTCTATTACCTAGGGTGCGTTCATTTAGCTGAGGTGGTATTCACTTAGTGCGGAGATTCTTAGGTTAACCAGATAGAGGAATTCCTTTTAGTCTTTAGAATTCTTAGGCAACAGTGACAGTATAATCACATGAACTTAGATTTGGTATGTTTTAAATATTTTAGTCTTTGATAGTTTCCCTATGAGAGTCCAAGGGGGTGCTCAGGTAGGGTAGGCTCTTTCGTCAGCGCTGAGATACTTCTTCGCTTGTCGGTCGTCAGGCTTTATCCGCAACCTACATGGCGGAGGGTCAGCGGCTCGGCACACTGCTTCATTCCCCTCCATACATGAGAGGCTCTGAATAGCCACATGGGAGGTTCATCGTACTCCTCCATACATGAGAGGTTCTGAAAAACCACATGGGAGGTCGACGGACCGAGACAGTATGGACCTGATGGGCGATCAAAGTACTCTCCAGCATGTCTCGTCACCAAAAGCATCGATTGATAAGGTGAGTGTATAACTACATAGATATCCTATGCAGAGCAGATCAGTGAGCTGCCATCTCTGCAGTTGTAAAAAAAGGGGGGTGTACCGCAAACTTAGATGGTTCTCCCAGAGGGACAGTGGCTCTGCATTCTGCCTCATTCTCCTCCATACACGAGAGGTTTTGAAGAGCCACATGGGAGGTCGACGGACCGAGAGTACTGACCTGACTGTTGATCAAAGTACTCTCCAACATGTCTCTTCACTGAAAGCATTGATTGATATGGTGAGTGTATGACTAAATGGATATATTATGCAGAGCAGATTGGCGAGCTACCATCTCTGCGGTTGTCAAAGGGGCATGCAATAGAATTGATCCCTCCTCTAAATGTTGTTAATCGGGCAAATTCTGGTGTTCAGGGCGTGTATTGCAATATGAAGTTTTCATAATAAAACTAATATTGTAATACTTACCTGAACACCTGAATGATTCCCACCCTCCTTTCCCCACATCAATTTTGACCTTGAATAAAGCAACTGACAAAAATGGGTCGTGTCGGTGTATACCTGTGTCAGCATTGCCAACCATTTGCTAGGGTAGCTCAAGTGACAAGATTTTACCTGCAGCATTGGTAATGCTGGCTGTTAAAATACCCACTAGTGGGATGGGTAATTGAGAGTTGTTCAGGTTAGTGGGATTAAGGGTGAATCCAGGTGTTCAGGTAAGTATTACAATACTAGTTTTATTATGAAAACTTCATATTTTTTCTTTCCTAATAACTGATCTCTTCTTTCTGTATTTCCTATTACCTTCTGTTACTTCTTTCAAATGAACACTAATATTCTTTGGAAGCCTCTTGAATTTCAAGCCAAAGGCCCCTGTGGGCTTGTTCTGTTTGAATATGGGTTTGTCATCATCTGAATAATAATAATAATTGAAATGATAACTGTTATGCACAGGTTAGCCTAGGCTAGGAATTCATGGGAATGACTTTGCTGTGGGATAGTTTGAATATTAAAGTGCTGGTTTTCGGCCATGCCTTTTCTCCTTGGTCCTTTAAGCCGTCCTATTGGTCTCAATCCTATTTCCAAATGTGGTACTTTCCTACAGTATTGTTTCTCTTCTGCTCTGATCACAAGCCAAAGTTATCTCCATTTTGGAGGCTTTAGTCATTGTATTTCTGGTGAACCAAAATGGCATCATCTATCTCTGGGTCAGGCTCGTCTTCCATTCCACCACCACTAATAGGTGGTAGGTTGGTTACTGGCCCTAGGGAAAAGGCTGAACTGCTTCATCAAGCTTTTGAAGCTAAGCAATCAGCTGAGGCTGTCCCTCTCCCTGATACTTGTCATCCTGAACCTATTCTTACAAAATTTACATTCCATTCTAGGGATGTTGAAGGAAATTCTGGATAATCTTGATGGCTGGGGTGAGGAGATCCTGGTGGTTTCTTGCCTTTGTTTTTTAAAAAAAGTCTCTAGTGTGTTGTCTCCCAAGATTAGTGGAGTATATATATTTTTATGTCAATATAGTATCTTTGAGGATGAGACCAAGCTTAGTAATAGTGCCTGTTCCAAAGAGTGGCATATATGCATACTGCAATAACTACAGGCCAACTATATAAGTATGTAGAGTCTAAAGTATGGTCAGCGGATAGCCAATATGCATATAGAAAGCAGTTATGCACCTGTGATGCTCTTTTAGACTTGACATGCCATTTGCAAGAGAACCTTGATAAGGGTTTTGAGTGCAGAGTAATTCAAATAGATTTCAATGTAAATCACAAGGCACTTATTTATAAACTTACGAATCTTGCAGTGGGTCGATATATTTTAGGATTACTTCAAGATTTCCTTACAGGTAGGCAGCAGCAAGTTGCTGTTGATGGGATCTTCAGTGAGCCAAGACCTACAGTGTCCAGAGTCCCACAGGGTAGTGTTCTTGGTCCACTTATTTTTGGTGTATACAAGTGATATGGTTGTTAGCCTGGAAAACAAGATTGTTCTGTTTGCCAGTGATGAACACTTACAGAAGCAGTAAAGTCTCCACTTATGAGAAATGAAGCTGCTCTCGGCCTTAGCTGGGACAGGGACCAGATCAGTGAGTGGTGTAGTCGGTGGGGTATGAGGCTGAACTCCAGAAAAACGACAACACTACTGATTAGCAGATCTCATTTTCCACCCCATCCTCCCCTTCAGGTAGATGGGACTTTGCTGAATGAGTCTGAAGCTTTAACTGTTCTAGGTGTAACTTTTGATTCACATCTTACTTTTAAGAAATGTCTGATGGAAGTTTCAGCAAATGCCACACAAAAGTTAGGTATTGCTCGTAAAGTCTCATATATTTATATCAGTGATAAAATCAGTGCAACCTGTTATAAGTCATTTGTGCTTCCTTTTACTAGAATACTGTTCTCCCATATGGATGTCTGCTTCTACCACAGAGTTATCTCTTTTAGCTAGAGTGGTTCGTGATGGTAGATTTCCATTTCCTAATATTAGCAGTTATGACTTGGACCCTCGATGGATGGTCTCTTGTTTGTCACTTTTTCATAAGTTGTATTTTAATAGAGGTCTTCCACATTCATAATTGATCCCAGATTCCCTGTTCCTGCCAAGAGCAACCAGATTTGGTAAACAACAGCACCAGTATGCAGTAAATGTGCCTTGCTGTCAAACTTCTGAGTTCCAGAACTTCTTTCTGAATTTCCCTTTACCTTCTCTTACTGGTGGGCTTGTTCCTTATGAATAGGGTTCATCTTTTGAATAATAATAATAATAATAATAATAATAATAATAATAATAATAATAATAATAATAATAATAGGTTCTATTGAATATTATTGCTGCTTCAGCTGCATTTATTTTGTAGAAGACTTTTTCTATTTTCCTTATTGCGGACTTCTCTTCAGTGGAGGTGCGTGCTAACAGCTCGCCTATATTTGTCATTTCATGGGGGAAAAGTCAAAATCTGGATTCTGTTTCTTTATATATTCTATACAGTTAGTTCTATACAATTGTTGCCGCGACGCGTTTCGACAGACTCTTCTGTCATTCTCCAGCGGGAGCTAGTAGAGGACTGGCAGATTGCATAGGTCCTTCTGAATTTATACACGGGCTTCAGCGGGGGGTCATGGATGGCAAATTCTGATTGGTTGCAGTCAGCGAACTTCAAGCCAAATTTCTGCGGCGAAGCTCGATCCTGACAGATCTTCGCAACCTGGGAATGTCATTCATTCCAGCGTTCCCATTGGCCTGCCGTTGCGTGATGTCATGCCGGCTGACATCATCGGTAGTTTGGCTGCTATTGGGCTGCGGATGAATGATGTCATTATCTACTCTTTCTGTCGTAGTCGGGGGATTGTCTCGAAGGGCGCCTCGCTCATCAGGGGCATCTCCATTCTCAGGGTTGTCGTTTTCAGGTATTCGTTGGATTTGGTGGGTGTTCTGCATTATTCTTCTTAAATTCGTGGGTAGGAGCGATGCCTCCTGCGTCGTATTCATTGTTGGTTTTCTCTCAGCAATGAGGAGCGCCTCTAGCAGGCGCAGACGTCGAGGGTCGGCGGCTCTCCCAATTATACTTATATTTTGTATAATACTGTCGCGGGAGATGGAAATATTGTGAGTAGCACGGGCATGGTTCATGATGGCACCCTCCTGGGCGTGGCAGGAGATCCTTTTTGACAGACGCATCGTGGTCATTCCAATATAAGCGCCGGGGCATCCTCGGACAGGACATACAAATTGGTAGACCACGTTCTTCTGCTTGAGGGGTTCTCTTGCTGGCGGAGAGGGGTTATTCTTCATCACCAGATCACGGGTGCGGCGGTTCTTATAATAAATTACAAGATTTATTCTCTTACTGTCTTCGGTCGGGGTGACGTTTTCCATGACGATTTTCTTCAAGGAGTTCTCGTCCTCACGGTACTGGGGATGCATCCGGGCCTTATAATAGATCTTTATGTCATCTTGGGGGGCAGGTTGTGTGTTCTCACCGTTGTACCATTTTTCCAGGCCAGTTCGAATTTCTTTGTTGACGAGTTTGTTGGTGAAACCATTGTTCACCAACATTTGTGCAGCACGTTCGAATTCCTTGTTGGTGTCCTGCCAGGTGGAGCAGTGGGAGAGGGCCCTTTTAATGAAGGTCCTGACTGTCGTGTTCTTAAACCTAGCAGGGCACTCGCTATCCCCATTCAAGCAAAGTCCCAAATTGGTGGATTTTGTGTAGACTGATGTCTTCAAGTTCCGTTCCGTCTTTGTGACCATAACGTCGAGGAAGGGGAGCCGGTCGTCTGTGCTGAACTCGACAATGTAGTTCAACACACTACATTGTTGGAAGGTCAGACGAAGGGCTTCAACCTCTTCCTCGTTGTCTGCTTGAACGAAGACGTCGTCGATATATCGGGCATATTTCTTCGGCCGCTGGATTCTCTCGAAGACACGTTCTTCTACGGTGCCCATGTAAAAATTTGCAAAGAGGACGCCCAATGGAGAGCCCATCGCAATGCCATCCTTCTGTCTATACATGTGCCCTCTGTGCGTAGGGAAATGATAGGCCAGGGACAATAATAATGGGTGGTCAGCTATTTGCGTGATGCATCGTCCCCATCTAAGAGAGCCCAGTTCACTAATACGAGCTCCTAAAGCTAATGCAATCAAGAAGATCACCTTTTGTAGCCTTGCGTTGTGGTTGTATTGGGTTCGCTGAATTAAGGGGTTGATAGAAGTCTAAGCACCTTGTTCAGGGACCAAGTAATTGGAAGCCTTTTGGGAGTGTGCCTTTGTAGAGCAAAAGACTGCAGAAGGGAAGTGACAACTTCTATGCTGGAGTCAATCCCGAATCCATAAAGCAAGGGTTCCATTAATGCAGCCTTGTATGCCATGACTGTTGTAACCGCAAGGCATTTGTCTTCAAAAGGGTATATAAGAAAAATAAAAAGTATTTCCATAGAAATCTCAACTGGGCTCTCAGTATGGATATAATCTAACCATATCTTCCATACAGACTGGTATTGCCGGATAGATGATGTCCGTAATTTTTGCACTAGGTACCTAGCAATGTTGGGTAAGTAATTATCATAATAGATATTTTTAAAAAAAATCTATACGTGAAGGTCTCGGCTCAGAAAGGAGAATGCGTAAGAGACTTTCCCTCCTACTGTCTAGGACAGGACAGTGGCTGCTAGAGGAATTGATCTTTTTGTCTGTTGCTGAGGTAATAGGAACCAATGCCTGTTTGGCCAATTTGGAGCTATTAAGTAAATTGTTCCTTTGAAGGTTAGAAGTTTGCTCAAAACCTTTGAAATCTGGGACAATGGAGGAAAAAGATATCATCCACCTCTTGTTCCAGTCTTTAGGAAGGCATCTCTTGCTGTTGCTTGACTGTCTAGGTTTGGAGACACATATTAGGAGTTTGTGATTGTAGTATGTGGCGAACAGGTCCACTTCTGGTTGTGGAAGCACGCTGGATATTGTTTGAAAAGAGTGGTTGTCTAACATCCACTCTGTTGAGGCTGTCGTTTTCCTTGATAGAGTCTGCTATTACAATGAGACCCCCTGTGAGGTGAATTGCAGACATGGGGCACTTCCTTGCTTGCGCCATCTGAAGGATGGCTAGAATTACCATATTGAGAGGAGGTGAACATGATCTCGACCTCTTGATGTAGGATATTGTCGTTATGTTCTCTCCCTTCTGGAGGTTTGAGTTTTTTGAGACAAAAAAACAGCCATCAGCTCCAGGAAATTGATATAAAAATTCCTGAGTAGCTGATCACCTCCCTGCCACCTGACGATCCTCCCAATCTGTCAACGAGGCATCTGTGTGTTTGTCATTCATACAGATGGGGGAGTCAGGGTGACCTGTTTCGCCAGAGATTCCTTCCGAATCCAAGGCGGAAGTATCTCCCCAACTTTTAATCCTTTGATGAGGTCGTTCTTGCATCTTTTTTCTTGCATGCGATAGCCAGTATTTGTTCACATTTTTAGTTGCAATCTATGTGTTGGATCTATTACTGATGAGAACTGCAGCAGGCCCATCATACGTTCTGATTGCCATCTGGAAACTCTGGGCTGTGCAAGGAACCTTTTGAGGACTTGCCTTATTTTGTTTGGAGTATGATGGGGAGAGACAACAGGCCGTGAAGAGTATCCCAACACAGTCCCAGCCACTGAAAGTGCCTGCTGGGCGTGAGGCAGGATGTTTACAAATTTATTATAAAAACCTTTTGACTGTACTGTAGTCTGTTGACCATTGCTCTTAGGTTTTCAAGCACTCTTTTCTTGTGGGCCCCTAGATCTTTTTGTGTGAGTTCTCGAACGAATACCGTTGCTAATTTTGTAAAATATTCTTTAGGCAATGTTTAGCCCAAAGGGCATGACTTTAAATCTGTACGTATCTTTTCCTATCTGGAACCTTAGGAAGGGGTGGAAGGGAATGGCTATAAGGATGTGCCAGTGTGCATCTTTCAGATCTATAGAAACTGTCTGAGTCCCTTTTTGGAATGATTCAATGTACTTAGGCAACAGTAATTATCCAAACCTTCAAGCCTTTTGGCAAACAATGTGCTTGTTCAGTGTTGATTGGTTGAGGATCACTCTTCTTTTGGAGGAATCCTTTTTGAGGATACTGAAGAGACGTACTTGGTGGCGAATGTACGCATGTTTCTCTATGGGCCCCATTGACAGGGGCTTTCTGCACATAAATAATGCTGTCCCCCCACAGGGAAAACCTCCATTGTCTGTGATGTCATCGGAGCCGACCCCCAAACAATATAATTCCTCTTGGTATCTGCCTCCTCCTCTGCCTTCACCTTTGATAGATATTCCAGGTGTTTGTCCTCCCCCCCCCCCCATAAAATGGTTTTTGGACCTTGTGAAAATGGATGTCCTTGAAGTTGCTGTTGTCCCTTTGTAGGGAATTGTCCCTTCTGACCACCTACCTGTTTTCTGAGGGAAAATTTTTGGGGTGACTGAAGGCTTATATGATTTTTGATCAAAGAGAGCCTTTTTTGGGGGTTGGGTAAAGGGAAATTTTGGGTTCTTTGTTTCCTGAATTCCCCTTTCCCCAGAAGAGCGTATGCTGTACAATTGTGTTGGTGGGGATGGTCGTTGAGTTGAGCCACAACAGACTCCTCAAACAGGCCCTTACAGAAGGGGTTAGAATGTAATAGTGCAGTGACACTGGAGAATGATTTGATGAAGTCCTCCAATGCTTCCATTCACACTGTTATGCGCCATTGTAGGAAGTCAAAGAGTGTTTCCTATTGGGTTCTCATAAGACTTTTGGCCTCAACAGCAAAATTATCCTGGGATGTTCTGGAAGCCTTTAGGTGGCTAAGGAGTTGGAGCCTAGAATAAAATTCTGATGAGGCTGTCCCCTCTGAGAGTCTTCTCATAGGGGCTCACACTGCTGAGTAGCTCTATCTAAAGGGAGCTTTTTCCTTTCAAAAGGGAGTTGCAGCGTTACCCATTCCTTGGTGGAATTTCCCAAAACTAGGAAGACTGTGGCAGATGGTTTTGATTCTGCCACTGTCTCTTGTTTCTAGTCATTACAAATTCTGAAATTTTGTCTTCACATGATTAATAATTTTGCAAGTGAAGGGACAGAAGGCTGGGGTTACTTGGTGAGTAACTTGGGTCTCATTAAAAATGGAAGTAGAGGCCCATTTTTCATTGACCTGGTAAAGGGCGATTTCTGTAGCTTTTAATGCTACAGGCACGGGTAAGAAAACCATTTCTGTTAGTGGTTTCTCCATGTCTGGTGAAGATGGTACTAGGTGCCATTCTGTAATAGGGAATGCTGTAGTTAGTAAATTCTACATTTACAACTTCGATCATAGTTTTTCTCTCATTAACTACCTACTTGCCATCGGGAGAGGAAGTGCACAATGAGGTGTCTCGCCAAGGATTATCAGTGTCATCAGGGGTGAGTATTGGAGCCCCTATTATGTTTTGATCTGAAGTTCTGTATTCTGAACTGACCCATTTGTTGTTTCTAGTCGGAATTCTAACATCAGACCTTGTTTGGGCAGCATTTGTATCTACACTCACTTTTCGGTTACAGGATGTAGTACTTTTACTCTTTGGTGCGTACATGACCGACTTACTTTCCTTTTCAGAATCAAGCTTCATGTCCCTTATATATTGCCATTCTGTGGCAAGGGCATCTTTGATGGTACTCAATTTCCTTACAGAACTGACCGAATGCTGCAAACTGTGTATCCCTTTTGGGGGAGCTTGCACAATCTAACTGAGCTTCAGCAACTGAACTGTAACTGCCTGTTAATCAAGGGGCAGAAGTCCTGGGCAAGTTACTATACCCTTCCAAAAATGTAGACATTTCAGTCTGAGTTAGGTGGATCTTTCTGGGGGAGAGATCCTATTCAGCAACGATAGCTGCAAATTATAAATTCCAAAATTTTAAAACTAAAACTTTTAACTGGAAGTTAATATTGAGCACTTATCTTGCTATTTTTGATGTTTCCATGATCCTCAATAATGAAAACGGAGAAAAAAAGTCGACTTTTTTTGGAGCGCTGGTAACGACGTGAACAGTTCGCTATAAGCCAAAGAGAGTTAATGGCTCCTTGGTCTTTAACGGCCCGGTTGTAAACGAGGGCGGATGCGCGTTAGTCACTTCTCTTTCTTGCAGGTTCTTTTGATTTTGGAAAAACTGCGTTCAGCTTCGCTGAAGATGAGGGAAAGTGCCCTCTTATCTTTGAGTCCGTTATATACTCCATTACGTGTTATAATGTTAATCATTATGACACAATACCTGGCCATAAAAACCAACTAAAAGAGAGTTCTTGGATATTAGTTTGGTCACCATGGAGCTCTGGTAGACCATGGAAGGTAACTCCTTGAGGAGTCAACAGCGACTACCAAAAATAAGGTTTTCCTGCGTCAAAACCTGTTTTTTCTATAAAAATTTATTTCACATCCTTTTGAATCAATATTTTGAGAGTTTGTCTGAACCAAACTTACGAAAATAATTGTTTAAACATTTATTTTATCATAATGGCATATATTACTAATCGTCAGTTGCTGACAAAATTTATTATCCATTTTTCTTAAAGAAATCCTCTCAGAAATTGTTTTGTCCAAACGTACGACATAAAATTTTTTCAAGGTTTATTTTATTATATATAATGCTATAGATTAAAATTTGTCAATGTCTTTTAAATTGGGTAACCTCTACCTTACCTTTTCTCTCGTTCGTCTGTCTTTAAAACATAAGGCCTGGAAATCCAGGCTTCCAGCGTCACTGGAACGGAAAAAAATCCTTCTCTTATTTCAGGGCATCCTCGGAAGGAGCTTACGAGAGATCGGGAATTCTCCATTTGTGGTCCATTGGGGAAATACGTCAGTGATTTTTCTTCTTGACTAAACAGACCTAACACATGTCTCTGAATTGACATAAGAACTTCCGTATCAAAAGTGTTGGGCGCACCTAGAGAGGGACACTTACCCCAGAGGAAACAACTTGGAACACTAATTTGGACGACTTAGTTAACACCACCATTCAAACATGTACAGCACAAGTAAAATATATGGTTTGCACATGATGGAAACTTTTTTTTTTTTTATACTGCCCCACATATACACTGAAAACAATAATAATCTGATATAGTGGAGGGACAATCCGTTCCCTAATCTTCACCAGTGACAAAACAAATGATTGAAACGCAGTTCTCCAAAAGTAACAGCATTTATTGTTAATTCGTAAAATGTCCTGTTTAAAGCATAAAATGAATGCATGAACACACACTCTTCATCTTCCTGAAATGACAAATAATAACATGACAGATTATCAAAATTATATTGAAATACATGTACCAGATGAGATAAACTATTTGTTTTCGCCATACTATTTTACATACCAGATGAGACAAACTGAACGAACTTCATAGCCCCACATATGTACGTATGCATGCATACATCTTTTGCATTATGAATGACACCATTTCTTTCAGATAAAAGCCTAATTTTGGTAGATTTCATTCTGCCATTCTAATGTTACTGCCAAACTTGTGACTTACTTCTTTAGGGAAAAGCGCACCTCCTTACAGGGTTAGGGAAGTGGCAGTCTTTTCTTTTTGGTTTTTGTTAAATAATAAAAAATCACACACCCAACCTAACAAGAAAAGAATCTGAAAGACTAAAATAAATAACTGTAAACACCTCCCCCTACAAAACACCTTCCAAATGGGCTACTTAGACTGTAGCACGCAGTCACTACCAAAAATTACAAAGATTTTCCACAATTTTCTGGAATTCAATAGATTACAAATTATTTTAAGTCTGCTGAGTCATACCTCTGGACTCTTTATAATAATAGTAAATTTGCAAATTTTTGGGCAGAACAAAGTAAAAGTGACTTTGAAAAAACATCCAAATTACACAACAATGTTCTTACAAACCATATGTATCTTCCGTCTACAAACTGGGCAGCGAGCTCCTGAGTTTAAAAGACGCCGTGCACATTGATAGCATGTTGCCTGATGAGAGAGGCGACCATGTATGATAACTGCATTTTTAGGTCGTAAGCAACACAGCATACACATTTGTGATTCTTCCCCAGCTGGTTCACTCACAGTAAGTTTATCACTGTCAACGCTCGCCAGTCCACTTCCCTTGGAGTTGATAAATTTAGCAGTGTCTGTTATCAACTTCATCTCAATTTCAGACACTTCATCTTCAAACTCGCACATTTTGTCTTCAAAGTCTGACGAATGGCCTTTGCTTATTTTAACATGAATGTCCTCCTTTAAGGAAGATAACTTCCTTTTCCTTTCTGAAGACTCTACAATAACAGAACTCTTTTCTGGCTCTTCCTCTATTGTTGGTGATAACAACCTGGAAGAAGACCTCTCTACGTCTGATGTTTTAGAACATGAGGGTTCATTTTCAGTGCATTGGGAGCTTGAAGTGTATGTATACTGAGAAAGAGAAATGCCAGAATCTTGATCAATAGATGACATTCTAATGAGATCACTAGCCTCTTGTTCACTGGCTGTAGATGATGATCTTGCCAATATATTTGCTTGTCCCAACTCTTCACAATTTGCTGATTCTTTGCAATCTGTGACATTTACCTCAGACACAGGTGAATCACATCTCCTCCTCAATTTCTTCTTTGGTCTAGGTTTTCTTCTCTTTTTCTTTGGTCTCTCAGGAAGACAATTTTTCCTTAACTGAAAGTAAAACCATTTGGATTTTTTACTGATTAATACTGCAAATATGGTAGACAAATACTCTTGAGTAAAGGGCAACCCAAATAACCACACTCCTCAGGTAACCAAACTCATTAAATATTCTAGACATTTCCCGTTTGACACTAAAATGTCTCCTAAATTTCTTCATAAAATACAAACCTCTTCATTTATTCATAATGTTTACTGTTAAGGTTGAATTGCATTTCCTACTATCACAGTCTGGGTCATGTGGGATATTCTTCCTCAACTATCCTTGGTTGAAACAATTGTGAATAATTGACAGTCAAAGTAAAATTCCTTGAGATTGGAAATCAAAGCATAAATTTATATTGGGTTTGTTGCAATTTGTTACTATAATGTTCACTTTTCCATATAGCCTGCCATTTAACAACTGTTTAAAAAATACTAGGCCCCCCTCATCAGATTCATTTTTTATTTAGTTATATAATGAAGACAGCTTGACATCTTGATTGGCTTCAATAGCTACACGGGCAGCACTCCAACACACTGTATTTAAGCAAATACTTACACAACCTTCATTAAATACCCTTAAGAGAAGGGCTCCAACATACTGTCATCAAACAAATTTCTGTACCATTTTCCTATCATTCACTCAATGAGTATTTGAGGTCTATAACAGAAGCAATGGCAACTGGAAATATCTTCAAAATTGACAAAGACAAATCCAGTCTTAAAAAAAATCTTGAAACACTAGTTTCCTTATTATTAGAGCTAGAGCAATATTTCTTTCACATATGACAACTTGGAAAACTTCCTTTATGACTGTAACCACAAAAATAAAAGTTTCCATCCCAGGCCCAGGGAAGGTGATTTCTAGCATTTTAAAATGACAAGCTAGAAAAATTTCATTTGAGACTTAAATAAAATTTAGACAACCTGCCTAACTGTTGAAATGAACATCATTTATTAGGAAGAAGGGTAAGGTTTCAGAGGAGGGTGAGCTAAGATGAGAAAGTATTTTCATGGTGCTTACCAATTAAAGAGTTAGGCATTACCAACTCCCCCTACTTTGGGACTGGGGTCATTTTTTTTCCAAATGTAAGTGGCTGTCATCATCAAAAGATCTGGTAAGCTTTTATTTAAAAAGAAATAAAATTGCATTTCTGCATCATAAACTTTTTTTTTTTCTTACACCGACTGCATTTCCGGTCTCAAACATCCTCACTCATTAGTCTGTTGTCTACCAGACACAGGAAGAACAACAGTCCATGACAGCTTGTTTCATTACAAACCCATGAATCATTATTAGCCTAAATCACAATACAGGTGGGAGGCAAAGTTACTGAGCAATCCCAAGATAGTACTTGGGGACCATGAAGCATCATAGAGACAAAGTCTCGGTTAACTCAAAAAAAATTACTCACCAAAGTGGAAAACCCACAGAGTTAAAAACAAGGTGCTTAAATACTTAGTTCCAGTTAAGCGCAGAACGTACACCATAGGACTTCAACAGTGTACTCATTTTACTATCATGAGAATCATTGTTCACTGTCCAAAAATAGCCACACTTATGTTTGTGATCCTGATTTTACTCCTCCGGTGCATTCTCATTTTCTATCCTTCCTTTCCTATTAGCAAGCACTTAGTGTGCACTTCCCCAAAAGATGGCAGTGTGTCTTCTTTACTTTTATGACAGAGCTTTAGTTGTCCAATGCCACAAGAGCTTGCAAAAATTCCCAATGCCACAAGAGCTTGCAAAAATTCCCAATGCCACAAGAGCTTGCAAAAATTCCCAATGCCATAAGAGCTTGCAAAAATTCCCAATGCCACATGAGCTTGCAAAATTCCCAATGACACAAGAGCTTGCAAAAATTCCCAATGCCATAAGAGCTTGCAAAAATTCCCAATGCCACATGAGCTTGCAAAAATTCCCAATGCCACAAGAGCTTGCAAAAATTCCCAATGCCACAAGAGCTTGCAAAAATTCCCAATGCCACAAGAGCTTGCAAAAATTCCCAATGCCATTAAGAGCTTGCAAAAATTCCCAATGCCACATGAGCTTGCAAAAATTCCCAATGACACAAGAGCTTGCAAAAATTCCCAATGCCATAAGAGCTTGCAAAAATTCCCAATGCCACAAGAGCTTGCAAAAATTCCCAATGCCACATGAGCTTGCAAAAGTTCATTCTCATTTTTTAGTCTGCATTACCAACTTCAATCAAAATGAATGCAGATGAAAATACAAACAAATATTCATCTTCAGATCACCAAGAAAGCTGAGAAGTTGATTTTTTAGCTGATCGGGAAAGTGAGTGTCTTATTTCAAAATTAATAATTTTCAATGTTGATATTTTAAAAAAAACGTATGCTGCATATATTGTATAACGAGCATCTAGAATAAAAATTCAAATATGACATTTTTATGATAAGGATAAAATAAAGTTTTATATGTACTTTCCAAGTAATTGCATTGCTATTAGTTTCACTCGCTCAGCAGCTAAAAATTTTGAAATTTGCGGGTCGCGCTATTTTGTTTTGGGCTTTGGTGACATGTCCCGCCCACTTTCGGGGAAAGGGAGGAAACAACTAGCAAAATAGCTTCAATTTGTTTATGCCTTATGTTCATGTGAGGCGGGCTCCAATCATGCAGTTACTTGGTAAGTATATATAAAACTTTATCATTTTATCAAAAAATGTAATTTTTATATAAGTAACTTACCAAGTAATTACACTGCTGATTTCCACATTGTTAGGAGGTGGGGTGCATACGCATATCTACTCCAGAACATTATGAATGGTAATGAATTGAGAATAGAAAAGGTTATTAGCATTATAATAATGCCTGTTGTTTCCTTACCTGATAAGCAACTGCTGCAGGAAGATACTGGCTCTTGATTGGCACTTATATTATCACACGGTGGTTTGGCGGTATAGCCAAGGATTGCCTCCTATTTCAGTGGGTACCTTGCATCAAGGATAATTCCAATTGCTAACAAGGATTAACATGTTGCCCTTAAAGATTAGAACCACTACCCAACCATAAAAGAACTGGAGGGTACTCCGGCACACAGTACCCCCAGCTCCCTTAAAAACTCAACACCCTTATTTCAAGGTGAAGAAAGGAAAAGAAGATATGCTTTCTATGCTTCCTCCCCCAACACCTCGCCACCCACCGAAAATGGACCCAGTGTACTGCAATTATCATAATAGTTTCGATTTCCTTTAGATAATGTGATGCAAACACCAACTTGCGCTTCCAAAAGGTCGTCTGCAATATGGAAGAGAGAGATAAATTATGCTTGAATGCCAAGGGAGTGGCCACAGCTCTTATTTCATGAGCTTTCACTTTACACAAGGGAAAGGCATCATCTCCGATCAATGAATGGGCTTCAGAGATGAAGTCTTGAGGAAGAATGCCAAGGCATTCTCCGACAGTGGATGTGGGGGGTTCTTAATTAACTGAACACCATAAATAAGGCACTAGAAGGTCCATGTACTTCTGTTATGAGAAGACAGTACTTTAGAGCTCTCACAGGACAAAAAACTCTCTCTTCCTTAACTGGACTTAAAATTTCTGACAAACTTTTAATTAAAAAGGAATGAGGCCAAGGCTTGGAAAGTAACTCATTTTTGGCTTAAAATCCCAAGAAAAAGCAGACAACATTCCCTTGGGAGAAGCCTACTCTTCTATCTGTTGCATGGATCTCACTGACCCGTTTAGCTGTCGCCAAGGCTACTAGAAAAAGGGTCTTTCTAGTTAAATCCCTTAAGGAAATTGAGCACATGGGCTCAAATTGAGGGCCTGACAACATTTAAGAACCACATCTAGGTTCCATGGTACTACTGCTACCTTCTTCTGTATTGTGGTGTCAAACCATCTAATGAGATCCAACAAGTCCTGATTAGGGGAAAGATCCACTCCCCTGTGTCGGAAGACAGAGCTTAACATGGTCCTGTATCCCTTGATCGTTGAAGTAGACAGGTCCCTATCGGTTTTCAGATATAGCAGAAAATCTGGTATTTCCGCTACAGACATTTGAGAAGACAAAATTCTGTGCCCTCTGCACTTGGCAATAGCCTGCGAAGCTGGTCTTGAAAACCCTTCTTTTGAAGGAGTTTCCTGATAGTTTGTAGCCTGTTAGGGCCAGAGTAGGCAACCCCTGATGAAACTGCCAGAAATGGGGCTGTTTGAGAAGATGAGTTTTTTGAGGTAGCAGTCTCGGAAAGTCTGCCAGGATGTCGAGAAGGTCTGAAAACCATTCCTTTGCTGACCAAAAGGGAGCTACTAAATCAATGACACATTCTGATGGGTCTGGAACTTATTGCCTGCCTCACCATACCACTGAGAGGCAGGAAGGTATAGAGAGATGTTTGTTCGACCAGTCATAGAGCATGGCATTTGTTGCCCATGCTAACGGATCCAGGACTGATGAACAAAACAGCGGAAGACGATGGTTTCTGGAAGTAGCGAACAGGTTCATGATTGGTGTCCCCAACAACTTCCATAAGTCCGAGCAAACTTGAGGATCCAGTGCCCACTCTGTAGGCAATACCTGTTTCTGGAGGTTCAATTTGTCTGCCAGAACATTGAGCTTCCCTTGTATGAAGTGTGTCAGAAGTTTGATCTGATTTTGTTCTACCCAAAGAAGATCTCTTGCTGTCTTGTAAAGGGAGAAAGAGTGTGTTCCCCTTGGTTCTTGATGTATGACAAGGCAGTCGTGCTGTTCGAATGGACTGCCACTGTCTTGTTGCACACTTCTGTCTTGAAAAACTGTAGTCCTAGATGGACCGCTTTCAGTCCCTTGACATTTAAATGCCAATCCTTCTGCTCCTACCACGTCCCGGAGACCTCTTTGCTCCCTAAAAGAGCTCCCCAACCTAGACTCGATACATCTGTGTAGAAGTCTAGGTTGGGGCTCACAGGAATGAGGGGCTTCCCTTCCAACAGTCTTCTTCTAAGCTTCACCAGAGCAGGTCTTCTCTTATTTCAGTGGTCACATGGAACACGAACGTGTCTGGGTAAATCTTCCTGTCCCAGCTGATCCTTAGAGAGTAATGTAGCAGTCTCATATGAAGTCTGCCTAGGAGAACGAACTGTTCTATGGATGATGACATCCCCAGGAGGCTCATCCATTGGTTGGCAGATCATTGATCGAGAAGAAACCTGTTCACTGTTAAACCTGTTCACTGTCTTCAGACAAGACTCTACTCTTTTTGGGGATGGAGAAACCCTAAAACTCCGAGAGTCTATTATCATCCCTAAAAAGAGAATCTGTTGAGGAGGCGTTGGCTGAGGCTTCTGTAAGTTGATCATCACGCCCAGATCCTGGGCTAGGAGAAGGGTCCTTTTAAGGGCCTCCTAACAGTTCTCTCTTGATTGGGCCCAAAGGAGCCAATCGTCTAGATAGAGGGAGATCTTGACTCCCACTAGATGGAGCCATTTTGCTAAGGGGACAAGAACTCTGGTAAACACTTACTGCGCCATCGAGAGTCCAAAATACAGTGTGCAGAACTGGAACATTTTGTTTCTGTAGACAAATCTTAGAAACTTCCTCGAGTCTGGATGTATAGGGACGCAGAAATTTGCATCCTGCATATCTATGGATGTCATCCAGTCTCCCTGGCAAATGGATGACAGGACGGTTCGGTTTGTCTCCATCCTGAACTTCGTCTTCTGTACAAAGACATTCAGGGTGCTGATGTCCAGGATGGGCCTACAGTCTCCTGACACTGGGCACCACAAACAGACGGTTGTAGAACACTGGGGAGCTCACGTTCTCTACTACTTCTATTGCCCCCTTCCTGAGGAGGGACGAAACTTTCTGAGAGGGCTGGAGACTTCTTGAGCCTTTGGAGTGTGCTGTCAATACTACTACTGTGCTGACCAAAGGAGGCAACTCCATAAGAAAGGCAGAAGCGGGCAAAGAAGGGGCAGCAGGCGAAAGGAAACAAAGAACGGTAATGAGAAGATACCTTAACAGAGATGTACATGCTGAAGGATGAGTGTCCTGAACAAGTACATCATCCTCCTCGTCCGAGGAAACAGGAGCCAAGGCCAAGTCCGGAGGTTGAGTAGCCGAAGGGGTCTTCTTGAGTAGGCTCCAAATACTGTCTAACTTGCTCTGAATAGGGTCCACAGCAGTGGGAGCTTGCAGCAGGATCATCCTGAAGCAAAGGAGACTGATGTACGAAGCAGGTGTTGGGCGTTTAACTGAATGAGTTCCAACCACAGAAGGCAAAGCTGAAATGCCAACAACAGAGGCAAAACGAGCGGTTGAAGGCAGGCGCTCTGTCCCTGCTGGACATCCATGAGTCACTGAGCATTTGGGCAAAATAGGACACTCGGGTGCTCCAACACTGAAGGGCAAATGGGTGCTAATGAGAGCTTCAACATACTCAGGCACTCGGACAATACCAGGCATCCATCACTTAAGGAAGCTTCAGAAACTGCAAGGCGCTTGGGCACCAAAGAAGTCTCGGGTGCTGGAGGTCACCCAGAAAACACTTTGTATGAAGAGGAGCTCTTACGAGAGGAAGGGTGCTAGGAAGCCACACTGACTTTCCACCAAGGGAGGCACAGAAAAAACGCTCCAGGCTGTCCTACTGGCTACATGACGGATGAGGACTACGTATAGGAACCTTGAATCTTTTACATGACACTGGAGGAGAACAAGGCACATCATCTGCACATCCTTTCAGAGGACTTCATGCACAAAGCACCACTGATGCCTGGGAGAAGACTCACCAGGCTTGAAGAAAGATGATGCGCATCCAAGGATATGCCTTTCCAGTGGCGCTTGGCTGCAACCTGGAATTGAGCAACAGGTTCAACCGAGGGGGTGACTACCCGTGGGCAGACCACACCAACCTCCCTTAGACTACCACTTTGGCTCCTCCCAGGTTTAGGGAAGTATGTCATTGACTTTTGTCTAGGAGAATTGGCAGGACGGGCAGCCACCTCCTCCACCAACACTTCACTTGCACAAGGGGCTACCAGGCACTCCACTGACACTAAACTGGCACTAGGCGCTACTGGGCGCTCCGAATCACTCTTGTTGTCCATTAGGACTTTCACAGGCAAAGCTAACTGAGCAACAGATTCAACTATCAATTCAAATCTCTTATCAATCTTACACTCGAGACTGGCAACGGGTTGGGTTGAAATCCACTGAACAAACCTGTCCCCTACAGTCTGTGCACATTGTATGCGAATCGTGTATTGCAGCCTTTTGCTGCAATACCTAAAGCTAGTCGAACTTGAGCCTGACATTCTGAAAACAAGTCAACTAAAGTTGCAATCAGGAAATGTAGACTAATTCAATTAACCAAGTTGTCAAAACAATGATTAAACAGAGCCTAACTCTATCTAAATATGCCGTAAGGCTATCAAAGCCAGAATACTTCACCAAACGATGAAATGACCATTGGAAAATGACGAATTCCAGAATCAAAGCTGCTGATAATAACTGGTGTACAGTTATCAGCCGGCAGAAGCGAACTGAAGCTCTTTTGCTAGTTGTTCCTCTGTTTCCCCGAAAGTGGGCGGGGCCAATACAAAACAGCGCGACCCACGAAGTTCAAAATTTTCAGCTGCTGAGCGAGTGAAACTAACAGCAATGTAATTACTTGGTAGGTTACTTATATAAAACGTAATTTTTTCTACATGAAATTGTAAACTACAGTTATAAATATTAGGAGAAAATCACAGAACTGATTGTTGTGCCAGAAGTTTGAGTGATGCCATTATCTGGCCAAGCTAATTATTACCTATTACCTACTATTCAGAACAATCTAGGCTTAAGTAAAATGCCACCTGGAGCAAATACTTTTCATTATACACCACACATGTCAATCATCATGAAAGTTACACATAGCATGTGCTACCACATTTCCTCTTTGGTGTGTTTTTATAACACTGCAAGAGATTGAAGGTGTTTTTAAGGGGGCTCTGAAGGGTTTCTGAAGTTAATAAATTTTCAGCTTATGTAACGGGGGGTTCAGGAACCTAACCTTTATATGTGCAGAGGAGTCACTGTATTTTATATTTATAGCATCTATACATACGTGTTATCCACCATTACCGTATATTTTTCCACGTACAAGACGACCTTTAAATCCCAAAATTCACCCCTGAAAATTGGGGGCTGTCTTATACTACCATTCTAAAAACCAAACCTTGATTTCTAAGAGATGTTTATCAGTAGGATAGCCTCGGCGCGACAACTACCGACACACATGAAAAGATTCACATTATAAAATAATAAAGGTAATAAGACCATTTTTACCTTATATACCTTATATATTATTGGCATATCTCTTCATAATAAATAGCCTATTCGAGGAGTGATCCCATATCAATGAAATCAACTTTCATCTACGCGAGGCCAGCTGACAAAATGTAAATATCGAGTTATACAGTTGCTCTCTCAGCAACCTTCATCTTTTGGTATCCTAGTGTAATTACGGCAGTAATGACATTTAGGATAACATAACATATTTAATGAAAAATTCAGGCTGTTTGTAACTCTTTAAAACAATTCAGTCATACGAATGATAATTATGTACGGTAATTATTATAGTTTATCATATTGTTGTTAGGGGTTGCTTATGTTTGGCGATGAAACGTAAACAAAACAGTGTTTCCCTTTTAGGCGACGTCTGTAGGAAAAACATGGCATAGAATCGACTTTATTTTGTTTAGCGTACATACTCGTTAAAGTGCGATCTCGCGCATCGTGTGACCCCAGATTTTTACCCATAAAAATTATTTTATCATGTATCTCATGCATCATGTGTGTTCCTTTTTTGAGAGACCAGATTATTATGGTCTAGCCTCTTTTACTCCATCTCATATCCTGTCTTTTAGTTAAATAGGTTAAAAAAGTAAAAGCGAACGATAAAAGTATCGTTAGTTACTACATTATGCTCGTTGTGTAAACGTGTACAGCCATAAACAACCGAACGAGAAACAAGTGTTTTGCTATGAACACGGTCTAGGCCGTGGCTGGGAACAACTGAATCGGATAACAACAGTTGTTTTGCTTGTATTTCAACCACCGCACGATAGGAAACAATTACTGTAAGTATGTTACAAATGACGTTAAGTAGAATAAGGCTGATATATATTTTACAATATACCCTTATTCGCTATGGAGAAAAGATCACAAGGAAATATACTGCTAAACTTAAGCCGAAAGCTGTAGCTGATGCTGAGAAAACAATGTTCAAGCCCCAATGACTATTAATTATCGTGCACAGGCAGCATGGATGAAACTCCTAAACTTCGATGTGCCATCAAACTCGACCGTAAATAATATTGGAGAGAAAAGTATTTCAATCTAAACTACTGGGCATGAAAGAACATTGGTTGTCTTTAAACGGAAAGTGAATTGATGCCGAAACAAAAATTCCCAGAAGGTATTGTTGTCCACATTCACGAAAACCTAAACAGTGCAGATGGCACACGATCACTATGTTCTTATTTTATAATACAATTAGTAATATGCGAATACATACAATATTACTGGATACAGTGAAGTAAAGCATAACTTGTTAAAAGATCCACGGAAAAGATGCATATTCGTTGTGTATTTTATAATAAGATACTAATATGGGCATATTACATACGCTAATTTTATATTTCGTATGTGATGCGACCCCCTTAAAATTAGCTTCAAAATTAGGTCCTCAACAGTCGCATGATACACGAGTATATGCGCCCTTTTGAATTTCTACGGACACAGTAAGTAAAACAGTGTTTGTAATAACATCATCTTTCCATAACCAGTATTTCATAAGACACCCGTTGTTGCAAAAGCTAGCCTATGCACAAATGGTTTTGTAGTTTAGCAGTCGTCTTATACTACAGATATGAGATAAATTCTTGAAATTTTGTCATAATTTTGTACCCCGTCTTATCTAAAGGTCATCTTATACACGAAAATTTACGGTAACTACGAACTGCGGTACCACAGGTTTAACATTCATTGTTAAAGAAAAGAAACAAAACATTTGTATACAAGAGTAGTCAACAAGTTTGCCGATACAAATCTTTGAAAATTAGCTTCCTTCATAAGGCCTATGAATAAATGAATTATCATTACGTGCATGAACATGATGCACTGGTACCTTAACTTATGTAAAGTTACAGGCCTCCTAGTAATTAACAAAATTCATTAAGCAACAAAGACCCTATACTCAGTAATATAGGCACGAGGACACCCCAGAACCAGTGTTGCAGTCGCCTGAATAATGCCTCACTCTTTCTTTCCTCTCATCAAGCAGCATTATTATTTCATCAAAAGGGTCTTATAAGCTGTCCAATTCAGTAATGAATGAATGCAACAATACAGGAGGTAAGAGTGATGAAATACAAAAATACCTTACAAACAGCGTGTGTGCATGTTCATGTATGTCGGATGATTCTGTACTGAGCAAGCTATTACCAAGTGCAATTTGGTAAATCAACATTAAAATTTAATAAAGCATTTCATCCAAACCTACATGTGTATGTAAACAGCTTAAAAATATATATTAGTTATGTTATCTGCATGGCATATGAAAATTTATGAAATCCGTACATTTTCCAAAGTATGTCGTATGCAGGCTACTGTAAACCAATGAAAATGCATCACCACATTTTACTAGGGATATTAACTTTATCAATACTTGGAGAGAGAGAGAGAGAGAGAGAGAGAGAGAGAGAGAGAGAGAGAGAGAGAGAGAGAGAGAGAGAGAGAGAGAGAGAGAGAGAGAGAGAGAGAGAGAGAGAGAGAAACATACTACTGCTTATGAAAGTGCAATTTACATGTACAGATATTTGACTGAACTGAGAATATACTTACAGTCGGGGTGCTTAGGGACTTGATCTTGCAGATTAATCTAGAAGCATCATATTTGCCCAGATATAGGTTATACTATACTATTTCGAATTCTAGAGAGTGCCAAAAAACTTGCCCACATTTTTTAGGGGAAAAACGCCATTGCGGAAGGTATTTTTTCTCTAAAACGATGCGTTGCATGTGAAAATGTACACGAATAAAAACAATCGGAAATAAAATTCTACAAAAATTCATATTTATAAGTTATTCTTGTAAATATAATAGTTTCTGCGTAAATCAGGCCGCAAGTAGAGGCACATTTTGCCTTAAATTAAAAAAATCAATTTCACGATTACTTCTCCTTCAATAACTCTGGGATGATGTATTTCTAGATAAATTTCCATGGCTAATAAAAAAATCATTGAATGATTAAACGTCTTTTTTCTTGTTCACTTTCAGGTGTTTTGGCAAGGACTTATATAACACTTGGGAGAGATCTGAATGACTTTAAAGAATTTCATTCTAATTCTATTGATCACCTTAATGATGGTTCAGCTATTACAGCAACTCTTATTTCAAATGTTATGAGTCCTTCTTTTCTTGGTTTCGTCAACCGTTCATTTTCACCCAACTGTCAAATGCATCAGAGGTCCCGGTTGATATCATCCATCATCTTATATTTTGAACTGACACATGTAATTAGAGTAAATCTACAATGTGCACCCACCAGGTGCCCATTCTTAACTGTCAGTACACTGTGCCCATGCGGCGTCCATGCAGCAGTCCACTAATTAGCACATATATAGTCAAATAGTTATCATCGTGTACTTGTCTGCTGTTTATGATCACCATGTTCTTGTTCACTGTCACAAACAACCACTAATGCAGTATCTATCTATACGCTACCACATACAGTAGTAGTCCACAATTGAGCAACATGCTCAGTCACCTTGCTGTACTTCACTATCAGCATGCATTTAGCCATTCCATAACAGATATTACCATGCAAAAGTCTGCTTGCCAACACACCTGAAAGTGAACAAGAAAAAAAATGTTTAATCCTCCAGTGATTTTTTTTATTAGCTATTCACCATGATTTTTTTTTTGTCAGCATGTTTATGCAGAAACGTTAACATGTAGAACGAGATAAAACATATCTAATGAAAGAGAAATATTCACCCAACAATTTCCTTTCTTTGGAAATTCATTTAGAAATACATCACCCCGGAGTTACTGAAGGAAAAGTAATCGTGAAATTTAGTTTTTTCATTTATGGCAAAATGTGCCTCCACTTGCGGCCTGATATACACAGAAACTATTATATTTACAAGAATAACTTATAAATATGAATTTGTAGAATTTTAATTCCAATTGTTTTTATTCGTGGACATTTTCCACATGCAATGCACAGTTTTAGAGAAAAAATGAAAAAATTTTAAAAATACCCTCCACAAGGGGGTTCTTCCCCAAAAAAGGGGATTAAACTGGGCAATTTTCTTGGCACTCTCTAGAATTCGAAATAGTATAGTATAACCTACGTCTGGGCCAAATTTGATGCTTTTAGATGAATCTGCAAGATCACCCCTTCCAGTCCCTATGCTCCCCAACTAGTCTTGTAATGGTCTCGCTTTTAGAGACCAGCAGCAGGTTCAAAATAAAAACAAGAAATTGGGCTGGAATGACTGGCGGAAGGTGAGACTAAAGAAGGAAGAGGGCTGAGCAAAACAATTAAATAACTTTAATACTAGTTTATTATACATACAAATGTACATGTTTGCAAGAGAGTTCCGGTTCTGGGTGGCAAAAACACATGAAATGATCATTTCCATAAATAACAATGCTTAAAAACTGAATCATAAACCATTTGAAAGCAACATCACACGAAAACTAAACACGCCAGTATTATGGTAAACACCAAACACAGACGGCACGATACAGTAACACCATGGCAGCATAACAATGATTCATGGACAGGAAAATAAACGAGAAGCTCAAAAATAGGCAGCATAATAACAACAACACAATCTGCAAAATAAATAACAGACAAAAACAGGTAACATACGAACAATCAGTAATCAATTAAATAAATAACACCTGAGCAGCACAATAACTATGACTCATAACATCAAAGCGGCATAAACAAAAGAAACACAGACAAAATACGAAGAATTGTTGAGGCAGTTATTACTTCCAACCAGGATAAAGATAAACAGACAAAATCAGTCGAACCATCGAGAACAGCTATTAACTGTCAAACAGGAACACATCCTCAACACACATGAATTTGGCCGAATCGTAGAGACAGTTTTTTATCGTCGAAATATCCTCTTGCTGCTACCAGTGAAGAAGCTATTACACAGGGAGAGATGGAGAGGTCCTCATACTCCCCTCGAAGTCAAACAGGTACCACAAACCTGTCTGTGCTGCTACTCAATGAAGAAGCCATTATGCATACAGAGAGACGGAGGTGTCCTCATCCTCCTGTCGAAGTCAAACAGGTACCACAGACCCATCCAAGCTGCTACCAATGAGGAAGCCATTACACACACACACACACAAAGGCGGAGAGGTCCTCATCCTCTCGTCGAAGTCAAACAGGTACCACAGACCCATCTATCAAAATGACCTCCAGTGCTCCATTACTGCCATTCAACGAGCATGCTGCTGTTGCCATTGTAACTGAGAGTTGCCAGAACCTCTCACATCGCCATCCAAAACCTGACTGCTGCAGCTGCCGCCACTCACACCGTGACAGACAACAACTCGCCACCTCGACGAAAAACACTTGATGGCAGGAGAAACAAGGGAACATCGTAATGAAATTGTTCCAACAAAACAATGACTATTCCTAACAGTATACTGTACATGTAAATTCATTTACACTATACTGTAGCATTAATTAATGCATACCTATGCTGTAATTAAATGTATAGTGAAAATCACTGAATTTACACACACATATTTCTCTGTCTGTCTCCTTTACATTGTGTAGTTATTTTACTCCAAGTTTAGACAAAGTAAATATAACTTCATAAAATCATTATGAGTGTGTAAATCAATAAATATAAAATAAAGCACTGCATACTCACTCAATGTTTCAATTGCAGCCTTAGACCCAGTAGCTTACAACCGGTTTTGGACACCTTCAGAATTTCACATAATATTGTATGCCATACCAAATAACAAAGCTTTAATAAGCCCTGCACACACAAATGTTTGGAAGAGATGTTTATTAGATTTTTAAAGTGAATGTACCTACTGCTCAAGTACAAAAAGGTAATAACTCTGTATACAATCAACAAAAAAATGCACCCACACACATTCATGCTGTGTATATGGTGCTCTTCTATTATTGTATTATTACTACTATTACCTGCATCTACTGCAAGCTTAATCAGTACATTCAAAGTCAGTCTAGGCATCCAGCATTGTCGTTAATCTACAACATACAATACTTGGTGGTAATAAAGCTCTCTATCAAGACAATGTGCTCTCTGTACATACAGTTATGTTCTGTGTAATAAAACAAAAATCTTTTATCCGTCCTTGAAAAAGTGGCAATGAAATACATAAAATAAAATCTATATATCCAACATATCATGCAGACATGGAAGTTTGTTTGTAGAAAACTACCTGTACTGTCTTGGTACTTACCTAACTAGAATATCAATTTTCAGAAAGGTTAATATTATTTAGGAAAAAAGTGGTTAGATCTACCTCCTTCCGAGGAAATACACTTTACATACTTTGTATTCCAATAAAACATAAGTTGGATTGATTTTGTCTAAGCGGCTAAAGGATTCTGAAAGAAGACTTTTCGTGTGTTTTTAGTGAAACTAATATGAACAGAACTTTTGTGGCAGACCGGCGGCACTTATTACTCAGCAATCCTAATCCTTCTCAAAGAGAAAGTCTTTGCAGCAGCGGCGGAATTTTGGATGGAAATGAAAACGGATGCCAGATAAGATCTGCATTTGTCAAAATGGATTAGTCTTTTTAAGGAATTATTGTTAATTTTTATGATTTATGCATTTTCAACTTTTAACAACTTTTTTTAGCCAATTCTTTCAAAATGGGTAAAGCAGAATTTTGGGTTGCTATTCACAAATATATTACAACACTGTAAGTATTTTGCAAGGTATCAGCCTCCTCTTACCTGCCAGCACTTCCCACAATAGCGCACAAAAGGTCTGTTTTTTATGCCACAAGAAAGGCAGGCCCACTTTCCATGAGCTAATTCTGGGTCTTCATCTGCTGATTGCTCATCTGTATCAGAATCATCGTCAGCCCAAAATTCCTCTTCTATTTCATTATCACACAGTGCTTGGACAGCAACCTTAACATCCTGAAATTAAAAAAAAAATTGCAAAGTGAGTGAATAATAATGCAAAATGCCCTGTTATCGACATGAATTAATCTTCCCTGGTTCCTTCAGGTATAAAAATCTATCAATACCAGCCTTACCATTAACATAAAATACTGCTCCTGACTACATTAAGGGTCAGTTATTTGTCACTCCCATCCCCTGTAAACCTCAAAGCTCACTCATTTATTCCCAAATTCAGCATTTCACCTGCATACGACTTCTCTTAAAATCGAACTTGGAAAGCAAGTCTGTGTTATTATTTTTGTATTATCACAGATAAGCAATGCCCACACTAATATCAACTTTTGTTGGTGACAGTTTACTTGACAAGTGGATTGAATTATAATTAATTGAGCAAAGAGCAAAAAGAAATATCACAAATGCAAGTTAACTTGCATCTTTAACAGCTATGTTAATATAATTTGTTTATATGAATGACCTTCAGCAAAAGTTGGTTTGGTTATTGACCACTGAGGGCTGGTCTGCAGGGTTTTTCTTCATAAAAAAGATTAGGTCTTATTTGACACACAGCACCTCCTTACAAACTGAATGACTGGATAAACTGAAAATGTTCAGGATTCTCACAAAATCTCTCTCACAGATTTGTTTCCTGTACTAGATATGCTTTGTTGGTTAAAGTTGGACAATCACTAAAAATACATCTGACCGTCAGTGCTGAGCTGCATTCTCTGCATAAGGGATTTAGTTGTGTGGGTTATTTACATACCCCCATGGGTCAGATAACATTAGTTCAATGAAGTATTCTATAAGAAATGAACATCAGAAATGAAGAGCTGGTTTAATGTTTCCAATTTGTTATTATCCAATTCATGACTCCACTCTTCCTGCCATTTAATGAAGATGATCAGTTTTAGAGATACAATAATAATAAATCACTAGCAAGAACAGGTATAGGCTACATGATCCAGTTATAGGAATGGCAACTTTAGCTGTTTATCAACATCCTCATTTTCTTTTAATGACTACATGTGCAGGGATCCAACATATTTCTACTTTTATACCAGCTTCATTTCATTTGTGAGTTAAAACAAATTTGTTCATCATGGGGATTTTTTGAACAATAATTATGAAGACTTTCTAAAGCTCTTCTGGTCACTGAAAAATACAAATTTATGTGATGGCATGTTTTCAATCAACTTAACTGCTGACCATATCGCATACAACTCTGGTGTGAAATGATAAATACCTGGGTAATGAAACAGGTTTGTTTCACTAAATGATACTATATCAAATCCTAAAACAAAGGAAGATTTGGATCCCCTTAAGAATGCATAATGCCAACCTTTATATCTTACATGCTTTATTGTTGTATGTTATAGTGTTCAGGGGTATGTGCGTACCTTTTTGGATAAACAATACTAGGAGTTGGGGGAAATTCTTTTTTAGAGGAAGAGTATGTATACAATTACCAATTCAAAAATTGTTAGCTCTAATCTGGAATGGTGGAGCTTGGCAACAAGGTAGTTAATAGTGGCAGAGTACCATCAATTTATCTGTCAGTAACTCAATCATTTTTTTCTTTGGTGACAGACGAAAAGGAAGGGATGACTACAGGTGGGATTATAATAAAAGTCTTCAGGTTTGTATATCTAAGAAATGTACAAGTAACCCTGAGTTTCTAGTTTGTCCTTGACATTTTATACCAGGACACTCCTTAGCAGGAGGTTTTCTCTCAAAGAAATAAACTCTCACTTTTCTGAAAGAATTTGGACCTGAGGTTATCAAACGCTGCCACATTCGAGCCCTTACTAAAAGGCGGGCGAAGGAGTGATGGTCTGTCGCCAGTCAGACATGTCAGCTTCCCAGTCAAGTGTACTAAGCATGGGAAGGCTGACCCCAGTACAGCCTGGCATACAAAAGGAGAGATCAGACTGCGAAGACCATAACAGATTGTGTGACACCAGCTGAGCCAAAGTAGCCGAGTGGGTACGGAATTCAATTATTTCCAAAACAAGAGTTTTCCTCTTCTTGAGTGTCCGGAAGAAAATTGAACCAAAGGCTAGTGTAGAGCAGTGTACAATGAATGACACTGGTTCCTCTCCTCAGAAATTCCCAGTCCTCTAATGAGCAAAAGGGAAACAGAAGCTTCCCTTTTATAAGGAGGCTGCTGTTCATGGGAAAACTGATGAATACCATATTCCCACAAGTACTACTGCAGGCGAAGGGAGTGAGGTTATTGATGAAGAAAAGGATAAGCCTGTAAGCACTTCCGCTGATGGGCAACAGGGAACAAGTATCTGTTATATACGACAGTGTAGAAGTGAGGGCAGAGCTGCATCTGCCTTTGCTTCTCAAGTATCATAATGGTAACACAGGAGTGTGAGCTGAATTCCTGGAATGGAAACCCAAGAGTAAAGTGGGTCATACATCTTCCATAAAACTGTACCATTATCCACCCATCGTAGGCAGACTGTGATTCAGTATAGAGAAAGGAAGGCAAGATTCATTAAAAAGTTAAGATTCTCCCTTGAAAAGAGGAATGGAAAACCTGATGAAAGGCCCTTGACAACTGAAGGGGTACCCAAGGAACAATCGCTCTTACTTTGTCAAAGCACTTGCCCTCCATTCGCCTTTTGTGTCTGTCTGGGTGACACTCAAAATGCAGGATGAGGGCTTGGGTAGGAAATCTTGAATCTTCAGGATGAAAGGGAACCCAAATTTCCAAAAAGGCAACTAACTATATGCATGGAGGTTACCTGAAACATGCCTTACCCTTGAAGGGGTGTGAGGAAGCGTCCAGGGGGGACCCTATCAAAAACAATATACTAATTCTTCCAGCAGCAGCAGCGCTTCTGTCTCAGCAGAGTGAGAAGAAAAAGCTAAGGAAAGAGAGCTAAAGAAAATAAACAATCACTTCCCTAAGAAAAGCCAGTACTCACAGGAACTGATTGAAAAACAAGAGCAACTTGCTCATAGAGATGAACCCAAGTAGTACAGAACCTGCTTGAGAGATAAGGCAACACTGAACTATTCCAGGGTGGCTTGAGCAGCTGATAACAAAACCTCACAGTGTGGCGGAATTCTAACCCACAAACAAAACAACACTCACCCTGATCTTCGGTTGCTGGAGATGGGTAAAGGTCCACGGTCGCCAATCACAGCACACAGAAACCACAAAAACAAAATTTCAAACAAACCCTCCACCAACAACGAACGAAAAAAAAAGAGACACATGCACCATCAATATCGGTACCGGTATCCAAAATAAAAAAAAAAGCCAGACGAACTCCCCGTTCACTTTCAAGGTTGGACCTCACCTGCCCAAGACTTCCCCAAAACCGAAAAACTCCCGACAGACCGACAGACAGACAGACAGCGCCGTAAAACGAACTCCAACAACCGAACCACTCACAACGACAATTACACTCGCTCTCTCTCTCTCTCTCTCTCTCTCTCTCTCTCTCTCTCTCTCTCTCTCTCACAAAACGTTGGGAAATGCTAAATACAAACAAATTTATTCATCCCTCTATATTTCTCCCCCCTTTTTAGCATTTCCCAACCAACACCTTTCACACCTCTTTCAAATCGCCTTACGCAACACCCACGGACGCTCACTAGCAGGTCCTCTAGATCGCGTTCGCGGGCACGCAATCAATCTCTCAGAATCATTCTCTCTTCTAGCAACATTCAAACTCACATCTTCTCCTCCATTCTCTCTCAGATTCACGCTATCTTCTTCACTATTACCACTCTCAATTTCATCCACAATCTCATCTATACCCTCTAACTCGTTCCCAAATACCTCCCCCAATTCTTCAACTAACCCATCCCATTCGCTCACTGACCTTTCCAATTCTTGCAACGATTCATTCATGCTTTCAATCACTCATCTATCACTGCTACGCTCTCTTACTCTTACACTTTCGCTTACCTCCAACCGTTCACTAACCCCTACACGTTCAGTCAACTCAGTTATATCAAACCCGCATATGCTATACGTTCTATTCATACCATCCCATTCATCTGTATTACACGCTTTATCACTCATTTTCAATTTGGCAATCACACCCCTATCACACAACTTACGATCATTCCGTCCACTTACGTTCTTCCCTTTCTTACGTTTCCTACCATACTCTATCAAAACCAATTGCTGATCCTCCTCATGCAACAACCCCTCACGTACATGCATCACACACACCGCTTGCATCCTGGAGGATCCACCCATTTGAACCCCCTTCACACTCAGTTTCCCGAATTCGCTGTCACAGTCACCCTCTTTCGTCTACATACACTTGATACATGCCCTTCCATTCCACATTCGTCACACTTCGCTCTCGGTTCTGAACACATTCTCGCATAATGCCCATTCTTACCACAGTTGCCACATATTACATTCACTCGGGTACCCCTACAACCATTAGCAATATGACCCACCTGTCCGCACCTGTAGCATTTAACCCCCCTATCTTTTGTACACTCTCTTACCAAATGTCCAGACTGCCCACACCCGAAACACGCTCCTAAAGCCCACCTACACTCATTCTTTGTATGTCCTTCCTTTCCACATCAAAAACACTTCGCTCGACTTCCACTCACCGACCTTCCCCTTTGTACACTACTATCCCTAACCCGTCCAACCCGTTGTTCCCTTACAAACCCATCATTCATCCTCACTGGCACCTCCACATTACTTGCTCTTACACTCCTATCTATTACACTATCGGCCATTCTCATTGGGCCCCTCAACACTGCATCCCTAAAGCTTCCAAACTCTGGTACTCTCTCATCTACCCCAGCCCTTACACTTACACTTCTGCTCTCTTTTATAACCCTGTCAAGCTCATAATCTTCTACAATTTCCAAAATTTCTCCCCAAGTCAACCTTTCATTCGTCCATCTTTTCTTCTCCTTCCGCTTCAAGTTCACAAATTCTCTAACTCCATCTGGCACTGTCCCTAACAACTTCTGTACTAACTCCTTACATTCATCTATCCCATCATCCCCAAACTTCTTCCTTGCCAACGTCTCCAGCCTACAAGCATACAGTGACAAGGTTTCCCCAGCTTTCATTCTTGCCTCATCAAATTCATTCTTCCTCTTATACTTAACACTCGCTTTCATACGCCTCGCTTGCTCAACTAGTCTAGCTTTCACCTTGTCATACTCAACATCTCCCACACTCATAATAACCCTATACATATCAAGCAAAAACCCGGTCAAATATTCTCCTAATTCTCGTGCCCACACTCTCTTACTCTCCCCGTACTTATCCTGACAAAACCTTTCATACTCCCTAAAGAAATCATGCACATCCCTACTTCCATACTCATTATACCTTTCACACCGGGGTACCTCCCTCACATACATAGCCTTTCTCACTTCTTTCTCACTTTCACTCTCACTTTCGCTACTTTCACTCTGTCCTTTCATACCCTCTTCCGAATACAAAGAGTCCACTTCCGCACTTACATTCATCTTGCTCATTACACTCTTCTTCCCCCTCTTTTTATCCACTTTTATCCACTCACCTCCATCCACCTCACTATCACTACTGCCTTCACCCTCTCCCTTCTTTCCTGCCTTTCCCACTTCCTTACCCTTCTTACCAGTTTCCTTTCCCTTTCCCTTCTTCCCTTTTTCCTCCCCTGACTTATCCTTACTTTCCCTCCGTTCCTTCCCTTGCTTTTCATTCCCCTTTTCCTTACCCTCCCTTTCATTCTCTCGTTTCTTACTTCCTATTTCCACATCACTTTCATCACTCACGCTTCCATTCACTTCTTCCTCCTTTTCTTTCTCTCTTGCCCTTCACACGTTCCAGAGGACCTGCCTCCAACAGCCCCTTCTCCAAAACCACCCTTGAACCTACCTTTCATCATTTCTTCCACACTTTTCATCATTCCCTCCAACTTTTTATCCATCCTCTCTTCCATTCTCTCTTCTGACTCTTTCATCTCCCCTTTCATTTCTTCTTTTGCACTTCTTAGTATTCCCTCCACCTCCTCCAACTGACTCCTCAATCTCTCATTCTCACCCCTCAACCACGTATTCTCCTCTCTCAACCTTACCAGTTCCTCTTCCATCCTTCTCTTCAGTCACACTACCAGCCACCAATCTCAATTGCAGCTGCAATACCAGCTGCCCCACGTTGGGCGCCAAATATTATGTGGCGGAATTCTAACCCACAAACAAAACAACACTCACCCTGATCTTCGGTTGCTGGAGATGGGTAAAGGTCCACGGTCGCCAATCACAGCACACAGAAACCACAAAAACAAAATTTCAAACAAACCCTCCACCAACAATGAACGAAAAAAAAAGAGACACATGCACCATCAATATCGGTACCGGTATCCAAAACAAAAAAAAGCCAGACGAACTCCCCGTTCACTTTCAAGGTTGGACCTCAACTGCCCAAGACTTCCCCAAAACTGAAAAACTCCCGACAGACCGACAGACAGACAGACAGCGCCGTAAAACGAACTCCAACAACCGAACCACTCACAACGACAATTACACTCGCTCTCTCTCTCTCTCTCTCTCTCTCTCTCACACAAAACGTTGGGAAATGCTAAATACAAACAAATTTATTCATCCCTCTATAACAGGTCAGAAATGAAGCCTTACTGATATGAGGTATTCAGCAATAGTGCATGAAGTACAAGATCATGGCCATAAAAGGGGCACAAAGGATATTCCCTAATCCATAGATCAAAGACTCAATCTCTCAAAAAGCATAAAGGCAATGAAGCTTGAAGCAAAACCCTGGGTACTTTCAGAAGTAGTCATCAGGTGCTGAGAAGCCACTCTGGTGGTTTCCCCCAAAGACGTCATGAACTTGAACGAGATTAAAATATTCCAGCAAGGGAATAATTTCTTTAAACAAATAAAAACTGCACCACAGAGAGAGAGAGAGAGAGAGAGAGAGAGAGAGAGAGAGAGAGAGAGAGAGAGAGAGAGAGAGAGAGAGAGTATTATTGATAGCGTAATTGCTACATAAAGTAACATAGCGTTTAGGCTACACAACTGTTTTACCCCATACTCAGTCCCTGAACGTGCACGACTCAGGAGAATCCCTGAGGATCTCCCAAAGCCTCCACTGATCCCCTCCATCTTAGCAGTGGGGGAGGGGAGGGGAGATGGAAAGGACAGGGAAAAAGAATCCCAAACTACACTGATGAAAACCTGCAGAACAACAAGCTGAAGCCATGACCTTCAAGGGAGGAGTTCTTGACCATGGCCATGACTCTTCAAGGAGATTTCCCAGTTTTCCCACAGCCTGACCAAAGAAACTCCAGCTACAACCTAAAAGCTTATAAAACAGCTTGACTGTTGAGTGCAGTGGTTGGAACACCAGAGCAGAAAGGATTGTGTACATGTGCAAAGATCACTGCCTCAGAAGTTGGATGAGGACTGCAGATTCTCCCCTGCATTCTGAACACCACCTGACCACTGGTCGAAATTAGGGAGGGCTAGGAAAAAAAGGGTCCTTCGGAGGACCAAGGGGATAACTGGGTATAAGCTTGTGCCAAGAGAAGGATGGAGGCGTGCGCAGTGGTCCTCACACTTCTTTCAGCTCTGCACCAATAAATAATCCTGTCAACATCTCCAAGGCAAGGGGGTAACATCAGCCCACTATGGCCAGTCCTAAAAAAAAAACAGTCATTGAAGGAACCAAACTGAACCTCCCATGGAAGTCTCGCTGAAGGTAGGTCACCGACAAGACTAACCTCAAACTCTTCCCATTACTTCAATCTCCAAGAAGGGGCCGATGAATGCTCAAGGGGAGTTGCAGAGGATAACTCGAAGGATAAGACTCCAGGCAGCCACTTTCACTTTTCAGTTGTCCACTGACCAAAAAGGAGGCAGGAGGATGACAGAATGGCACTTACGCACTACTCGGAAAAGTACCAAATAATCTACGCGTTGCCTGCAAAGAAGAAAGTGTTACTCATAATCTATATTTCTCTAATGAAGTCTTGTAGCAATGAAGAGTTAGTATTCAATATGAACAACAACCTAATGATTATGAGGCAGCAAACCTGCTTATTTAAAAACAATTTGGTTACAAGAAAGTTTGACAAAACAAGAGAAACAAAATACTTTTGTTTTTCAAGTATCACTGTTGTAATGAACATCAAATACAAACGAAAACCCTACAAATAATTGTTGTTCATGCATCCCTGACATACTGACCTACCACTAAAACAAAAATACTAAAATGCTTACCAAAAAGCTTCTGGATCAAAACTTGATACACTGACTGGGTTGTCAAAAGATGAGTGGGTAGTAGCTGGCCACTCACCTGCCTAATATCATTAACTACCTTGTTAACCAGGTTTAACAACCACACTAGGTGTCGCCAAAGGCTACTCATATAAAAGATGAAGATTTTTATGTTTAAGAACCAATCATGGGGAAATAGCATAAAGCACATACGCTGGGGAGTACTGTAAATGCCAGGAGGAATTACTGTATAATAACTATGGTACTTTTTGTAGTTACAAGTAGAAACACATAAGACCTGTGCGTACTCAAGTTAGGGGCTGCTGAGGTATTAGCTTCTAAAAACTGGGAGGATATAAGGCACTTGTTTCCTCAAAACAAAATGCTGTGGCTATGCCATCCACCAGTGTTCAAGCCACACATTTCCAGCGTGTTTAGTATCACACAAGACTCAAAAGATAGCTGTATTAGAATAATAAGGGAATCTGACTGATCAATACAATCTGTCCACAATACACCTAGGTTTGTTGATCATTTCTATGCATTATCAAAGATTTTGGAGTAGTAAATTCAATAAGGTTACCAGACAGCAAAAATCCTTAATGATACTATCAGTATAGTTGCTAGAGTGTTAAGGAAAATATAAATCCCCTCATTAATTAATTTCCCACTCAAGAACCTCATGAGAAAAGAACGTAAAAGCATACCATTTACCCCTCCCTCAACAACAGCATAAAATTCATTATCCTCAGCAAGCAAGTAAGCAAAGGTCCTGTACCAGATAAACACACACGTTTACCACTACTCCAAAATCCTTTGCATCACTCAAGTCAAGTACAGCACAAACTATTGATCATCAAAAATCCTTATATCATTCACTGCTATTGAGCAACTGGCTGACAAAACATATCCTCTAAATGTTATCTATGCTGATAAAAAGCTAAAATTATTGCTAATTCAGGACAGATAGAGCATAAGGGCAAAGACTTAATGTGCAAGGAAACAAGGCGGAGACTTTAGAAACAGGCAGTGATAATTGCCCATTTACCAATGTTATTCTTCGAAAGAACACATTTTAGGTTTAAATTCTAGAGAGCATAAAAAACATAGTTTCCCACCTACCCAATGAAACTTTCCTTGACCTTGGGCAAATGGTTTACTGGGGAGAATATAGCTGGAGTTATTAAAAAAAAACTTGAAAAAAATACAGTTCAAACCACTATAGGAGAAGCTCACTAAACCCTGACAAGGGCCCAAGAGTACTACATCAAATGATACCACAGACAAGGGAAAATAGCAAAAAAAAAAAAGAAGAAAAAAAAAAACGGTGCTTGCTGATGTAAAATTGACAGGAAACCTAAATATTAACTCAAACCAACATATAGCACTTTCAAATGCCAATGTTAACAAATGTAACACACTTGCGCCTTTGCAAAAAGCATGGCGGACCCAGGAGACACAATGAGCAACCCATATTAAAATAAAAGCTAAAGACTAAAAACGTAGTAGGGTTAGAGGGTACGTAATAAGTTCATTAGCTTCATTTTTCACGAGGATTAATGCTTAATTTTCTCTAAATTTCAGCGTATTCTTCAGGTTGGAAATCACACTGGAGAGCATCTTTAAAGCCAACCTGATAACTCGAGCAACATTTCTGATATGGATCAAAACTTTTAAATATCAACTACTAAGCCATTTCCCCAAATTTCTAAAGCATATGGTCACTGAATCCTTCTCGGGTAAGTTTTCCTACCTACAACCTGTCTGCAAGGCATCTGAGAATGAACAATACCTAATGAATCACCGTCATTGACTCAATATATTCAATAATTCGCAGACAGCAGGTTGATTCTTCATATTCACTTTCCAGTCATTTTACTCATCCTATGCCAATTATAGCTAGGTAACTTTCCAGTCATTTTACTAATCCTATGCCAATTATAGCTAAGTAACTTTCCAGTAATTTTACTCATCCTATGCCAATTATAGCTAGGTAACTTTCCAGTAATTTTACTCATCCTATGCCAATTATAGCCAGGTAACTTTCCAGTAATTTTACTAATCCTATGCCAATTATAGCTAGGTAACTTTCCAGTCATTTTACTCATCCTATGCCAATTATAGCTAGGTAACTTTCCAGTCATTTTACTCATCCTATGCAAACTGTAGCTAAGTTTTCAGCTCTAGCCTGTGCCATAATTTTTGCACTGTCATCAATATTTGGGGACTTGTGACAGAACCATTACAATTGTCACTAAATAGGACTATCATGACAGCAGAGTCACATTTCTAGATTTTAGACACTAACTCAAAGTTCTTGTTTGTAACTGGGAGGTGAAACTGAGAGCAAGGCAAGTTACTCAAGATCAGACAGCAGCTACATGTGAAGAGACCAGAGAGAATGGTCAAAAAGTAATAGTTAGAAAATAGTGCAGCTGGGTGTCAAAGGCATGCTGCAAAGAACCTCAAGAACAATCTGCAGTGCAACCAGCAAGACACACTGTCGATGGTAAAATTCCTACAGAACGAACAACAAAGAAGCTAGATGCCTCAAAATATTCTAACGTATACTTCAACTACTTAAGCTTCTTGTTTTAATAACCTAATAAATGGGTAAAGGATAATGATAAAAAATTTTTAGCATCTATGGTACTGCAAAACATGAAGTTTTCTCCCAATCTTTCTCAGGTGAACCAGATAAGACTTTAAGAACTCCCGAGATTTTCATGGTATAACGGGGGAAGCTAAAATGAGTTACCCGAGTCATGATAAATAATCTATACACTTAACTGACTACCACTGTAGAATTAAGTCTTGCCAGGCCAACTCTTTTTTTCATATGAAGCAAAATCACTGGCTATAGGCTCAGGCAAGGGTTGATTAAACTGCCAAAAGCCAGTCGCATATCAGGCAAATAACAGAGTGAACTTCAAAAGCCACTCACTGCAGGCTGGCTGTTACTGGACACCAGCCACTTCTACTGATGGAGAAATAGACATCTGAGTCACACATCTAGCAGGTAAAGGACTGAACTTCAGCCAGTCGCTGCACACTTCCTGCGACAACTTCGCCCTGTCTTCATGATGGAGCAGTGGAGATATCCATCAGGTGGTTGCACGGCCAGTCTGCTCTTAAGAGCTGGTCAGGCAGAGACATGGATGTTTCTGGCCTTCGTCCTGCTCACTCTAAGGTAGCAGAGATAATACAGAAGACACCTCTCAGAATAGAGCTCCTTGCTGGAAAAGTAATTCAGCTCTTTTAGTAATTCCACAGATATATTTCATGAGATTTCATACTTTGAAGTAACTCTGTCCGTCCATCACAAAATTAGGTTTGCTCCCATCCCACATTTAAACCGTATCTGCAGTTTCAACTGGAAGGTTACTTCTTTTTTATGAATGACACTTAAAATTCTGCATAAACCATCCTACTCCAATAATGTAACCTTTAACCTTTACCTTTGGATATTTTACAATGATTGTATGGATCTCTGATCTGGAAGCTGTAGCATAGTAAGTAATGTTTCCAGTGGAAAATGTTTTACCAACTTCTAACTGAATTACATAAAATATGTGGAACTTTATTTTATAATAACTATCTTTACATATATAATGGCATTTTCACTAAAAGTTCCATGACAGTATAACTGCATATTTTACCTCTTGGCAATAAAAGCCAGCATGACAACGGAGCAGCAATTTCACGCACCTTTGTTCCCATCTAGTATCCATTATTATTCCTGTTTCCAATGTACTCTCTCACTTTCAACCCTGGCACTCTATTACATGTGATGATGTGTGAAAGTGAACTCATTAAAGACCTAACGTCACTTCCTCATCCTATTTCCAGCTCCTCATATATCAAATTATTCCCATGAAAAATAGCAATGTTGACATAAACATAATAAAACATATGAGACCTAGACTTTGGGCCAAGTCATAACTTATGGCCTTTGTCATCTCACCCTCACCAACCCATTAATCTTTATACCAAGAGTCAGCCTCTATACAAATAGTTGGTGAAAGTGAGAGGATATATGTAGTACAAGCAGGGACAATAAAGGATACTTAAGAAAACATGGACTAAGAAAAGGTACCAGACTCAAAAATGCTGAGGAAAACCTAATGAATGGCAGGATCAGAAGAGCTGAGTAAAATACAAAAAAACACTGAGTAAAATACAAAAAACATACCAATGGCACTAAGGGTACAATCAAGTCTGGAAAAAATACAAAACAAATGAGGAAAACGGAATTACTCTTGATAACTGCTGAAGTTGCTGGCATAGAAAACTCAGATGGATCACTCACAATATTCCAACCACATCACATAATCATACAAAAAAAAATCACTGATATGAATACAAGCCATAGCACATCAAGAGTACTGATCACAGTAATGAGCTGGAGGCAAAACATACTTCTCAAAGAAAAACCTGGAGACGTGCAGTAATCCCACAATCAAAGTAGGTGCACAGAATGAGGAGCATAGGCAACTGTCATTAGTATTAGGAAGTTCACTCAACATGCGCAGTGGAACCACCCTTTCTGGATCTTTATGCTTCATGCACCTGAATGTGTTGCACACATGGGTTGGTGATATCTAGTGACTGGACAAACAAGAATGTTGAAGATCGATAATATTCCTTTCATGGCTTTGTTTCTGATACCTTGTATACACTGTAGTTCAAATGTCTGCATTCAGAGATTGGTTCATGTCTGTTATTCAGCAAATATCCTTGAGTTACATGAATGCCCCTAATTCAAAGATAAAATAATATGACACTGTTTTTATGTGGCTTTCTTTTGGTTTCATGTTTTCATTTGTTATAGTTAGATTCACTAACTCATAAAGAGTGACATTTTACCTAATAAGGGTTTTAGAGACCGTGACACAAAATTCCATTATGAATTATTACAGAAAAGCAACTCTTCATGCATTATCGTCTTTTCATAAAACATGACAACCAAAGACTTCAGAAAAAGGATGGATCAGTGAAGTCATATACAGCAACATGAAATGACAAATGAAATGAGGCACATTGATATAGATTTTATGTTATCAGAAGTAAGAGTAATACCTAACAATACACCAGATTCAAAACTATTACCTACAATACAGGACCAGGTTTGTGATATATCTTGAAAACTTTAAAGGTCTCGATAAAAATTTATTCTGAAGATTACACTGCTTGCTTAAAAATGAATGAAATATAAGCAACGGAACACTGATAAATCACTCAAAGCTCAGAAGATGGAACATCTTCAATTACCATTAATGTTAAAATACAGGAATGCAACTACAGTGTTAATCTCCACATGAACAAACTCAAACAAATTTCTTAATGACCATTCCCATGATCGATATGCAGATAAAATCAAATAAAATCATGGACTCTAACTCTTGGCAAATCTTGTTGTCAGAAATGATAATTTCATAATAAAACTGACATTTCTGAGAGACAATAAAGTTTTATATATACTTACCAAGTAATTACATTGCTATTAGTTCCTACTTTTCACGGCAGCTTAAGTTTTAAAAATGTTGCAGTAGCGCTCATATTGTTTAGGTGTAGGTAACAGACCCCGCCCACTTTTGGGGAAGAATAGGTACAACTGGCTCAGGTATTCAATTCGTTCATGCATGGTGTCCATTAGAGGGGAGGAGGGAGGGCTCTGATCATGTAATTACTTGGTAAGTATATCTAAAACTTTATTATAAAAATGTCATTTTTATACAAGTAACTTACCAGGTACACACATTGTTGAATCCCACAGAGAAAGGAGGTGGGCTACATTGACACTAACTACTCAAAAACCCTCAGTAATGGAGATGAATTTGAAACAGATAGGTAGACAGCATTGGACAATGCTTGTTGTAACCTTACCTGTTGAGAGAGCTACAGCAGACGGGTACTGCCTCTGGTCAGTGCTCATCATCAACCTGTACTGGCGCAGCAGTAAAGCTGAGAATCGCCTCTACTTAGTGGGTGCTTTGCCGCCAAGGAGTACTCCAATGGTTGCCAAAGCCTTATACAAAAGGGCATGCCCTTGCCCCGGGCACAGTACAAGAAAAATTTGACCAAATATATTATCTACATCTTACGTAAACCACCAAATCCATCCATTAAAAGACTGGTGGTTACTCAGGGTATGTAGTAACTCCCTGCTCCCTTAACTCGATCACCTAAAGTCAAGGCGAGGAGATAGGGAAATAGGAGACATGCTCCTACCCTTCCTCCCCCAGTACCAAGCCAGCCACGGATAACTATCTTAATGTACTGCAGTTTTCACAAGTGGTTTCTACATCACGCATATAATAAGAGGCAAACACAAATCTGTACGTCCAGTACATAGGTTGAAGAATAGTCTGACAGTGAAGTGGCGACTGCCCAGACTTCGTGGGCTTTAACTTTCAATAAAGGTAGGGCCTCTTTCTTAGATCACTTCTCTAAGAAAGAGGGATAAAGCATTCTTGGACATAGAACGAGATATGTTCTTTACGGAACACCAGAAGTTATGAGAGGGGCTTCTGATGCTCTTAGTCCTCTCCATAACATTTCAAGGCTCTGACCAGACAGAGAATTCTCTCCTGGTCTGTAGGTCCCAGGATATCTGTAAGGTTCTTGAGAAAGAACGAGCAGGGCCAAAGATTGGCTGGGGTTTCGTTCTTCACAAGATAACCCAAGGATAAACATGCAGACTGCATCACCTTGTGAAAAGCCAACCTGCTTGTCCATGGCCTGTAATCCACTAACTCTTTTGGCTGTCGCTAAAGCAACCAAAAGGATAGTCTTCCTCGTTAAGTCTCTCAAGGAAGATGTATGAAGAGGTTCGAAGGGAGGCCCCGAGAGCCAACGAAGCATTCCCTTGAAGTATAGAAAGATTTAATCAAGTCACTAAGATCCTGACTTGTTGCAAGATCCAAATCTCTGTGCCTAAAGACAGAATTGAGCATGGATCTATAGCCTTTAATAATCGAAGTCACTAGCCCCAAGAAGACTTCAGGAAGACTGAAAAAATCGTCTATTTGAGCTGAAGTGGTCTCAGAAGACGAGATACTGTGTCTCTGACACCAGTCACGAAAAAACTGACCACTTAGTCTGGTTGATGTTGGATGAAGATTATCGCCTACAGTTGGCAATAATAGCCTTCGCAGCTGCCTTACAAGTCTTTTTGCTTTGCCAAGCTTCCTGACAGTCTCATGCCTGTCAGAGCGAGAGTGGACAAACCTTGATGATAGTGGAAGAAATGAGGTTGTTTGAGTAGACTTCGAAGCTGTGGAAGAAGTCTTGGGAAGTCCACTAAGAGGCTTAGAAGGTCTGGGAACCATTCCCTCTGCAGCCAAAAAGGGGCTACCAGCGTCATCGACGAGTTGCTGTGAGATTAAATCTTGTTGATGACTTCCCTCACCATATTGAATTGGGGGGAAGGCATACATGTTCAGGTCGGACCATTCCTGGAGCACTGCATCTGTTGCCCAAGCCAGGGGGTCCAGAACTGATGAGCAATACAGGGGAAGATGATGATTCTTCGACATCTGCAAAAACATTCATCTTGCCCTGAATGAAGCGGGTGACGATCTCTGGCCGCCTGTCAAAGAGAGAAAGAGTGTGTGCCTCCTTGGTTCCTTATGTAGGTCAGTGCCGTCATGTTGTCCAAGTGGACTGCAATTATTTTGTTGTGTGTCACCAAAGCAAAATGCTGAGGAGCCAGGTGTATCGCTTTCAGCTCCTTTACATTGATGTGGAGCAATCTTTCTTCTTGTGACCATGTCCCTGCAACTTCCAAGTCCTGTAAATGAGCTCCCCATCCAAGGTCTGAAGTGTCTGAGAATTCTTGAATTCAGGAGTAATGGGGAGGACAAATGAGTCCAGAGACATCTTCCTGCGCCAGCTGGCCTTAGGAAGAACTGCAGGGGTCTCGAGTATAGTCTCCCTAATGGCATAAACTTCTCTATGGACGAAAAAATGCCCAAGAGGCTCACCCACTCTTTGGCTGAGCAGGAAGGAAGAACAAAAAATTTCTGAATCATCTGTAGACAGGAACGAATTCTTCTCTGAGACGGAAAAGGGAGAGAGTCTTCTGTAAATCCTCTGTGCAACAGTTTCTCAACAGCGAACGCAGGAGCCACTTTGCTACTGGGGCAAGAACCCTGGTGAAGACCTGTGGGGCTGTTGAAAGACCGAAACAGAGGGCTCAAAACTGGTAGATCCTGCCCTGGAACATGAATCTCAAGTACTTTCTGGATTCTGGGTGGACTGGAACATGAAAGTATGCGTCTTCCATGTCTATCGTAACCATCCAATCCCCTTGATGAATGGAGGAAAGCACTGACTGATTGGTTTCCATCCTGAATTTCATGCTCTTTATGGAAAAATTCAGAGCACTTAAGTCTAGGACAGGTCTCCACCCTCCCAATGACTTGGGTATGATGAAGATGCGGTTGTAAAACCCCTTCGAGTTTACGTCTTTCACGACTTCTATGGCGCCCCTTTTTTTTTTGAGCAGAGAGAGGTAACCTCCTTTGACAGGGCCAAAAACCTCTGTGAGCCTATGGAGTAGGCTGTCAAGTTGATGGGAGCCAACGTCAATGGGGGCTTTGAGTTGAATGGGATTGAGTACCCATCTTTCAAAACTGCTATCACCCATGGTTCCACACTCTTGACTTCCCATTTCCTCTAAAAATGGAGAAGTCTTGCTCCCACCAGCACATGGAGGACCAGATCCTCACTTGCTACAAGAGGGTCTGGTAGATGACTTGATGCCTGTGCACAACACACAGGGCTTGGTACGTGGTCGGGACTGATGCCTTGCTCTGCCGCCACAAAAAGGCAGCTGTTGCCAAGGAGGGGCCACCCTTACACTAACAAGTGCCGCAGGTGTCCGAATCAGCTGCTTGGTGGACTGCGTTAGCAAGTCCTAAGCCCAAAAAACTTGAGACTTCAGTATCATCCCCAGATAGAGGATTTCTTGTCAAGGGGTCAACTGGGACTTCTGAAGGTTTAAAAGAAGGCCCAGATCCTGGATCAGATGAATAGTCTTGTGTGTGTCCCCCATGCACTTTTCCTTCTACTGGGATCGAAGAAGCCAGTTGTCTAGGTAGAGACTCACATTGATCCTTACTAAATGGAGCCATTTCGAAAGAGGAGCGAGAACTCGAGAGGACACCTGTGGAGCCACCAAAAGGCCAAAGCAAAGGGCCCGAAACTAGTAAACTTTTCCTCGAAAGACAAACCTCAGGTATTTTCTGGACATTGGATGAATTGGGATATGAAAATATGTATCTCGCATATCTGATGTTACCATCCAGTCGCTGTGATGAATGGAAGCAAGGACCGATTGGCTTGTTTCCATCTTGAATTTTGTCTTCAAGACAAAATGATTGAGGTACTCACGTCGAGGACTGGCCTCCAACCCCACAATGTTTTGGGAACCACGAAGAAACGATTGTAAAATCCCTTCTCTATGGCTTTCTTCTGAATGAAGGAAGAGACTTCCTCCAGCAGCACCAAATGTTTCTCAGAGACTGATGAGTAGACTGTCAACTCTATGGGAGAAGTGACCAAAGATGGGTTCTCCAGAAATGGAATGATGTAGCCTTCCTTCATAACCCTGACAATCCAAGGTTCCACCCCTTTATTCGCCACTTCTCCCAAAACCCCAGGCGTCTGACTCCTACTGGTACATGGAGGACTATTGGCTCACTTTTTCTGCCCTGGTTTGGCAGAACTCTTCTTAAGAGTTTCTGGATGCAAAACGGGCCAACGAATGGGACCTAAAAGACGTTCTGGTCCTTCCTCAATGAAAGGATGTTGCTGGAGGGGGGAAATCGTTCTTGCCTGAAGAGAGGAAGACAATTCCTTGGGACGTCTTGACGATTGAGTAAGCAAGTCCCGTGCAGTCTTTTTCTGAAGATCTGGGGCAATCTCCTTCGCTGTATCTTGAAGGAAGAGGTGATTCTTGTCCAGTGGGGAGAACATCAGAGCTGACTTTTGCAAAGGAGTGACTCCCTTGGATGCGAAGGAGCACCATAGCTCTCATTTCTTAAATACCAAGAGGGTAATGAGGACGGAAAGCTCATGTGAGCCATCTCTTATGGCTTTGTTTGCACAGGACAAGACCCCCAGCCAGTCTGAAGCAGAGTCCCCATCCAGGTCTTGATGATCTTCGATCTTCTTGGCCAATGCGCCACTAAACAATCAAGGAAACTGATACTTCAAAATCTTTTAAGATGTCCTTCATTAAATGGTCAAGCTCTGTGGACGATAACATAATCTTGGTTGAAGCAAAGGCCGAGTGACGAGACAAGTCTATTAAAACAGAGAAGTCGCCTTGGGAGGAGGCAGAGACTCCCAACGAAGGAGCTTCCCCAGTTGCATAATACAGGTGTCTCCTGTGGATTAATCTAGGAGGGAAGGTGAATGACACTTTCCTCTGTTCTCTCTTGGCGGACAGCCAATCCTCAATTTCTTTAAATGTCTTCCTAGAGGAAGAAGAACCAACCAACTTTGGGATATGAGCAGAGTCATCTGACTGATCCCTCATTACGAATGTCAAGGCTGGTGAAGGAGGGGCACCTGGGACAAAGGAGGGAAAGTTGGCCATCAAATACCTCAATAAGGCAGTAAATGTTGAAGGAGCCTCAGGTTCTTGTTCGATCTCTTTGTCCTAAAAGATCAGAGACAGAATGTCATCCTGTACAGACTTATCTGTAGGAGCTTTCTTCAGAAGGTCCATAATTTGCGCCAACTGACATTTAATCGGAGCCAGAGCAGGTTCACCAGGGTCCACAGACAAAGGGGACGAAGGTAAAGGTCTGACTGCAGAAGGTGAAGGGGGAAGCAGTCTCTCGATGACGAGGCCGATGGGTGTCCGTGAGCGGTTGCTGGGCCATTCAGGAGCTGCTGTCAGAAGCTCAGCGTCTGGCGCCAGGAGCTCGGAAGGCAATGCGGAACGTCTGTAAGTTGGGCGCTTGGAGACGAGCGTGGGTGCTTATGGACAAAAGTTGAGTGGACAGGTGCAGATGCTCGTGGACAATAGTTGGGCAGACAGGTGAGCTGTCCTCCAGACGGTTCAACATGGACAACTGTGGACACTTGTGGACGGAAGTGGGCACACAAAGGTCCACTGCGTAACTGCATGAAGGTCTGTAACTGTGATGAGACTGCTTATACTTCTTAACAGGCACTGGACTTCCCATTGGATCCTGAACTTGAGTGCAGTTGGCCGCAGAGTGCTTGAGAGGATGGGAATACTCCAGTTACTGTGAATGGTGCTTCTTGTCCATGCCGCCATCGTCGGAAGAGCTTGAAGACAAGCCATGAACACTCCTGGACAAGCCTTTCCAATGGCTGTCTACCGACACCTGGGACCACACAACAGGTGTGGTTGAGGGGACAATTACCTGTGGGCAAACCCTCTTGGCCTCCTTTGGACTTTCGGTATGTCTTCTCCCTAGTGTGGGGGAGCAGGACAGTGACCTTGGTCTAGGACACCAAGAAAACCGCTACTAAATAAAATTTTCCATAATTTTTTCTGCTTTTGGAACTGTATAGACTTGTGCTCAAACAAGAATAATAATCTATTTTTATTGTTATGTTAAAGATTGTGTTTCTATTGTTAATTAAATCACAAACCTTTTCTATAACTGGAATCAATAATTCATTGTTTGTATTTGGTCACTAAATTCCTAATTTTATATGGAACAGTATGTTGCAACTGCATAATCAAACTATAGTATTCCAGTACTGCATACTGTGTAACTCAACCTCGCTCAAGCACAATAATTCTTCACAGCTTAGTCACATAAAATATATGATTTCTCTAAAAAGAAATAAAGCACCTGTGCTCCTACTCATATAACTCCATATCCTGGCAAATACTGTATGGTACAGAGTGACTTCAAATCAGCCTCCTTTTCCCAATGAAGGGGCTTCTTCTACAGCAATGTTTATGTATTATTTTCACCCATGAGAAGATTAACCAACCTCAATCACTGGATCACTGTCATCCGAGTGTTCACCTTCCTGACCCTCATCATCATCGGAAGCCAATTCGTACTCTTCAAATTCTACTTCTTCTGGGACATCAGAATCTTCAAATTCCGTGTTACGACACAAAGCTGAAAACATACACCCATTTCACTTTCTTTTTTAAAAACTTACCTTAGTTTACCTTCTACTACACAGTAGTTTAATATGATTGAAATGTTTGAATATTAATGGTACATGATATAACCTTTCCTTGCTACAAAATATCAGGTACAAATATTAAGCTGCTCCATTCATTTGTGAATAAACTGTGCTCTTGACATGCAATGTGGTCAAAAGCCAAGGGTAAAATTACAAAAATTAATAATTCAATTTTAGCGAAGATTTACTATTCTTCCTTCTGACCTATTCTGAACCTTACATGGGGCAATCATTTTACTGATTTTTAACTTATTCTAGTAAAATTCATGTGGGTACTTCAACAATTTACTAAAGATACTATATTAAAAGATGAGACTCACCTGTTTCATAACCTTGATAACTGTAGACTGATTCTGAATCAGGGTCACTGTCTGGAACATCAGGAAATGGAATTTCTATAAAATGTGTACTTTGCCTAGATGACCCTGGGATGGAAGGATATGGGTATGTACTCTGTCTTCCCGGCTCCCGATGTGACGTTTGGTTAGAAGAACTAGCAAAAGAACTTTCTCCAGTGACCGAATCACAGGCATTCAGTGATACAGCAGGTGCACCACTATAGCTTGTGCCACTGGTAGGTACATGACTTCCTGCAGCATGTTCTTGGTTACTGATGTTCTTTACAGGAATAACATGCCTTCCAATCAGACCCCTGGAATAGGAAGCTCAAATCAGTTTATTTGTAGGTGCTATTCTCAGTCATAAAATTCAGTAAAATGTGCATAAGGCTCATACAAAATGTACTAGTAAAGTTAATCTACACTTCAGTGATTTCTTTCATCCGGAAGCATTACACTTATTAAATTTTTGGAGACAAATTTCAATTAAAACATTTCCTGTCCTTAAGACAACACACATCTAGTAGTAATATCAATCATTTGTGAAAGCCTCACACTTCCTTGTAAATGTGTTTCCATCATTGCATTCCATCATCAGTCAATTTCAAAAGGGCCAAACAAATTTCAACAATTATTAACCTATAAACTGCTTTGCAATACCAACTTGTGCCAGTTTTGTAAGGAAAAGTTATGGAATATATATGCTCACAAGATATCTTTAAAATGTAATAAGAAATGAATGATAATAAAAAAATGTTTGTTTAAAGGTAAAACAAAGAATCAGAGGGGGAGGGCTGCAAGACTCCATCTTTGTTCAAAAATCATCTATTCTTGAAAATTTTGAATGCACTGATCGACAAAAATATCATCTTGCACAGACTGTCTTTATTCAACTTTTATCCATCTAAATAATTACATCAACTGATCTCACCAAATACTTACAAGGGTTTCACCAAGAATGAGAATGTGGTTTCTATTCCCGACCTTTAATACAATAAATCCCCGGTATTCGCGGGGATGCGTACCACATTCCCCAGCAAATAACTAAAATCCACGAATACTTAAAACCCCTCTAAAAACACTTACAACTGCCTATTTTGATAGTTCAAACACAAAAAAATACCCTGAAAATGCTTATACAACATTGAACTTGTAGAGCTACAGTGTCAAAACACATCTCGATATTCTGTCATTCTTGCCTCTGAAAGACTCAAGATATACCAGAGGCCTATGGTTGGTCTTCAAACTTTTTGTCTTGAAGACCAACCATAGGCCTCTGGTATATCTTGAGTCTTTCAGAGGCAAGAATGACAGAATATCAAGATGTGTTTTGACACTGTAGCTCTACAAGTTCAATGTTGTATAAGCATTTTCAGGGTTTTTTTTTTGTGTTTGAACTATCAAAATAGGCAGTTCTAAGTGTTTTTAGAGGGGTTTTAAGAATTCGTGGATTTTAGTTATTTGCTGGGGAATGTGATATGCATCCCCGCGAATACCGGGGATTTATTGTATTAAAGGTCGGGAATAGAAACCACATTCTCATTCTCATGAGTGTTTTAATAGTTTTATCACAAAAAGTGCTTTTAGTCATGAAAATGATACGAAAATACAGTAATTAGTGAATATTTCTCAATGAAAAATACTGAGAATGGGCGAATTTTCCGCAAATAATGTGTATACATGTTCTGTAGAGAAATCCGCAAATAGGCGAGTCTGTGAATCGTGAGAACGCGAATACAGGGGTTTACTGTATTCCAATAACATCAGTGGGTCATATTAATGAAACTGGATTATTTGGACTTTAGGTTCCCTATGGAGGAAACTCTCAAAGCACAAACTTGATCCGGTTTAAAAATAGAACAAGGTTGGAGGAATGAGCGCATTAGCCAATGGGGGGAAAGTAGGCGGAGCTTGACCTCTCTCCCATTCGCATACTCCGTCACGCATCAGTTATCTCTCAAACCGTCTTCACACGTGTGATTTGCCACAGATGAATTTTGGGGACGCACCCTAACCAGTCTTAAAGGTTCAGCAAAATATGGTTCTAGATTGTTGACGCAACTCTGCTTACTTGACAGAATCACTCTCCTGTCTTAATTTTGTATTGATCAGCTGTATGCACTAAATTCTGATTACTCACTACCACAAGCTGACAGCTAGGATGTCATAAACAGTAAGATTTTAACATCTTGTTGCAACCTAATAAACCTGAAAGGGCAAACTAGATGTTGTAAAGGGGTCCCTGAAAAATGACATTTTTATGATAAAGTTTTATATAAACTTACCCAGTACAGTACAGTAATTACTTAGCTAAGAGTTTCTACTCGACAGTAGCTTAAATTCTGAAATTCGCGGTAACGACTCTTTTGTTTATGTAGGTGACTAGTCCTGCCCACTTTCAGGGTAAGAGAGGAACAACTCAGCCAAGAGCTCAATTTGTTTATGCTTAAAAGCCCATGCAAGGGGAGGAGGGCGGGCTTCGTCCATAATTACTGGGTAAGTATATATAAAACTTTAATTTATCATAAAAATGTCATTTTGATATAAGTAACTTACCTATTAATTACTTAGCCGAATCCATATTGACAGGCAGATGGATTCATGGACATAAAGTACTGCAAAACATTAAGAAGGTTAATAAATTTGAGAACAGAATGAAAAAAGGGCTAGCACTGATAAATGATTGTTGTTCCTTACCTGGTGAAAGAGCTGCTGCAGGTAGATACTACCTCTGGTGGGCGCTCGTCTCAACCTTACAGCGGCGTGGCGGTATAGCCAGGATCGCCTCTACTGAAGTGGGTACTTCGCAGTAGAGTAGTCTGATTGCTGACAAAGGATTAGCAGAAGCTTTTGTGACGAAGGATATATCTGATTGCCAACAAAGCAAACAATATTTGCCCCTGCCCAGGGTGCAGTACCATACACATAACAACCAGAAAACACTGTCACCTACACCATTCAATTAAAACACATATACCCACCACCCAACACTAAAAAACTGGTGGGCACTCCTGGTACATAGTAACCGGCAGGCTCCCCTAGGACTCAACACCCTAAGTCACGGCAAAGAGACAAAATAAAGGAAGGGATGTTTCCTACACTTCCTCAGCAAACACTACACCAGCCATGGACAAAGGTCCTAATGTACTGCATTTTTCGTAGACTGTTTCTACATCTCGCAAATAATGCATCACAAACACTGACTTACATTTCCAGTACGTATACTTTGCTGCAGAATTGAAGAAAGGGAAAGATTACTTTTAAAAGCTACCGAAGTAGCGCCTGCCTTCACATCATGGGCTCGAACCTTCAAGACAGGTAAGACGTCCTCACCAATTTGGGAGTGTGCCTCCAAAATGAGGACCCTCAAAAAGAACTAGAGTGTATTCTTAGACAATGGGCCAGATGGGTTCTTCGCCGAACACCACAGGTTACTTGCCCTGATCTTCTCTGTCCTCTGAAGATAATATCTAAGAGCCCTCACAGGGCAAAGAACTCTCTCTTCATCTTCTGCCCCTAAGATTTCCATTAAACTTTTAATGGTAAAAGAATGAGGCCAAGGCTGCGCCGGATTCTCATTCTTCACAAGAAAACTCAGGATGAGGGAACACACTGCATCCCCTTGGGAAAACCCAATTCTTTTATCCAGTGCGTGGATATCACTAACCCTTTTAGCTGTAGCTAGGGCCACATGAAACAAAGTCTTTTTAGTAATGTCCCTCAGCGAGGACAAACACATGGGCTTGAAATGTGAACTCGTGAGCCATTTGAGGACTACAGACAGGCATGTCCCTGGAACATGCCTCTTCCTTCTTATTCTTGGTTATGTCAAAAGACTTAGTCAGGTCAGAGAGGTCCTGGTTCATTGATATGTCTAAAACTCTGTGCCTAAGACCAGAGCTGAGCATAGATCTATACACTTTTATAGTTGATGAGGAGAGTCTTCTGGAAGATCTTAAGTACAGCAGAAAGTCTGCTACTTGAGCTAAAATGGTCTTAGAAGAAGAGATGTTGCGTCTTTTATATCAGAGTCTAAACATTGCAAACTTAGCCTGGTAGACTCTGACAGGAGACTTGCGTTTACATCTAGCAATAGCTTCCGCCGCAGCTCTAAAAAAGCCCATTACTCGAATGAGTCTGCTGATAGTCAGAACCCTGTCAGGGCTGGAGTGGATAATGGAACCTCCTGAAGTGGGGTTGTCTGAGCAGACTTGGAATTGAGGGAAGGAGTCTTGGGAAGTCCACAGGGCTACCAGGGTCATCTTGACTTTTGGTGGGACTGAAATTGTCTGAGAACCTCGTTTATCATCCTGAACGGAGGGAAGGCATAGAGATCCAGGTTGGACCAGTTCTGCATCAAAGCATCTGTCACCCAACTAACGGGTCTGGAAATAGGGAGCAGAACAGAGGATGAGGAATGTTCCTGGACATTGCGAATAAGTCCAATGTTGGCTCTCCCCACAATTTCCATAGGTTAGAACAAACCTGATGGTCCAGGGTCCATTCCGTGGGGAGGATTTGCTTGTGGTGACTCAGCTCATCTGCTATCATATTCCACTGTCCTTGAATTGAATAAAACTTGTTCTCAACTGGGTTTGATTTTGGTCCGCCCAAAAAAAGCAGATCCTTGGCCGTCTCACAGAGGGAGAACGAGTGGGTTCCCCCTTGAAGCCTGATATAAGTCAACACTGTGGTGTAGTCCGCATAGATCGCCACATTCTTGTTGCGGACCTCCTCCGAAAAGTGTTGTAATCCTCAATGGATAACTTTCAACTCCATGTTCAAGTTGATATGCAGGTTTCTCTCCTGTTGGGACCACATCCCCAAAACTTTGGCCCCCAGGAGAGCTCCCCAACCTAGATCCAACTCATCTGAAAAGAACTCTAGGTCGGGGTTCACTACAAAGAGAGACTTTCCCTCCAACAATCTGTCTATGGAGTTCCACCCTGCAGGTATTCTTTGATCTCCTCCGTTATCGGAAATACACACAAGTCTTGATTTATTTTCCAATCCCAACTGACCCTTAGGAAAAATTGTAAAAGCCTCACATGCAACCTTCCCAACTTCACAAATTGCTCCATAGAAGCCAGAGTGCCTAGCAGACTCATCCACTGAGTGGCTGAACAGGCTCGGAGTGAAAGGAAAAGACTGACTTTCTTCAGGCAGCCCTCTACTCTTCTGGGGGTGGAAAAGTCCGAAAACTCTGAGCATCTATCTTCATTCCCAAATAAGGAATCTGCTGAAAAGGAGTCAGTTCGGATTTCTGTAACCTGGGTCTTGTGTCTACAGTAGGGTTTTTTGAAGGTCCTTCATGCACCTTTCTTTCAAGGGAGAACATAATAGCCAGTCGTCCTGGTAGAGTGAGATGTTGATTCCTGGCAAATGGAGCCACTTACCAATCGCGGCAAGCATCCGAGTAAAAACTTGTTCAGAAACACAAAGCCTGAAACTGAAAGACTTGGTAACTGAAAACAAATCTGAGGTACTTCCTCGAGTCTTGATGTATGGGAATGTGGAAGTATGCGTCTCTCATGTCGAGAGAGATCATCCAGTCTCCTTGATGAATGGATGCAAAGATGGATCGGGTCATTTCCATGTGGAATTTTGTTTTTTTTATCAAGAAGTTCAGGGCACTCACGTCAAGGACTGGTCTCCATTCTCCTGTGGCCTTGGGAACCACGAACAGCCGATTGTAAAACCTTTTGGACTCAATATCTTCCACTAACTCTATCGCTCCTTTCTTGGTGAGGGAAGAGACCTCCTCTGAGAGGACTGAAAATTTCTTTGATCCTACAGAGTAGGATGTCAATTTGATGGGAGTGCTGGCCAAGGGAGGCTTCTCCTTGAAGGGGACGGAGTACTCCTCCTTCAAAACTTGGACTCCCCACTGCCCTGCCCCTTTCTCTCTCCACCTTTCCCAGAAAAAGTGGAGTCTGGCCCCTACAGGTGCATGAAGGACTGGGTCCTCACTTCTGTGCTGTAGGCTTAGAGGAGGATCTCGATCGCTCATGAGGCAAAATGAAATGTTGCTCACAATCTAAATTGTGACCTTTGTTGGGCACCTCAAAATGGCTACGGCTGAAGGAGAGGAGGACTTGGAGGTGATGGTGGTCCACTCCCTGGGGCATCTAGCAGACAAAGTAGATCCTGCATAGACTTTTTTCGCAGGTGAGAGGCAATTTCCTCAACCACTGCTTGTGGAAACAAATGCAGACCATCAAGGGGCGAGAGAAGAAGCGCTGACTTGTGCGATGATGTGACGCCCTTGGTAGTAAAGGAGGCCCATAGCTCTCTTTTCTTAAGGACCCCCATGGCAATCCGTTCCCAACGGCTTTGTGAGAGCAAGAAAGCACACTACGCCGATCCACTGCAACATCTTCAGAAAGATCGCGGAAATCACGAATCTTTTTTGCTAATGCTCCTATGGACCAGTCCAGGAAGCTTAGAACCTCAAAAACCTTAAATAGATTCTTCAGCAAATGGTTTATTTCTAGAGGTCCAAAACACTATTTTCACAAATGAGAAGGCAGACCTATGGGCCGAGTCAGTAAGGCTGGAGAAGTCCCTCTAGGAGGAGGCAGCCACTCCAAAGAAAGGAGCTTCTCCAGTTGTGTAAGACCGATATCTTCTGGAGGATAAGCGAGAAGGTGGAACACTGAAGGAAGCCTTGCCTTACCACCTTTTCTCTAATAGTCAGCTGTCCATTTCATACAAGGCCTTCTTAGATGAAGATGAGATAACCATCTTAGGGAGTCTGTTTGACCCGACTCGCTGATCACTCATCCTAAGTGAAGAAGCCGGAGAAGCAGGAGCCAATGGGGCGAACAAATCCGAAAAATTGTGCAACAAATATCAAAGCAAAGAAGCGCAGGCTTACGGAACTTCTTCCTGGCCCATCTCCTCTTCATCTGAGGAAATTGGGGAAAGCAAAGGCTCTGCAGGAGCTACTGCTGATGAAGATGATGCCTTCTGGGGGATCCCCAAATTGTTGTCCATTGTCTCTGGAGAGGAGCCAACAAAGGGTCTACTTCCTTTGCAGTAGGTGGGTCTGCACCAAGAGACGGACTAGAATGGGCCAAGCAAGACATAGTCGGTGCCGAGTGCTTGGAAGAAGATGCCAACACAACAGGAACTGGCACCCGGCGATCCAGTGCAAATGGGAGTTCAACCAAGGAAGGGCACTTGGGTGCTGAAGGGCTCTTGACAACTACCTGACTCAGGTACCCAACGCTGTTTGGGAGCCACTGGGCACTGAATCACTATCTAGCGCCCAGCTACAACTGGGCGCTCGGCATCTAATGGGCGCTCAGCTACTACTGGGCTAGTCACCTACATAAACAAAAGTGTCGCTACCGTGAATTTTAAAATCTAAGCTGCCGTCGAGTAGAAACTCTCAGCTAAGTAATTACTGGGTAAGTTACTTACATAAAACCCACAATGTATAATTACTTTCAATTCTGTCACAAAACAGAAAAACTGACTAACTTTACTATTCAATGATCATACTGCTGGCACAGATCACCTCCGAAAGGCTAGTCTTTTACAATGAAAATTTAAAAAGAAATTCTTTCCCATTAGAACACCCAGCATAAGAAAACACAGTGCATATAATTGTCCTTGGCACTTTTTTCTTAATGCAGAGGCCAATGGGATGGGCAATCATATGTCCTAATAAAATATGGGCCCAAACAAAACAAGAAAAGAAGAGAAAGAAAAGGTGGGATGCAACCCAAAAGCAAGCAACAGACCTGGCCCTTGAACGCAGGAAGATTTACAAGTGAAGGAAAATGCAGATGGGAAGTCATATCATATCATATCATGACACGGTAACTCCAAGACATGTATGAAGCAACACCGTCAACTGAATTGCTGACGAGAGCGAGTTCAATTACAATCTTGCCAGAAACCCAACAAATCTGAAGGAAGGAGGTGAAAAGAGAGGTAATAAATACATCTTGGCAGCTCAAAATAAGCTCATTAGATCCAAGATAATGATGGAAGAATGAGCAATTCAAGAGAGTGCAAGCAACACAAACATTGAAATGAAACAATAAATGTGAAAGGATGAACCATTGGTAAACGCACCAGTTGGAGCACACAAGCCTCCTCATGCCTTCATCATCTTGTAAGAAAGTGAAAACCCTCTCTCTCTTACATCATCCAGATATTAAGGAGACCATCACATGCTATGGATACAGTATAGTGCAAGCATTACAAACACTGGAATTACTCAAGAGATGAGCGACATAAAAAGTGAGACAAGAAGTGTGGCCTTTACAGAGTGAGCTAGCATCCATCAAGGCAGTACATTTATGGGAAAAAATTAAATTACATAAATTACTGATACACCCGCTTGCAAAGGACCAGAAATTCTTTAAGTTGTCGATGAGCTCACTAAAAGTATTTCCTCTTCACCTGATAAGCTTTTCCCTTTGCAATATAAAAATGCAGCAATTTCCAGCAGATATAAAGGAAGCATGAATGGTGGAAAGAGGCTAGGAATGGCCAATATGGCTGCTCTCTGTGTGTTAGACACAGAGCAGAATTCAAATCAAGGGTTATATGGAACATGTAGGAGAGACCTAAACTTCAGCAAGACCGGGTGACAGTGGGTCAAGGTTTTAATAAACTGATAATTAACCCAAAAGCATTGCATCCTATTTATTATGAAGTACAAGGACTTGGAAAAGAGTATTCACATTTCAAGACTGTCACAAGGTGGATTTGAACTTTCATCAGGGTGAAAACTGGACAGAGGTAGGTGAGAAAGAATATGTGGGGGAGACAGACTAGACCAAAGGGAAGAGGAGAAAATGAAAGACAGAATGCAATGTAGCCTGTGTTCAAAGGAACGTTGCAGATCCTTTAATACCATCCACGGAAGCACAATGACAGAGATTGTAAGAAGTCCAGAACTCTATTTACCTTCCCCTTCAAAGACTTGCAATGGGGGTACCTACAGACATTTACTGTCAACTTCAGGTAACCTCTGTTCAAACCTCAAACCATATAATTAGAGCAATTATCCTACTATACTCAGGGAAAAATCTCACCACAAGAACACACACTCTGGATTATCAAAATACCCACTTTAACTATGCCACAGGTTACAGTTCAAAAATACTATACATAGTGGTTCACCTTTTTGAAGCAAAAGGGACACTGCATAAATGCATAAGGATATTGAGAATTATATATGTTTCCAGAATTTACACTGGCTGCTAGTAAAAATCAAGCTTTGCATTTTGAAATGTAAAATTCAATGCCAGTCAATGTTGTAATTAGCAGGACAGTAAGATTAAACTTTCATCCTACAGTGTGGATCTTGTTCAAATTCTGACTGCCCTCTTCTCAAGATTAGTCATGGGACACTTCCGAGAACTTTACAATACCCCCTTAACAGCATATCAAAATAACATACCAATATAGTAAGCAGTAAGAATTAAAAGAAAAACATTGCAATCTAATTGCCTTTTATGAAGTTTACTAATGAACAATCGGCATTTCATAACTTCAATCTAAACTAAAGGTATGATTTCTCATAAAACTGGAAGAAAGGGATAAAAACTTCAATCCAAACTAAAGGTATGATTTAGAAAGGTAAAAAACAAACTTCCTTGCCCTACACAAAACACCCAAACAATTTAAAAATGTAGCACAAACAATCTATGCATAATATCCTATATTATACTCAATATCTAATGGCAAACAATCTCCCATTATGTGAAACCACCATTTGAACAAGCAACTGAAACCGTTACAATGAATTTAATTGAATTTTTTCTTTTTTGCAATCTTGGTCAAAATTATGCTTGCAGTCTTACCTTACTTCAGTGTAATGAAATCGATCAACCTGCAGTGCATTGCCGAGGCGGTCATACTGGCAATTTACATAGTGGATATCTTTGCTATCAAATAAATGTCGGTTGCTATACAAGTAAGTTTTTAAGAAACCAAGTATCTGTAGAAATAAGTAAGAACGTTTTTTTAACACATACTGCTATAAACTGTTATCCCACAAAAAAATTCAAAATATGAAGCAGCAACATCAAATGAAAACATTAAATTTTATGATGCAGACCAAGCCCCACGCTCACTAGGGTGTTACATTTCAGAGGAAAAGAATTTTGCACATCATCAGTCAAACCATTAATCCACATATCACTCAAGTCCTTTCACAGTACAAACCTCGATACCATCAAATGCCCATAGTATTGTGTTGTACCAAAAATTACTGTATAAGACATTTGTTTTTTTAAAATTAAGACACGGCTTCTTACCAACGCATTACTCCAAGGAAACAGCTCTCCAGGCACACAAACCTCTTTGATCCTGAAAGACATAGACACCGATAGACATGACCAGGCTAACTGTAGCAGTTCCTTCACACCCACTTCAAGAGTGCACAATTTCAAAAAAAGGAGGGGGGCATTACAGTATATACTATGATTAATGGATAGCATGAAAATTGTTTTCATTTGTGGAATGTTTAAGATATTGTAATTACTGTAATGTTACCTAGATAAAAAGCTTCACAATTTATTAGGGAGAACAACACAACAGAACAGAAGGCTCCACAGAAAGCAGAGAAGGTGATAAGATCAGATGTCTACCTTCTCTAAAATAGTCTGAGTGGTCCCAAGACACTACGAAGAGAAAGTTGCATCATCCCTACCAGACTGGGTTTTTCATAATGCGATGGGTTGAACAGTATTAACTGGTTACTTCTAAGCCACCACACTCATCAGTCCCATGAGGCATGAAAGCAGATACATACTCCAGGAAATTATGCCTTCCATGTGTGTGTCATAATCCTCATGAATATGGGAATTCACAGACTCCCCTCAACAAGAAAAACATGGCCCACAAAATGCAAAACACTAAATTCAAGAGGAGCAATTCAGAATACAGTACTGGTGAACACAACAATTCCAAATGACCACACAACGACCAATGGAGGTGTCTGGCTGGTAATCCTGGCACGCTCAGATTGTTTGTATTTCAACATATAACACATTGGTGCAACTGGAGAGAAGTTAATTGCTTTTTCATGAACAATCCCATTCAAAAGCTTAGCCTGAACATATACAAAAGTTTCACCCATAATTTCAACACTTCCCTGAAATACAGTACAAATTATTCATAATAACGATGAAAGTTTATAACACAAATCTTTGTGTTGCTGCTTTCTTTCTTTAAATCTTCAGCTGAAAACCCTTACGGACACAGTCAAAAGAATATGAACGCAAGATGGCGCCATAGGGAAATAGCACACAGAGGAAGACACCTCACAGAAAATGAGGGAACAGAAAATAAAATAACACCTAAATTCAGGATACATCTGCTGAGAGCAGGAACGAGTTTGCTCTTTGCTTAAACATTTGGAGATTGGAAGATTTCACAACTGCACTACGAGGCAAACTACAGTACTCTACCTTTTATTTGGAGCCAAGAAAAAACTCCTGGTGAATTGAGTAGTGCTAAACCTGATACTAGAAAGTGACACACTGTTCGCAGCAGCAGCAACAGGCTGCCTAGTGTTACAAGCAAAAGAGATGGGTCAGGTAAAAGCAGTGCAGAGGATGTTTGTCATATTACATTCGATGCAACAAACATCATGAACTCGCTTGACGTCTATGATATGAGTCAACGTGAAGAATTGGCAAAGTAAACCCAACTGATTATATAGCTCTATCCTAGTCTGAGATGTGCATCAGCACCCAAAAACCACAACAGAGACCAGTGCTGTACTGTACTTTACTCTACGCAAGAAAGAAGACGAGTGTTAAGATGCTTAGATATAAATGCTTCATCAAGAAACATTCAAAACATTTCCGCCAGATGCCAGCTTTTAGAGAAATAGAGGAATAATATGACATATATGCTTTTCAAAAGTCAACTTCTTATCAAAAGTTACGCCTAAAATCTCAAGTCAGTAACAGATAAAACTGTACCCCTTCACTCGAACTCAGGATGCAGCATGCTAAGGATGCTGCACTCTATTAACAGGCTCAGCTGCTAGTGTTCATTGATTAATAACTGCTGCAAAGCAAAACTGCATCTATATATATGTATATATATATATATATATATATATATATATATATATATATATATATATATATATATATATATATATATATATATATATATATATATATATATATATATTAAAATGGGATTTGTGGATGCGGATATCAATTTTTAACATTTGCAGATGCGGATGCAGATCCAGATATCAATCTTTTAAATTTGCAGCTGCAGATGCAGATATTTGATGACCATACCCTCGCGGATGCGGATATTTTGTAAAGCTAACCAATTCAGATATATTTAATTGTTAAGGACGACTTTCAGCCACATAATTCAAAATTGTGTTACCAGGATACGAGATGGGGACCCAGTGATACACAAACGTTTTAGTTGTCTTGGCACAAGGTTATTTCGTGCTCATTGCATGATAAGGGTATCAACATCCAAAGCCATTCTTCGAATTAGAGAGAGAGAGAGAGAGAGAGAGAGAGAGAGAGAGAGAGAGAGAGAGAGAGAGAGAGAGAGAGAGAGAGAGAGAGAGAGAGAGAGAGAGAGTGTTTCCTAAAATATACAATAACCTGCCTTTATGATTACAACCGCTGTAAATGACATGAAATTACTAAAATATGCTTTAAAACAAATATGACATTTTTATGATAAAATAAAGTTTTATATGTACTTCCCAAGTAATTACATAGCTATTGGTTCCCAACCTACAGCAGCTTAAAAATTTAAAACTCGCACGGCGGCACTTTTATCATTTATGTGTAGGTGCTTAGATCTCGCCCACTATCCGGGACTCAAGGAAACAACATAGCAGAGAGCTCAATTCGTTTCATGCTCTAATGTCCAAGCGAAGGGAGGTAGCGGGATCCGATCATGTCATTACTTGGTAAGTATATATAAAACTTTACCATAAAAATGTCGTTTTTATATAAGTAACTTACCAAGTAATTACATAGCTGATTCCACATCGTAGGAGGTGGGCAGCTCATGGACATTTTCTACTCCAAAGCGTCAAGAAAGCAATGAATTTGAAATAGAGAGGTTGCTAACATCAACAAAAATGTTTGTTGTTTCCTTACCTGTTGAGGGAGCTGCTGCAGGAAGGTACTGCCTCTGGTCGGCGCTCCTCTCAACACGTAGTGGGCATGGCAGTGAGCCAAGGGTCACCCCTACGTTAGTGGGAACTTTGCAGCGGAGGAAGTACACCGTGTGGTGACAAAGCTTAAAAAATGTGCCCTTGCCCCGGGCATAGACCAGATTACAAACGAACAACACCTACACCAGTCCAGAAGCATTGCATCCGTGAACCAAGCTCGAGGATCTGGGACCGGAGAACAAAATAAGAGGTAGGAGGTAATTCCTCGATGTTGCAAGAGATCGGCAGTGGGTCTGTCCCATAATCTCCACAGACCATCGCAGACAGACTAATGGGTGCAAAGTCCATTCAGTCGGATGGACATGCTTGAGATGACTCAGATCGTCTGCAAGAATGTTCACCCTCCCTTGAATGAACCGGGTGATTAGAGTTACCCGATTCTTCTCCGCCCACAGAAGGAGATCCCTTGCCATCTCTTAGAGAGAGAAGGAGTGAGTGGCCCCTTGTTTGCGGATGTGAGAGAGGGCAGTAGTATTGTCTGCATGTACTACTACCTTCTTGCTGCGGACTAGGTTTGAGAACACTTGAAGGCCCAGATGAACGGCTCTCAGCTCCTTTATATTTATGTGAGCCTCTTGCTGTAAACTCGTCCACGTTCCTGAGACCTATCAGCCGTCCAGGAGAGCACCCCATCCTAGGTCAGAGGCTCACTGGAAGAAGAGACTTCCCTTCCTTTGCAAGATCACCACCGAAGATCCACTTTTATTCCCGGCATTATTGGGAAGATGAACGAGTCTGGTTGAGTCTTCCTGCACCAGCATGCTTTCAGGAAAAACTGCAGGGGTCTCGTGTGTAGCCTGCCTAGTCTCACGAACTGCTCCACTGAAGCAAGGGTTCCTTGGAGACTGATCCATTGCACTGCCGAGCAAGACAGACAGGACAGGAAGTGACAGACAATCTGAAGACAGTTGTCAACCCTCTTGGGGGACAGAAAAACCCAAAAAGTCTGTGAGTTCAGAAGTCTGTGAGTTAAGAATCATTTCCAAATACAGAATCTCCTGAGTTGGTATCAACAGGGATTTCTTTTTGTTTATGAGAATGCCTAACTCCTGTCAGGCGTAGAGTTGCGCTCAAGTCCTCTGCGCACTTCTCCAACTGAGAGCGGAGAAGCCAGTCGTCCAGGTACAAATTGATTCTGATCCCCAGCAAGTGTAGCCAATTCCCTAGATGAGTGGAGACTCGCATGAATACTTGCGGCACCATCGACAAGCCGAAGCAGAGCCTGACACTGTAGCACTCTACCCTGTAAGACAAAGCGAAGATGCTTCCGTGAGTTTCGATGGACGGGGATGTGAAAATACACATCCTGCACATCGTGGGTGACCATCCAGTCCACCTGCTGCACTGACGACATTACTAAGCGTACTGTCTCCATGTGAAATTTCGTCTTCAGGACATGAGCATTCAGAGCACTGACGTCCAAGATGGGCCTCCAGCCCCCTGAGGCCTTTGGGACGACGAAAAGGTGGTTGTAGAAACCTTCTGATTGGCACTTGAATACTTCTTCCACTGCTCCCGTTAAGATCAGGGACTACTTCCTGAGCTAGGGCCAAAAATCTCGCAGAACCTACTGAATGTGCCATCAAGGCAACTGGCGATGTTACTAAAGGAGGAGCTTTCACAGAAGGGATGGTATAGCCCTCCCTGAGCACCTGGACTACCCAAGGTTCTCCTCCCCTGCGCACCCATTCCTTCCAAAACAGTAGAAGTCTGGTTCCTACCTGGGTGCAGGACTAACTTCTCACTTTTTAGGGTTGGGCTTGAATGAAGACTTCTTGATAGACTTCGTTGGAGGTTGCAAGTTAGTTCTGGATCTGGGTAGAGTTTTAACTTTACCCCCACGAAAAGGCTGTGGCTGCAAGAAGGAGAATGATGTCTACGTAGGAGCCGGATCTCTCGGGCATCTGATGGACTGGGCTAAGAGATCAGTGGTAGACTTCTTTTGCAAGTCCGAAAGAGTTTCCTTGACTGTAGCTTGAGGAAACAGATGTGACGTCCAATGGAGCAAACAGAAGAGCAGACTTCTGCATCTGCAAGACTCCCTTTGAAGCGAACGAGCACCATAGTTCCTTCTCCTTAAGCATGCCCATGGCAAAGAGGGAAGCTAGCTCTCCAGAACCGCCTCTAACTGCCGTATCGGCGCACAAGAGTACCCCTAGCCAGTCGGCAGAAAAATCCTCAGCGAGATCTGGGCAGTCCTCTATCTTTCTCACAAGAGTCCCGACAGCCCAATAGAGAAAGCTAAAAACCTCCAGTACTTTGAAAACACTCTTGATCAGGTGATCCAGCTCAGGGGAGGAAAACATCACTTTGGCTGAAGAAAAAGCAACTCTACAGGCTGAATCCACTAGGCTGGAGAAGTCCCCCTGGGAGGAGGCAGAGACTCCCATGGAAGGAGCTTCCTCGGTGGCATAAAACGTGTATGTCATCTTCACCAACTTGCTAGGCGGAAAAGCAAAGGTTGCTTTGCACTGTTCTCTCTTAGAGGCCAGCTAATCATGTACCTCTTGGAGTGCTTTCCTTGAGGAAAGGAAAGAACTAATTTAGGCAGTTTGGAACCCTCAGCAGACTGTTTCCTCATGAGGAAGGTAGAAGTTGGAGAAGACGGAGCCACAGGGAGGGAGAAGTCTGGAAAGCTCTCCAGGAGAAACTTCAAGAGAGACAAATATGCTGAAGAAACTGTATCTTGAGTAGTCTCCTACTCTTCCGAGGAAATCGGTGACAAAGACTTGTCTCTGGTGTCAGGAACTGACGAAGTTTTCTTTAAGAGTCCCATAAGTTCCAACAACTGGCACTGAAGCAGGGCTAGCGAATGATCCTCTTGAAGAGATGTAGATGGAGTAAGCTGAGAGAGAGGCGCTGGGAGTCCAGAAGCTGTCGATGGGTGCTCGACTGCTGGCGCCAGAAACTTGGGAGTTGGTGCCAACCGAACCAAAGTGGAAGTCTGGTGTGAGATGGCAGGCGCTTATAACTTCCAGGCTGACTCCTCTCGACTGACGTCCTTGAGCAGGAGAAACAATCTGCTCCTGACAACTGTAGGAAGGTTGCAAGCTAACCTCCCTATACCTCTTTACCGGCAGAGGAGACGCATCACCTAGGTCCGCATGTCTCTTGAGTGGGCACGAAGAGGAAGAGAAGAGGCACGAGCTCTTCCTGCTCGAACTGGAAGCTTCCGAATCCGAAGAGAGCTGATGCACTGGAACGCCTTTCCAATGGCGTTTAGTTGAAGCCTGGGAACGAACTACAGGTTCAACGGAGGGGGGGCGACTGCCCGTGAGCAAACCCCACCAGCCTCCCTTGGACCTCCGGTATGTCTTCTACCCGGTGCGACGGAGCGGGACGGGGACCTTTGTCTAGGAGCACTGGTGGGACGGACAGCCACCTCCTCAACATGCACAACACTGTCACTTTTTTACTGCACTATCACTAGCACTTTTCTCCAAAAGAGATATAATGGCACTACCCATCGCCATGATGGTATTACATAATACCCCAAATTTCTGATCGAACCTTGATTTCAGGCTGCCTTCCTCTTCCTATCTCGCTCAAGCTTTTCTAAGTGAGAATTTAAAGTTTTTCACTTATTTTCCTCTCAATCATGACACTCTAGGCAAGTATTATCAATGCTAGACTCTTGTCCCCTACATTTAGGGTGTTTAGTATGAGAATTGTAAGAGAATTTTGTTATTCTAGTCTTACAACCCTCTGAACAAAAACGAACACAAGTTGAACTAGAATCCAACATAGTCGCTAGCAAATAGGCTAATCAGAAAAGATAGAAGAAAAAAAGTAAGTATAGCTTAGTTTTACCAGACCACTGAGCTGATTAACAGCTCTCCTAGGGCTGGCCCGAAGGATTAGACTTATTTTTACGTGGCTAAGAACCAATTGGTTACTTAGCAACGGGACCTACAGCTTATTGTGGAATCCGAACCACATTATAGCGAGAAATGAATTTCTATCACCAGAAATAAATTCCTCTAACTCTTCATCAGCCGGCGGCGGGAATCGAACTCCGGCCCATCGAATGACGGTCTGAAGCTCAACCAACTCGGCCAACAAAGGGCTTAGAAAAGATAGAAAACCAACAACAAAACCCTGAATACTTCACCAAAAATTAGCAAAGAAATATCCAACAAACAATGAAGAAATCTGCAAAAAACTCCCGATGTCGATCAGAAGCCGGCAGGAAACGAATCGAGCTCTCTGCTATGCTGTTTCCCTGAGTCCCGGAGAGTGGGCGGGATCTAAGCACCCAAACACAAACGATCGAAGCGCCGCTGCGCGAATTTTGAATTTTTAAGCTGCTGTAGGTTGGGAACCAATAACTATATAATTACTTGGTAAGTTACTTATATAAATATGCTACAAAACAAATATGCTATAACAGAGCTACTTACACAGTCTATACTGTATGAAATGTGTAATTGTGTATTATGTATTCTGTACAATAACAAGAAAAAGCCACATTTAGCAAAAAAAAAAAAAAGGCTCTACTTTTAGCTGCAATGTATGAGTATGAACTTCTGAACACTGAGCAGAGGGTGATATCCGCATTCTCAAACTGCTGATGCAGATGTGGATGTTAAGAAATTGTCAATGTGGATGCGGATTTATAAAAAATGCGGATAATCAGCTGATACGGATATCCGATACATCTCTAATACACACACACATGCATATATATATATATATATATATATATATATATATATATATATATATATATATATATATATATATATATATATATATATATATATATATATATATATATATACACACATTTATAAAAATATTATATATATATAAAAAATATATATATATAAATATCATGTACATTTATATAAATATTATATATATATATTATATATATATATATATATATATATATATATATATATATATATATATATATATATATATATATATATATATATATATATATATATACTGTATATATATATATATATATATATATATATATATATATACTGTATATATATATATATATATATATATATATATATATATATATATATATATATATATATATATATATATACACACACACACATTTACAGTACACAGGCAGCCCCCAGTTACCGGCAGCCTTGGTTATCGGCAATCCAGTTTTACGGCGCTTGTGTAGTGACGACGATTACCGGATTTTCAACACCGATCTCCAATTATCAGCACTGACCCCTGGTTATCAGCACTGGTCCCTGGTTATTGGCGCTGATCCCCACTTATCGGCAGCACCGATCCCGGTTATTGGTGGCGCTGATAACCAGTTATCGGTGCCAATAACCAGATATCAGCGCTGATAACCAGCCATCGGCACTATAATCGGTGATTTTCAATTATCATCAAGCTGTTGGGAATGGAACCCCCGTCGATAACCGGGGACTGCCTGTAATACCTTGAACTTGCACAATTTGAGTTGCACAAATTCACAGACACACGAACTTTTCATTGGAACCTAGCTCATTGTCATACACAAGTTTTTCAAACTTTTATGTGCAAATTAAATATTATTAAATAATAATAATTTCTCTCTCTCTCTCTCTCTTTTGTAGTTAGTGCAACCTTTACCTGTACAGTAAATAATTTTAAATTGATCTAATTTTACCTGTACCATCTACGAACTGTAAACGCACCATTCTAAAACATAGAGACATGGAGCATTTCAGAACAAAGAGAAAGAGACAGAACAAAGAAGTTTTTACAAACAAGGTTGAGGAGTCTTCTAAAAATAGATCAGTGGAATGGGGAGAGAGAGATACATAGTATACGTGATCTTCACACTCTCTTATATTTTTACGTCAAACATTTATTTCTTTTTTTAAGGGTAATGTATTAAGCTAACTTTTAAATGAAATTACAGTAACTTTAATTTCATTTAAAATCACAGTTTTTAAAAGTTAATTGTATTTTTCCTAAGTATAAAGACCTGAGGTCCTTTACATTAGGAATTACTTATGGTAAAGCTGGACACAGCCGGTAAACTCTTGAATAAGGTGGTCAGGCAGTAACTATCATCAGGTAGGCAGGAATACCTACCTGCCCGGATGCAAACATTCCATTTGGCCTTTCGGTCCAAGTTAGGATTGAGGGGTGGCATGAAGCAGGCATAAAAATGTAATGTAAAGGACCTCAGGTTTGTACAGTTAGGAAAAATACAATTTACTTTCAAAAATTGTGATTTGTTCTGACAAGATATAAAAACCATTGGTCCCTTACATTAGGAAGACTCACTGGTTGAAAGGAGGAATCTGTGTGAGTCTCTTGAACTGACTGGAGTTCTGCACACCTGGGCTACTCCTCCTGGGCAAAAGAGCATATTGATTGGACTGTAGGAACTGCAAGATCAAATGTCAGATACTGGACCTTTTCACATGAGTGAGGAAACGTAACTCGATACGATATAGGCTGGGAAGAATTTAAGAGTTAGAGGCAGTATGGAAAACCAGAGAGAGGGTTTCCCTTATTGCCAGCCTCTCCTTCCTCCCCTTGCTAGAGGAAGGAGTGGAATTGCTTCTACGATTCTAAAAAAAAAATAGAACTGGTGCTCGATGTGTAGTCTTACCGCTTCAGATGCCAGATCCAGCAAGTGTCGGTTTGAGTCCTATTCTCGTCCTGAAGGAGGAGAAGTAGGAGGACGGGGAAGGAGGAGGAGGAGGAGAGGCCAGTCACTCTCGGTATCCTTCTCACTTCCAGAACCAACACCTTAAGCAGGATGCTACTAGTCCTGTTGAAGGAGCCGGGTAAGAAAACACAACTTGTTGAGCAGCCACCACAGGACCAAGGAAAAAAAGGTTCCAAGGGCCTGTGAGCAATACCACAGAAAGAAGACAAGAGTGTGGTCTATGAGACCACATTTTGCTTCCAGACCGACAGAAACTTCTGGAATGCGCGGGATGGACCAAGCCATTGTCTTAGTGAGCTCTCGGGTGGAAAGTACCATTATCGTCATCGCCAGCTGCTGAGTACCTCCTTCGGCCTCTTCACGAAGCCAGGAGAAAGATATGTCCTAAGACACTTCTTCCTTGGGAGAAATAGTGCTAGCAAAAACGTCAACGACATCCAGGTTAGGAATGTCAAGCCTTTTCGGAAAATACCACCGCTCCCTAACAGGGCAAGCTAAGGATTGATCTAGATCATCCATACAAAGTCCAAGGAGGAGGGGAACAAGAAGGACTCGAACCCAACAATAGATGCTGATGGATTCAGAGTCCACTTACTACATCCAAGGAGTCGAAGTATTGATCCCCTTCACCTGTTCTTCCATCTTCTACGCCAAGGCCGGAGCAGGAAGAGAGATGGTCCTAAGAGGGCACATCTGTCTGATGACTCTCTAAAGGGCGCATACAGAAAACGGGACAGGAGCCCTAGACGAGAGTCACATGCCACACAGGGAACAGTTCCCTGGGACAGCAAGACCGAAGAAGCTTCTCATCCATAGCTAAATCTTGACTGAGGAGAAAAAGGCTACATCAGATAGAAGACTAGGTCGCAAGGGCCTACATTCTTCACAACTGAAACGGAGAGCAGCAACCCTCGGCAGAGAAGACGAGGAAGTCCAGACTTGAAGAGCGACTCTGACCCAAGAAGTTCCATCAACAACACCCACCAGCGAAGGTGGATCCAGTCCCTGGAAGAGTGTTGCAGAGGACTTCATGAGATATCCATCTATATCCGTTGCTGCTCAACGAGAAAGCCTATGCTTGCAAGGAAAGCTGGAAGGTCTCCCAGTCCTGAACACACAGGGAAGACAGCTTCTTGTGTAGCTGCTACGGGAGGTTGGGTCAAGCAGAACTCTTCTCGATGCCTTGGAAGCAGAGCTATCAAGTTGGGCAAAAGGCAGTGTCTTCCAGCATTTGTCTGTAACTCGTGGTGAGCAATGCTTATGAACCCCTAGCGAAACAGACAAATGTGGAGGGAAAAATGTAGATATAGATTTTTCCCAAAAGACAGCATGCCTCCCTGTAGCGGCCCCTGGGTCTGGTGCAAAGGAATGAGAACACTGCCGACTTTGTTGTGCCGGGAGGCAAACAGAAAGATGGTGGCGATCTCTCAGTCGAGCAGTCTCTTCGTGAATCTTCGTGAGAAAAGGAGTGAAGAGCACATTCCGTCCCGGTCACTCAAACCCGTGGCTGAGCTCACCTACCAATATATCCCCACTCGAGTACCTGCAAATATCAACAGCTGAAACAGGAGGAAAACACCATTTCCTCTTCTTTTCGACGTATGCCACTACTGAGGTGTTGTTGTTCAACGATACCACTGAGTGTCGCAAAACTCATCCTGAATTCTCGAAAGGCCAAAAGGTTGCCTTGAGTTCAGGATGTTGATGAGAAGGTACTAATCATCTCGGTCACACGCCTTCAAGTCAAAGTCTTACAGGTGTGCGCCTATTCCTCGATCGGTGAATCCGGAAGTAGACACACGATGTTAGGAGAATACGCAAGCATATTCGAAGGTTCCTTCAATCAAGCATTAGCCTAACTCTTTCTTCATGTACTTCGAAGAGGAATGAAGGATGGAGGAATGGAAGCAGACCGCCTTCATTCTCTACCATGGGGAAGCTTCGGCAAGATGACAGGATACCAAGACGATTAGCATTTCCCGAACTGGGAGCACAGGGGAGGAAGCATAATGGAAGTTTGATGAAAAGAACTGCCGAGACCCAAGGGATATAAATACTTCTCCAGACGGAATCCATTCCCAGGTCTCGGCAATGCCACTGCCAGGTCCAGAGAATCAATAAGTATCATTTCATCCAGGCATCTGCAGTAGGAGAACTTCTGCCCAGTTGATACTTCTTTCTCTCTTCCCCTCTGCCCTCCTTCCTTATGGAAAAGAGGGTGGAAAGAGACAGTTATGGGCACTTTCCCAGAAGGGAAGAAGAGGGTTATGTGTTTCCGCAATCTTCTTCCGAAGTCTGGGACTTCTTAGGAGATGAGGAGGGCTGGCTTGAACTTAGGATCGAGCCAAGACGACTAAGACCCAAAGGTCTTGGCCACTGCCCAAAGGACAAGGCAGTGCCCTGGCATGAACCTTGATTACTGCAGTATCTGGCAAATCTCTGAAAGAGAGAGGCAGAACCGAGCAAGGTTCGTTCCTAAGGGTCAAGCCAACTCGGGACTTATGAAACCCGAGATCCGAATTAGGACAAAGTCCTTCTTCGCACCAGAATTTCCCACAGATTACCGTCTGGTATAGGAAGATCCACCCCCGGACAGGACCAGTCTCCAAAAGGCAGGGTTCTCTCCAAGAATGGTTGTATCCAAGGAGAGAAAGCCTGAAAGTGCAGGATTGTGGATCGAGACTGTCTGAAGGAAACCAGCAGGTGTCCTCCAAGATCGCTGCCTATTGTTGCGGAAGAGAGTGCCCTTCACGGCAAGGAGAAGCAGAGAGAGAACCCAGTCCGGATGAAGCAGAATCGGAACAACCTGCAGTCGGCAAGACCCTCCAAGGCAAGAAGAATTTGTATTCTGTCGAAGCAAAGGAGAAGCTTGGTGTCTCGACCTGAATGAACTCCTTGTTAGAAGAAAAGTATTAATCCGGTTGAGAACGCTCTCGCAAGCAAGGATCGCGGCAGCCCCCGAAACTCTCGGCCCCTTCGAGAACTGCAAGGGTTACAAGTGATGATTATTAATTGGGGGAGCTGAGGTCCTGTCCAAGGGATCCTCACACTGACGAATCAGTGCGAAGTTCTCTGAGAAACAAGAGCTATCACAACTTGAAGAGGAAGACCCTCGCTGCTTTCGAAGCATGAAACTCCTGTACCTCTCTCCCTGGAGGGAGACCTTGACAGATCCCAAGAAACCCTCTTCGGCTACCTGGTTGTACTGCGAGACAATCTGGGGACTGACACCCAAAGCAAGTCAGGCAGCTGAACTCTGAAGATAGACAAACTTGTCGGAGCTCTCTATGTCCGTCCTGCGCCTCTCGGAACAACCGAAAGGAGAAGAGAACAGGTAAGGAGAAAGAGTACCCCTACCTGTCCTGCCATTAAGACCAGCAAGAGAGGTGGACCGTGAGTGATAATCAACTGAAGGAGATTATTGCCACATGAGGGAAGAAGAGCGCCTGTGCCATGGAAAAGAGCTTTCCTGGAAAGAGCAGAAAGTTCACTCAAACAGAGCTGAGAACCCAATTTGGAAAAACCGAGCAGGGCCGAGCAGTCAATCACACAAACGTGATCCAGACTGGGTGGTAAGCAGTGGACTGGGAGGCATGCGGGGTGAGCCGAGCAGAGCCAGTCTCCCGAACGCGACCAGGGGCTGGGAGAGGCAAGTACGCCGAAGCCAAGCCAAGCTTATTGTGCAAATGCAAACGGAATTGGACAGGGCAGAACTCGTTTGCCATGAACTAGCACTAATTTTCTGAACTCTAAACTCCTTCGAGGCAGAGGTCCCTCGAGAAGAAGGTTTAAAGGGAAATCCTGTGTCTGCTATCCTGCATGCTAGAACTCTAACCCTAAGGTTCAACTCACAAGGGTGATACCCAGCCAAGCAACCGAAACAGCTGGCGGGCAGCACCAAGACACCCAGGTCTCAGCACTTTCTCTCGTCCTGTGCCTCTCGCCAAGAGAGCACTCGCGATTCATAGAATTCAAGCGACCTACGAGACTCCCAAAAATCAGGAGAGGCTGCTTCCGGGTTCCTAAGAAATCGAAAAGAGACAGGCACAGAACCCATCTTAGACATCGACTTCTAAGACTCCTTGAGGAGAATGCAAATCAGTTCCCGCCTGGGGGTGGGAAGAGCCAACAAGAGAAACTTGTCTCCCAAAAGAGAGTCAGTCCCTTAGAAATCCCGCAGGACTCCCAAAGGGAACCTCTTCCCTGCTTCTTCCAGTGTGTTCGAACCGATAGGATCGAGACACCAGTCTGGAACCCGACCAAGCACTAAGAAGCACTCGGGGAGCGCTCGTAGTGCTGGCAGGAGGAGCTGAGACACCGGGGTGCCTTGGCCCTTTCCCTCGCACTGCTTCCGAACTGGGCCGGGGAGAATACTCTCCAGAACCAGATTGGAATACTCAATATTCCACAGAATCTCGAGCACACGGAGCGGCTCGCAAACGAGCGGCCAAAGCAGCACCCGCCTTAGAGGCAGAACCTCTAGCACTGGGAACAGGAGCACAAACCAAGGTCTGCATGCCTGCAGCTTTGAAACACAAAACCCAGGGGTATGCGAAGTGGTTCCCGAACCCGAAGGTCAGGAAGAGCCACGAGAGACCCACTACCTCCTCAGAAGGAGGCAGTCCCTACACGTCCAAGGACGTCAAGGGGGAAGAAGCAGCCTTCCTCTCCTTTGGCCAACGGAGGTCTATCCAGTTCCTGGGACCCCCTCGAACCACGGGAGAGGAAGGGAAGAGGCAGCAGAAGACAAAATCGAAGAAGAGCTGAAGAAGACTGCGGCTACCTCCACAGGGTGACTTTCTTCACCTTCATTCTCAAATCTTCTACAGGATGGTGGACACGAAACACTGTGACCTCCAGGACAGCTAGGCAGGATCACAACAGAAGCAGCCCAGGACACGACCACCAAGAGAAGCAGTAGGCATGATCAGGACAGCTGGTGCAGGAGCTACGGAGGTGGTTCGGAAGGCAGGAGCTACAGCAATGGCCAGGAATGTCACATGAAAGTCACTAGCAGGGACAGGAACAATCAGGATGGCTGCTGCAGGAGACCAGGAAGAGCCGCCCAGAGACTGTCACCAAGTCAACAGGAGTATAACACAGGAAACAGCAGGGGCAGAAGGACCACAGATATGCCAGAGGCAGTGCCACAGCATACATGAAGGCCAGCAATGACAGCGATCAATCCATTGGTAGGAACAGAGTCGGAATGATCCCAACATGGAACTATGCCATTCCAACCAGGTACTGTGGTCGATCTCAAAGCAAACACTGTATTGACACTGAGAGTCCTTCAGGCCCAACTGAGATATCTAACCAACTACTGCTGCCCCTACAATGCTCACTGTCAACCTGGAAGAAAAAGCAAAGATGAATTTAGTAGAGGGAGACACCTCTCGCTCCGAGGGGACTGCCTTAACGCAGCAAGAAATGGCCCCTGAGAAGAGGTTGTACGACCGCCGGTGGCCGCCGCCCCCCCTCACAGTCTTCTCCTGACAAGCGAGCAAAGAGGGCGAAGGAGAGAGATCTCTACCGAAGGAGAAGAGGTAATGAAGAACCTACAGGGAGAGAGAAGGAAGGAGGGGAGGCCACCAAGGACACTGTGAAAGCAAAACTTACCGACAACGCCCGCCACCTCCCCCTCCCCGCAACTCTCCATAGTGCAGGTGGCAAAAACGACCCTCAGCACCAGTAGAAAGGAAGCAGTCATGTCCTTGTACACAGACGGCAGAAGCCCAAGAAGGGGAGTGAACTTGTTATGTCCCAGTCAGTGAAGGGGAGCGAAGATATTACGTCCCAATCTAATATATCCGAGCATACAGGGGAACACCTTCAGTATCTAAATAAAGGGCTACTGGAAGTGAGGCATTACCACTTGCTTACACCCTTCTAAATATGCCCTTGGCCATCAAACCCAAGACACAGACGTAGGGGAACGACAGCTTATGCAAGGCTATCACAAATAATGGGTTTGTATATTAATAAATATCACACATAGTATATGCACAAAAATACAGAAAAGTTCCACTGGGATAATAAAGAGCTTAACGACAGTCAGGCAAAGAGGTCCGAAAACACGTTTGCAACGCATGACAGCCGAAAGCAAACAGGAATGTTTACATCCAGGAAGGCGGGTATTCCCGCCTACCTAATGGTAGTTACTGCCTAACCACCTTGCTCAAGAGTTTAACGGCCGTGTCCAGCTTCGCCGTAATTCCTAACGTAAAGGACCGATGGTTTGTATATCGTGTCAGAACAAAGTTAGTTTAATACTTTGGGAGTAAGATTAGGGTCATATTTATTGTTTAAACTCTAGAAATAATGATTTATTAGCATTTTTAGAAACCGTGCCAAACTTACATGAAAATTCGCCTTACACAAGGGGGTCCGGAACCTAACCTCGCGTAAGTTCAGGGTATGAATGAATGTATGTATGTATGTATGTATGTAAGTATGTGTATATATATATATATATATATATATATATATATATATATATATATATATATATATATATATATATCTATATATATATATATATATATATATATATATATATATATATATATATATATATATATATATATATATATATAGTACTCCAAAAGCCTTGAAAAATTAAGAGAAATACAAATAATTACTGTGTGTATCACATAACTCATAGAAATCATAGACAGCATAATGCATAAGAAGAAAGTGTTAAAATTTTAACTCTCGTACATCATATTAAAACCCTTTGTAATACCAATATTCACAGGATACAAAAAGGAAGAGCAATTACCATGAATCAACTAAATAGGAACAATTCACAGCTATCTCTCTCCTTACTTATATAAGGATCCACTACAGGTCATCTTTTTCCACTAAAAGTTACCCAAGGAGAACCACACAGGAAAAACTTAACTTTCACTTACTAGAAAAACCTTTAGAATCTACTTTTCACAAAGAAGGAGATTTACTATAAATGTTGTCTGGTTATTCTTTTACCCCTGTTCAAAGATGGATACTGCGCAGCAACTATCATAACGAAATTTAGGAAATTCTTGCAAAGCAAACTACAGTTAATTAACAGTTGTATGAAACCCATCCCAAATAATTACCTTTATCTGTAAGTGCATAAAGCTGCAATATTAACATTGAAAATGTAATGATAAAATATAACCCATGAATGCTATGCTACTCTTTAAATGCAAAAACCCCTACAGCAAAGTAGTCACAATGGCGCAATCTAAATCTCTACTAGCCCTTTTACAAATAGCATAATATAAAGCAAAAAAAATTAACGTCAGTGTGAAAACTTGACGATCTGCACAGGATCCTGAGAGGTAGAGGACAGGAAAATTGTTCTAAGAAGCAGTAAAAAATACAAATTCCAATTTAAATTTTACCTACCATAGGTCACTTAATTCTGTGAAAAAAAAAAAAACTCAGATTCTCAGCTGTTCCTGAGAAAAATAAACTTGTATTTCTAACTCCATGTCCAATAGGTCTACAAGTTTTCCATAATTAACAACATTTCTTCTCAACCAGCCATACATTATTCAAGCAAGTTTAGAATAACACATTGCGGTTCTTAAGTGTGTTTGTACTTCCTCAAATTGTATATCAAATCTGTTCAACAAGGAAATGCAAGTAGTAACAGAAACCAATATATATCTCTTCACTTTCCTCTTAACAAACATTATGTACTAATTGTGGAAAAGCCTCGCATTCTTTTCTTTCACATAAAAAGTAGCATTATCCATTTCAAATACACCATACATTCAATACTTTTCTTAGAACAAGTCCAACTCTACCTCAAAACAGCCCTGACTCTGAATCAAGAGTTCACAAAACTACACCAAAACCTTCCTAATTCAAAATAAATCTACAGTTTCATTACAACTTCCCACTGCTAAAATTAATCTACAACTTCATGAAAACTTCTGACTACAAATCTCAAATAACAGGCATGTGCCTTACCTCTTTCACGGAGTAAGCTTTATCAGTGGCTCCTACTTCAGCAAAAACAGCTCTCAGGTCTGGAGATATGAGGAATTTGGGACAACTTGTGGATGTGGCACCCACAGATGCCCTTGCCACAGAAGTGTCGTTTTCTCCAGCGGACCCTGTCATCGATGGACAGTTTGTTCGACGAGCCTCCCCCGCAACATCTGTTGGTCTGGAAGGAGGGAGGCCTGTAGAGGTGGTTCCTCCACAGCTCTGGGGAGAGGGCACAGCCAGTGGGCGTGTCACCGCACTCAATTCTGGAGGTATGATGCCAGCCTTCTCTCCACTCCTCTCCATCCTGAAATACAGTACTTCCTCAAATCACAGCCAAGTCTGGTGTAGCAAGTATACCACCTTTTGATGGCTACTGTTAAAAATGTACAAATGCCACAAGGACATAAATCAGCCATGGTCTTTACATAACTGATGTTACTGTGATATGATGCTCAAGTAAGATGTGATTATCCAGCCTTAAGAGTAAAATAAGACAGAAACTCAAATCTACTTGAAGGAGATGCATACAAGAGAAAGCATATACTGTGGTAACACACACAAACACACAGAGTAACCCAAGAACTAAACTAAAAGCAATGAAACAAACAGCACTTAGCCTACAAGAGGCTCTTGTTCCTTTGAATCAGTTTCTCTCTCTCTCTCACCTAAGCAATGTTTGTCTCTCTGCGTAAGTATTACTTTACTTCATATACGTATATACACAAAATAGAAAAAAAAATGTACAAAACTACAGGTCAACAAAGAACTGGATACAAGTATATCCACCAGTAATGAACATTTGCCAATACTGTACAGCCATTTTTTTTATAACTTGACAGGCTAGGAATGGTGGGTAGAGATTACTTGTACAGATATAAACATGTAAAAAGGTCTTCATGTCACGATTTCCAAGATGTTCATGCACTCAAAACAATTCTGAATAACGTCAGGCTTAGCGGTTGCTTTAATGGGACAATCGTTTGCCGACTGTTCCCTTGGTGAGTTGTTGCCTCCTTTATTTGTGTTGTTTCTTTGTGAGGGGGAGTTTATGTTTGTCTCGGTGACTTTGACAGCGTCAGTCAGGTCCAGGGCAGCAGCAAGTCAGGTTTTGGAAAGCAGATCGGCAGGTTCTCGACAACAGTCTGTCGAGAACTCAGCAGCAGCAGTTTTCTGAGGATCACCTCAAGGGTGATGGCAGCAGCCGCAATTTTCTGAGGATGTTTCGATGGCTCAACCGTTGTTGGTCGTCTGTGTGAGGATTTGTTCCCTTGGCAGCAAATGGCTGTCTCGACAACTCTTAGGAGTTTGTCTGTTTGTGACTGTTTGTCTTGTGTGTTCATTTTACTATTACTGTATTATGTATGATGCTGCCTGGTTTTGCATTTGTTGTAAGCTTTATTTTAGAGTTTTTTCATTCATTTATAATGCTGTGTTTTTGTATGTATTATAACTGCCTGGTTTTGTATTTACCATAACTTGTATTTTACTAATTATATATTTATGCTATGGTTTTATTTATGATGTTTTTTTGTTATGGTTATGCTGCTTATGAATTGTTTATTGAGTTTAAGCTATTTAATTGGGTTTTTACTGTTGCTGCTTTGTTATTGTTAACTCATTATGTATAATATTTATTTGATTTGTTTGTAAGTGGACCTGACTCACTTGTACATTTGTATGTAATAAATTAATCTTAAGGTTATTTTTTCATTTTGCTCTGCTCCTTCTTTGCTTGTCATCTTTCGTCAGTCATCCCAGCCCAATTGCTTGTTTTAGTTTTGAACCTGCTCGTCTCTGAAAGACGAGACCATAATAAATAAACGTAATTAAATGAACTTTGCTGATTTTCCAAAAAAAAGTCTCCTGTATAACTTGGATACATTCTCTAGGATGGCAAATACAGTACCAGTGTGTAAAGATGCTACATATCACTCAACCATTAGTAGCATTGTATAAACTGAAAGATCCAATCAACACCAGTAAGTTTTCAATCATTTGTGTGAAATTCCAAAATGCCTTCAAAGAAACTATCAAAGGCATCTGCAAATGCTTAGCTCATGATGTAAATTATGCAATACTTTATAATGTCTTTAATGATTATTACTAGAGAAAAGGTGGATAGATTTCTTTATTAATTACATCAAGATCAAAATTTTTTTATATTTAACAGGGCTAAAACCATAAGCCACACATGACATACTTGTCAAATGTCACACAAAGCAAAGGATCCATTGGCAATTCCAGTGTTCTAGGAGATCTCTGATCATTCTGAGAATTCCTGTGTAAAAATCACAATTTTTGAAAGTAAATCGTATTTTCCCTAACTATACAAACCTGAGGTCCTTTACATTAGGAAGACTCACTGGTTGGAGGGAGGAATCTGAGTGAGTCTCTATGAACTGACTGGAGTTCACCATACCTTGTATTCCCTTCCTGGTCGATAGAGCGAGGAAGGGAAAACTGCCCCTGACAAAATGATCAGGTTGTAAGAAACATGAGATCAATTGTCACACTTCTTGGTCCCTTTGCTTGAAAAAGGAAGCATCAGGTCATGCAAAGTAGGCTAGGAACAACTTGGAGTCAGTGACATTAAGGCAATCACAAGCATTGGGTCTGTCTTATGTCATGGTCTCCTTCCCCACCTTGCAAGGGGAAGGAGAGGGGTTGCTTCTATAATCCTGAACGGAAATAGAACGGAAGCTCTGGTTGAGTGCTGACCTGCATCGAATGCCAGATCCAGCATGTAATGGCACGTCCGCTCTCTGCCCATGGGAAGAGGGCCGAGATGTGGAGAAGGAAGAGAGGCCAGTCACTCCACATTCATTCTCCCAATCACAACTGTACATCTTAGGCAAGATGCAACCTGTCCTGTAAGAGGAGCTAGGTAAGCTACACAACTTGTTGAGCAGCCACCACAGGATCCAAGGAGAAAGTATCCAAGGACTTGTGTGCAACATCACGAAAGTAGAAGGAAGCAAAAGTGGTCTGCTGGGACCACACGCCTGCCTTCAAAACCTGTCGAACCGACAGGTTCTTCTGGAAGGTGAGGGATGGACCACTGCTGCGGACTTTGTGAGCTCTCGGACGAAGCGTACTGGTGTCATCTTCTCCAGCAGCAGAATACACTCTCCTTATTGTCTCACGAAGCCAGAAAAAGATCGTGTTCTTGGACGCTTCTTTCTTGGTCGAGTTAGTACTAATGAAGAATCGTCGACACTCAAGCCAGAGACGGTGAGTCCTCTTCAGATAGCGCCGCAGCACTCTAACAGGACACAGTAGCATCTCGTCTGGTTCATTACCAACAAAGTCCTCTAGGGAGGGGATCGTGAAAGACTCGAACCAAGCGTCAGGGACCGAAGGATTCGCCATGAAATCCGGGATGAAATCGAGCGTAACTGATCCCCATCCCCTTGAGTGTTTAACATCAAAGGAAAGCCTGTGAAGTTCGCCAACTCTCGTAAAGGCTCGTACGGTGCATGAGTCAGGCTCCTTAGAACGAGAGTCACATCCCATTCAGGGGGCCTGAGATCCCTGGGTGGGCAAGACCTTTCAAAGCTTCTCACCAGTAGAAAAATCTCGAAAGAAGAGGAGATATTTACTCCTTTCAGCTGCAAGTGTGGCCCAGTAGCCTTTTACAGCTGAAATGGACAGAAGCTTCTCTCGGTGAAGGAAGACGAGGAAGTCTACGACCTGCTGAACAGTAGCTCCGACCGGAGAGATACCCCGTCCACAACACCAACCGCAGAAGATGAACCACTTTTCCTGGTATACCGCTGCGGAGGATCGTCTCAGGTACCCGGCCACCTCCGTTGCTGAGCGACGCAAAAAGCCTCTTGTTCGCAGGAGATGGTGGATGACCACCAGCCGTGAACACATAGGGACTGCACTGCTGGTGATACCGCTCTATGTGGGGTGGACACGGTAGGTTGGGCCAGGGGGGAATCTCTCTCGGCGCCTCGGAAAGGAGGGCTAGCAGGTCAGGATACCCACCAGAATCACTCTTGAGATTAGGAGTGATCATAGTCTGGTTGATCACTCTGCGAATCAGACAGAATGGAGGAAAGGCGTAGACATCGAGGTTGTCCCACAAGTGCTGGAACGCATCCTCTGCAGAGGGTCATGGGTCTGGCATGACAGAGCAGAAGACCTGGAGTTTTCTGTTGTACCAGGTGGCGAACAGATCGATGACTGGACGCCCACACAGGTTCAACCTTTCCGTGACTTCCAAGTGAAGGGACCATTAGATTCTGATCACCTGATTCTGGCGGCTGAGCTTGTCTGCCAAGACATTCCTCTTGCCTGGAATGTACCTGGCTGACAGCTCTACCGAGTGAGCCACGGCCCACACATGCACCTGCAATGTCAACTGGTGGAGCGGGAGGGATACTAGACCCCTGCTTGTTGATGTATGCCACTACCATGGTATTGTTGCTCATCAGCACCACGGAGTGTCCCATCACTCGATCCCGGAACTCTTGGAAAGCCAGGAAGGCTGCCTTGAGTTCCAGGATGTTGATGTGAAGGTGCTTGTCATCTCGGTGCCACACTCCCCAAGTCAGCAACCCCTCCAGGTGTGCGCCCCATCCCTCGGTCAATGCGTCTGAGGACAGCAGCCGGCCCGAAGGGGGAGTATGTAGGGATACTCCTATCAAGAGGTTCCTGCCGTCCATCCGCTGGTGAAGGTCTTCTCTCACCTTGTCTCAGGACTGGGACCAATACTTCTTTAGTCTCCATTGTAGAGACCGCAGGTGAAGACGCCCATGAGGTACCAGCTCCGCCAGCGGTGACAGGTGACCGATGGTGACTTGCTATTGCCGAGCTGGCTGTTCCTGTCGAAACAAGAACAGTTGTGCTGCCTTCCTGAACCTGCTGATACGAGAGTCCAAGGGAAAAACTTTTGCTGCTACCGAGTCTATCAGCATGCCTAGGTACTTCATCCTCTGCTTGGGGGTGAGATCTGACTTTTCAAGGTTCATCATGATCCCAAGATCACGGCAAAGCTCGAGGAGCCGATCCCTGTCCTGCAGCAACTGCGAGCGGGAGCTCGCCAAGACTAGCCAGTCGTTGAGATGCCTAAGTAGACGTATCCTGTGCGAATGGGCCCATGCTGACACTAGAGAGAAGACTCTTGTGAACACCTGGGAAGACCGTCTCCCCGGGGATAAAGTGGAGGTACTTGCGAGAGGACGGAAGAATGGGTATTTGGATATACGCATCCTTCAAGTCCACAACAAGCATGAAGTCATTCTCCCTGATGGAGGTGAGCATGGATCGTGCCGTCTCCATCGTGAACCAAGTCTGGCGAACGAATTGGTTCAGGGGAGAGAGGTCTATGACCGGTCTCCAATCCCCTGTGGCTTTCTCTACGAGAAAGACACGACTTCCACGGCACCCTTGCTCAGCATGGCTTGCACTTCTTGCTCTAGTGCAGAGTCCTTTGGTGATCCTTGGACGCAGGTGCGGAGACGGACCGGAGTGTTGGTGAGGGGTGGCTAAGACTCAAAGGGTAGTAGATATCCCTCCCAAGGGACATCCGCCATGTTGCTCAATGGCACGACAGTCACCCCCCACCTTCGGCAGCAGTCGGGGGGGGGAACGCTGACCCTAGCATTTCCCCTTCTTCTTCTTCCCCTTGCCCTCTTTACCAGACTGGAAAGCAGGCTGAAAGGGGTGGGAAGACCCACCCTTTCCAGAGTAAGAAGAAGGCTGGGTGTTCCCACGGGATCCCTTCAAAGACTGGGACTTCTTAGGGGCCAAGGAAGCGCTAGCCTGACCCGAGGGCCTGGCCGCTGTGGAACACCAAGACCCGGAGGTCTTGACCACTGCCTGGTGAACAAGGCAGTCGCTGTCATCAGCCCGATGCTTGTCCGCCGCAGCGTCCACCAGCTCTCTAGGGAAGAGAGAGGTACACCCCAGCAATGGTCCATTCCGCAAGGTCATGGCTGACTTGGGCCCCACGGACCTGGCGAAGCGAAAAAGAACGGCGTTTCTCCGCTTCACGACCAGGTTGGCCCACAGGTTTGCTGCCTGGTGGGCGAGATAGGAGATGGCTCTACCTCCAGACTGGTATAGTCTCCCGAAAGTGGAGTCTTCCCCAGGTATGATAGCGCCTGAGGATGCAGCCACTTTGGATACTGTGAATGACCACAGACCCAACCAAGTGATTGCCTGGAAAGCTGCCATGGCGGTGGCTCCCAGGGTTGCGGCCTCTTGCTGAGAGAGGGAAATGCTCCCTGCAGTAAGTTGCTGCAACGAGAGACCAGGGCCCAGACGAACCAGGTCCAGGTCAACCTGCTTTGGTAACAATGACCTCTTTGATGGTGAATAGAAACGCTTCTGACAAGGCAGAGGAGGGGGAAGCAGCTTGTCAGAGTAGTTCAATTGTAGTGAACTGTCCTGCCCAGATACAAGGACCATTCACTTGGCAAGCGTGGACCACGGCAGCCCCACCGAAGCCTTGGGTTCCTTCTTGGGTCCCCAAAAGGATTTGAGGCGCAAAGGACAATCTACAGAAGAGGCCGTGGTCCCTTCCTAGAGGTCATTGTGTTGACGAATCAATGCAATTGCCTCACCAAAGGCCTCTGTATCTCGGGGGTGTCCGCATCCTGGGGAAGAGGACCCTCGAGTCCTTCCAGGGTACGGTCCTCCCGATCTACTCTCCCTGTACTACTTGGGCTTATGACCTGGCTGAAATGAGGACCGAGCCAGGCATGTACACCCCCGAGGAAGAACTCTAGGGAGACAACTCGCCGGAGTTCTTCCTGTCTGACTCGTGCCCCTGGGAGCTGCCCAGGAGGTAGAGGGGACAGGCGAGGAGGACTGGGCATTCCCACTGGTCTTGCTGGCAGAACCAACAGGAGCAGCAGGCCGGGAGTGGTCACCAACCTGCGGTGGTGACGGCAAACCGGGTTGAGGAGAACACTTCCACCTCGGCAAAGCATTCTCCCGAGGAGAGAGGAGCGGTTCAGGTGAGTCGAGCCACACACTCGGCTCCCCCAAGCTAGGCTGGCCAAACGAATGTGGCCTGGGACTGGGGGGAGTCAAGTGCGCAGCTGGCTGGAGAGAACTTACGCTATCCTCTAGATGCGCCCCAGTCTTCTTCGAGGCTGAAACCTCTCGGGAAGACTAAGTAGGGCCCCTCTTCTCTGCCTCACCAGGTGTCTGGACCTGAGGGACTGGCACGCCTTCCCAGGAACCTGGCTTGGCACTCGAGGAAGTGCCAGCAGGATGAGTTGGAGCACATACATGCCCGGACTCTTTCTCCCATCTTGTGCCCGAGTTGGTACGGAGAGAGGTTTCTCCGGTACCAGACCGGGGTACTTGGGTCTCCTTAGAGACCCAGGTACTCTGCGCAGCTCGTGAACGAGTGTCCGACACAGACACGCAGGCCTAGCCTTAGAAGCAGGCTTCTTTGGTGCAGTGGGGAGGGGGAGTGCAAACCATGATCTGCGCACCCTCGGCTCCCGATATGACTGACCCAGGGATCAATGCATCGGTTCCCTGGCCTGTAGACCGGGAAGAGCCAACGAGAGTACACTGCCTTCCCTGTGGAAGGAGGCAGTCCCTTAGAAGTCTCGGAGCAAGACTTCTTGGGGGCTAGAGGCAAGCTTCTTCTTCGGCTGGCAAGCCTCAGAAGAAGAAGAGGAAGAAGAGGTAGCAGACGAAGGACGGCGAAGACAAAGACGATGACAACACCTTCCTAGACCTCTTCGTCATCTTCAGGATGGTGGTCAGATACCCCATCCACGAGGGAGCAGCAGAAGACACAGGCGCAGCCAGGGGGGGTCAGGGAAGCCGGTGCAACCCGGGTAGCGAAGACGGTGCTCGGGACAGCAGCTACTGGGGCAGGTGGAGCAGCGTGGGAGCCAGGAAAACCAGCAGACGGTGCGTGGGTTGAAGGCAAGGGTGGCATGAGTGGAAGCCAAGCCGGGCCAAGAGTCAGGGTAGCCAGGAGCCAGAGCCGCCAGAGCCGGGGTTGGGAACGAGCGTGGGTCAGCAACAGGAGCAGGCATGGAGATATATGGCACCGATGAAGTCACCATCCTTGAGGGGCCAGGAAACCAGGAGGCAGTGGCGTGGCATGGAGTGTGGCAGGAGCGGCTGACACATGGGTAGAGGTGAGGTCAGAGAGATGCTTCCACCACCAAGCCTGAGGAAAGTCTGGTCGAAAATGGAAGCCTCTACTCACTCCGGGGGAAAAACTTCACCCCCAGAGCGAGGAGAGGGCCCAGAGAGGATGTGCTGAATGTCTGCTCCCCCGCGGCCTTCCACGCCCGACAAAATGAATGAGGAATGGGAGGGGGAGTCCCCCCCTGAGGGAGAGACAGCAAGAAGGGGAAGCTTGATGGGAGGGAGAAACGATCCCAACGGGTCAGCCACCAAGGGTGTCGTCGGGGGCGTATAACCCTCAGACGACGCCTTGGTGGGCTTTCTACGGAATTGTCTCCTCCCCTAAAACTTCACCCACTGCTTGGCTGACCAGGAACAGCATTCGGCACAAGGAGAAGTGCGTGCACACATGTCCTCTGCAGGTGGGGCAGAGGGCGTGTGGCTCCACATCCACGCTAGAGCGAAAAGTGTTACATTTCTTTCCTTGCACCCTAGGACACACACGCTGGGGGAAAGAGGGCTTACAGGGTTTATCCACGTTCATGATTAATGAAGACAAGCAAAAAGAAGAAAGATTCCACCAGGAAAAACAGCTCAAAGGCAGTCAGGGCGGAGAGCGAGAAAAAATGTCTGCAGTGGTCGACAGCCGAAAGCAAACTGGAATGTTTACATCCGGGCAGGTGGTACTCCTGCCTCCCAGACGGCAGTTAACTGCCTAACCACCTTGTTCGAAAGTTCAATGGCCGTTTCCAGCTACGCTGAAAGTAATTCCTAATGTAAAAGAGCGACGGTTTGTATATCATGTTGGAACAATAACGAATTACAAAAGCTAAACATAGCCTACATTATCATTATTAAATACTGTCACTTTAACTACCTATGGAATCAACAAAGCCATGGGTAATTCTAAGGAAGAGCTCCACATGGGGATATTGTTAATTAATGAATTATTTTGACTGAACAATACAGAAAAGTGTTTATGATACAGCACAGGTGAGATGACTTGAGAGATTTACTGAAATAATGAGAAATTAACATCTTTTTTTATTATTGTATGCAGAAGATCTCCGCTGGATGACACATATAGTTCCAGCCACTCCAGATTAACGTACAAACATAAACAAACGATGGTAAATTTCTTACATTATTTCAGTAAATTTCTTAAGTTATCTCACCTGTGCACCATTTCCTATATTTTTCAGTAAAAATAAAAGTCATTGAGACCCTTAGACTTAAACATTCATATATCTCAACATGATGCCTACAAGAGAAAACTGAAAAATATTATATTCAGTAATCAAGCTATATTTATACTACAAAACACTGGTACATGTTGCCATGCCAAACCGATGGAGAATACTTTGTACCATTTGCTTTAAAAGAGTGCAAGATCAAACACCAATGTTTCTCTCATTTATGCCTAACAAACCTTATGGCGTCAAGAATTGTCTTGTGATCATCCGTTCTTGCCTATGCTTTACAAACACAAAATATCAGTTATAGACTTTAAATTAAAAATGAAACTATATCACTTAAATTATTCCTCTGTCTAAAGGTCCATGTACCCATCCTTAGGCTGCTAGTCTAAAAATGGGAAAAAACCTAAACTTTGATTAAGATTCAAACTACACCAAGCCGGCAATATCTTCTACATATCTCCTAACCTTTTCCAAAACACCACTTCTTAGCCTTAACTCCACAAGTGGAATACCACTAGACTACAAATACATTTTGAGAAGATAGGCTACACCACAAAATTCAGTAAGGGCTAGCACCTAGGCCTGTGGAACACCACATACCTTTCCTTCAGAATAACCACTGTAACCAATGGGATGATTAGCCTAACCTACCTACAGACACCTTTCCTTCACAATAACCACTGTAACCAATGTGATTATTAACCTAAGTTAACAGGTATTACTTAATAAGTTGCCAATACATGATGTGAAATTGTAACCTACATTTTTTAAAAGCGCTCTTTATCAAATTACGACTTATAAGGTAAGGCAGTACCAGCTCCCCTCACCCCCCATAACTAATACAGCAAAATTGTAACCATTAAACACCCCTGGGTTACATGGTATTATTTTATATTGGCAACTTTTTAAATCTGACCAGTTAATAATCGCATTGGTTACAGTGGTTATTGTGAAGGAAAGGTGTCTGTAGGTAGGTTCATAATCCCATTGGTTACAGTACCTATTAACCCACCTACAGATACTGGCAACTTATAAAATAATACCTATTAACCTACCTACGGACAAACTCCCGAAGTGAACAAAAAAACTTAAATCCATAAGAAGGTATAACTTCAACCTGTTCCTGTTCCTCGACTCTACAGAGCCTCATCTGCTCCTCAATCCCAGTCACTCACAATCAGTAGCCCCCCCCTCCCCCCACGACAAGCCTAACCCATTTGCAGACTAACCTTACCAGAGGCTTGATTCCAAATTCTAAAAACATCTGAAGGAACAATGAACCTATGAATGCCTAGTTTAGTACTTCTGAGAGACTGTTTTCAGGTGTAATAAGGTGATTAAAAGATACATCTCACCACGTGGGTGTCAGGTACCCTGCAACCGGAAAATACATCTACAGGCTACTACAGGACGGGGTTAAACCTTCTCTTGCTAGCTGCCGACGGAGAAAGAAGGACCGAGGTCACCTCCAGGAACCTTAATAAGATACTTCGGGCACACAGCCTCCTCCTCCATCAAAGAATGGCAAAGAATATATAAAAAAAAAGGTCCCTCAGACGTCAAAAGGGTCATTTTTTTACTTACAGGGAAAGGAAGAAGCCGGCTTGTTCCTAGGAACCACAAATGCTTCCTTCGTTGTAGATAATGACGATCAAGAGATCATTGTTGTTTCTTCGATCTTTTCCAGAGAAACCATAGCTTCATAATGTCAGTCACTCCTTAATTGACCCGTTTCCGAGTCTCGCCAATAACTCGCTCAATCAACGACGTCCTTCCATCAGCAGAGTCTTGCGTCAACTAAAACCGATCTAGGCTTCACTTAAACTTGCGTTAAAAACTATCGTACTTATACTTTAAATATAGTTTAAAATTATCAGTACTGAAAAATAATAATATTCTTAGGTGGCTAAATACGAAATTCTTGCTAGTTTGTTTCTGAAATGGAAGATTTGGGTGAAATCGTAAATCTATAAAAAGAATTTTGGTAAACAAATGCTGGCAATACACAAAGAAGGAATCTTGGTCACACTTTCGGTATAAAATGGCATCAAATCTTCGGTTTTATCTTGAATCAAAGTTTTTGTACGATATATTAATAATATTATTCAGTTATGTCGTGTCTGAATTGAAGATTTTGTTCAAGAATATTTTTGTAAGACTTTAAATTTTGCACGGAAATTGCCCCATATGTAAACAATGAACATTCTCTGCGTTCTTATAGTGATTTTGCGAAGCGCAAAACAGATATTAAATTAACTCTTAACATTATATGGTTAGGCTGTTGTCCCTATCATAGAATCAAATTCTCGTTATCTCTTTATGACAAATTACGTATTAAATTATGTACATTTAATTACAAATAGGAATCATATTGACGTTAGAAGAACAAGAACGCTATGACTTGAAAGGATAGTGAACGTCTCCATTCTTGCAAGAGATCCTTCAGAAGGAATAGGAAAAAATTAATCTAAATATGGGGTTTCACATGTAATAATATGAGACCTATAATTTATATAATGACGTAAATTTAATCAATTCAAGTTACTGAAAAGGATTTTCTTTTTCAGAGGGAAATTCTACGAAGAATTCGGCGAAAGAATTCTTGAAAATAGTCTGTTTTCAATCTGGACGACTTAATTATTGGAACCCTTCCTGTAGTTAAATGTCGTGACAGCTCTACGAGGCATCTACAATTATTTTTATTCGTCTTTATTTATTCGTCGTTCAGCTTCGAATTTAAGGTGAGAAGAGACTTATTAATATGTCTTTAGTTACGTATAGAAAATTTCATGGACTTTGTTGAGAGGAAAATGTAGAATGAAGAGGAAGACGCCTATGGATGTGGTCTTCCCCTTCCTCTCATTATAGGATTCATTTTGGCTCCTTTTTCTCTTATTTTAAGGCTTTGTTATATATTTAAGCCCCGTTCCGGGTAGGGCAAAGTGCCCCCTCCCATCCCCATCCCCAGCCAGGTAAGCCCCCAACATCGTAGGTGAGGTGAGGCAAAGGAAGGTCTTGTCGGGGGGGGGGGGGCTGATGTCGAGGCCCCCCCTCGGTATCATTTAATAAGCTTCCAACACATATATGAAAATGCCTTCCTATTTTGGCTGCTAATTAGGGTTTTACTTGAGATTTTGTCGCACGATTGTAATTAACCCGCAATTAACCGCAGAACTCTATCCGATAAGGTAGGGAACCCCAGGGGAAAGCAGGGGGACCAGTGGGGTATACCTCTGGAACTGGGTGATTCACTCCTCTGCTGCGTTATTATCCTACAAGTTAGGGAACCCCAGGGGAAGCGGGGTTCTGAGTAGGGAACCCCATGGAAGGTGAAAAGGTGATTAATTTGCTTTCCCTTCAAAGGGGGGTTGGGGGGCGAAGCCCCCCCAACCAGGTAATGCAGCCTACTAGGTTAGGTTAGGTTGATTTAGTTACTGTAATAACCTATAAGGTAATTCTATATATTAGCTTTGCTCCTGTTTGTTGTCGGCCAAATGGGATGTCCCTTCGCTGTGTTTAGTACTGGCCCGAGGGGGTGGGTGTTGGGTACCCATACGTTAACAAGTTATTGCACTTGCCGGACGGAATATGAACAGTCCGAAACAGACGTACCCGTGCGCTGTCTTGTGAAGGTCGCTTATGGAAACCCCTTACTGGATGGACTTCAGGGGTTAATTACAGGTTAATCACACACTAGTGCCAAAAATTATAGGTAAATTCATAATTAGCAGCCAGAAAACTGTAGATAAAGTCAAGTTAGAAGGCAGTTGCTGCCGCAGAGCTACTATATAGTTCTACCATAACGAATATTCAGGGGAAGGAATAAGGCTGAAGAAATGTTATTAAGCCTAGTAGACTGATAGCCTACATTGACAAGAAATGAATAGAGCGAGGGAAATGTTATTTCAATTGATTTTAAATATTAAACTGCAGCAGAACATGCATGAGTTTATTCCATAGAGGGTTTGTGCCGTCAGCCGGTGCACTGTAAGTATTACTTAAGGAGCTTTGTAGCATCCCTTTGGCCCTTAGCTTCATCCCCTTTCATTCCTTTTACTCTACCTCTGCTCATATTCTCTTTCTTCCATGTGACTTTCCACACACACACTCCTAACGATTGTTTCGTAGTGCAACTGCGAGGCTCTCCATTAAAACCTTTTACTCTCAGTTTCCCTTCCAGCACTGAATGACCTCATAGCCCCCGGTGCTTGGCCTGTTGGTTGAAGTTGCATAGCCCAATTCCTATGATTTTAAACATTTATTTTAGCCAGTGTGTATTGCTACCACTGGACTGTGCTAAATACAAAGGCACTGGTGGTTGTATGGCATCTGCATGCTAAATTGACATTAACCTGGTAGAGTTACATTAATGAAAACTATTTACGGGTCCATAATTGCACTGCCGATATGGGCGTATAGCCTATATTCCCTGTTAGATTCTGGATGGAGGAGGGAACTCGAGTCTGAGAGATGGGGGGAAAACATTTTGAATATTGCAGCTTAGCCACCAGACATATTTAAACCAGCTTCTTTGGCTAGGTCTTGGTGCTATTTTTACTGTAGACAGTAGCAGAGAAGACTTTTTTATGTTGATTGTTCATCTGCCTTTAGGGGAAAGGGAAATATTAATGTAAAAAGTTTAAAAGAAACTGAGAAATGTCAAAATATAGAGGGTTTCTGATAATGACACTCCATAAAAGTTCGACCCTTACCTGAAGGTATTTTGGAGAGGCTGTTCATTTTTGCAGAAAAAAAGGGTACTTAGAATTTAAAGTACCATTAAACTTGAAAAGTTAAAAGAATAGTGAAACGAGAATTCATTCCTGTGTCCTTGACTTAAGCCAAAGATTTTAGTGGAATGATCAGTTCCTTAAACACCCTTGAGATTTGTCAGAATTGAAGAGAAGAAATATACTGTAGTGGGTTACCTTTTTTAATTCTGCTGAGGCAAAATGTTGCCCAAGGAAAATTTGTTTTGCCATAAGTGTTCATTGCCAAGGAATGTATTGAACCCACTGTCCATCTTTGGAAGTGCCCCAGTGTTTTGCTTGACATCCTGAATTACATAAATCACAGTCATTGTAATGGCTAAGTTTTAGATAACAAACTGAACTAAACTTGGTATTTCTCTGTTTTTTTTTTTATTGTGAACGATACTCTGGTTTGCATTGCATTTGAAGGTGACTGAAAGTTTCTTTCTTATTTCAGGTCTGCCCTCAAGTCATGGCTCCATGGAGTTGATCCAAGCATGCCTCCCCGTGTAGGAGGTGCTGGAATTCTGCTTCAGAGATTTCAAGATGTTATCACCGATATCAACCTTTATTTGCTAAAACCCTTTGGTAAGGTTAGTTCTTCTTTAGATTATTTATATTCCAAACAGGCAAATGTATGTTTGTGTTACAGATTACTAAGGAAGAAGCCTGTAGATGTAATTTTGAGAACTAGATTAGTACAATACTTTAAACTTAATACTGTACTACTGGCACATAGTTTTCATGTCTTATTTAGTTGAGAAGTTATTTCTTAGTGAACTCAACTTAGAGGAGAATTGTGATTGCAGTATTGTGTCACAGTCTTATGCAAGTGATAGATCGACCATGTAAGCAACTACATTTCCTTATTAGACAGAGTTCTGGTGGGAGACTCCCTTGATTTTAAAGGAGTGTTCCATGTTTTGTAGAAAACTGGGCTTAAGAATTGTTATCATTGTTGGGAAAAGTTGATGGCCCTACAATACCTTTTGTATCTGTGCTCCTAGTTTTTCCTATGGTAGTCATGTATAGGCTGGTTGAATGCCCCATTCTGTTAGGTTCCTTAAATTATTGTTGAATTTTCACATTAAAAAAAGCTGGGCGCTCCTAACCCTTGCAGAGTAGGAGGGGTAACTGTAGTTATATCTGAAGTGTCTTAGGTGATGCTGGCTATTTATTCTGCCTTATTCAGAATTCCGAAAGAGACCAGTAGAAGAGAGTGATTGTTTGTATTTTAAGACTAGGTCTGTTACATCTGGTGTTTTGTAGGATAGTGTTTTGGACCTTTTTGTTGCTTGTAGTCTGTACAAGGGAGAAGTTTGTAGGACTTGAGAATAAATTACAGTATACATTACGCAACTGTTCACTTGAGTATTACAGTATATTGTATCTTGTGTCATGGGTCGTTCGGTTGGTTAGCTTCCCCTGCCGTCATTTATTTGGTGTATTTTGTGTGCAATTGTGTCAGCTGCATGTTATGGTCATGTCAACTTAGCTGTTGCGTAGTGTCCCCTTGTTGGTTGGTCACTGCTTGATCTTGGAGTTTGCTTTAGCCTGTGCAATAGAGCTCAACAATAAATGGAAGTTCCTCTTAGGGTGTGCTCAGGTGCTGTGTAAGGTGTCTTAAAGAGGGTAGCTAGGTTTCAGACAGTATTCATACAATGTGACAGCGCACCTTCATCCCGCTTTCGTTGATTGGTACGTGTTTGGTACATGGAGCCAGAGTTCAAGAGTAGATGCTTGATGTATGGAACATGGGATCCCAAAAGCAATGAGGGGTTTTGCCCATTACTCGGTCATTTCTTTGCCATTTGTGACTTATCATTCAAGGCTGTGGTTGGTCTTCACTTGACTGGTGCTAGCACAAAAAAAACGATTGCTTTACAACTCGTGCAACTGAATGCTACTTACATAACTTGTTTTCTGTTGGTAAATATAAGTGGTACATATTATTTTTGATTTCAGAAGGGAGTTGGAATAAACTGGTACATAGAATTTTGTAACATCTACAGCACCTTCTGGTGGCTGTGTAGAAAATGCCCTTGTCTTCATATCTTCAGATATGAAGAATTGACTGATCTTGCTGGTTATGTAATGCACCTATTTGTTGTGATTATGATGTGGATAAGCCAATTTTTAAAAAGGCGGTTGTAAATTCTTGATTTGTTCATGACACTTACCTGACAGATATATATATAGCTGTATTCTCCGAAAGGGACCGACAGAAATTCAAAAACTTACGGCACACGCAGATGGGCCAGGTGGTTAGTACCCATTCCCGCCGCTGGGAGGCGGGTATCAGGAACCATTCCCATTTTCTATTCAGATTTTCTCTGTCGCCGGTATTGTCAACACCTGTTGTCAATACCTCCGCTGTTGGATTTCGTAAACTTTTTCCACTAAGTATTCTGATTGTCTTTTGGTATTTGGACTTTGGCTTTGTGGATAGGCATACGCTTCTTTGGACTGTTTTGATTTTGGTTTTGGCTTTTCCTTGAACGAGATGTCTGGATCTAGTTCTGCTAGTTTCAGGGTGTGTGTTGTTCAGGAGTGTAAGGTGAGGCTACCGAAAGCTTCGGTAGACCCTCACACAGTATGCATGAGATGTAGAGGGCATGTCTGTATGTTGGATGATCGCTGCAAGGAGTGTGAATCGTTGCCTGATTCTGATTGGAAGGCGTACGATTCTTACGTTCGCAAGCTAGAGCGTGATCGTGTAAGGAGGTCTTCCTCCAGGAGTGTGTCGGTAGGTGGGAGTCAGGGTATTAATTTATCTCCTGTTAACCCTACTAATGCTTCTCCTTTCCCTGTAGAGTCGCCTTCTAACCCTGTGATTGCGTCTGCGGAAGGTAATGCCCTTGCGCAGATTTTGAACTCCATTCGTACCTTGGAGTCTAAGGTGTTGGCGATCGAAAGTGCAGTGAAGTGTAGTGATCCCCCCAGTGTTGTGGAGGGGGCGTCAGATCGGCCCTATAATGCCTCTAGGTCTAGACCTCTGCCGAACTCCCAGGACTTAGGGAATGGGCATGTCGAAAGCCGCAAGAGGGTTACGGGGACCCCCCACCGATCTGGCGTCCCTTCGGCAGGCCTTGTTGACGTCTCCCAGGCTGCCAAGGATCGTGCTCGCGCACGGATCCTTAAGGATTGTTTTTCGTCCTCCGAGGCGTCCTCTCCACTTAAGGGGTCACGTTCTCGGTTGGACTCTCGTCCTTTCAAGAGGAGCCGCGTTGAAGAGGACGCTTCTTCTCCTCTTTCTCGTGCCTTAGACTCTTCTCCCGACTGGCTGCGAGATTTGCCGCCGCAGAAGAGGACCAGGATTTCTTCGGAGGAGGACGTTGCTGAACGTCCCAGCCGCACCAAGAAGAGAGCCCCTGTCGCTCTTGGTAGAAGGAGGAGGACGTCTCCTTCCCCCTCTTCTTCTCATAAGAGCAGCCCTTCTCCTGAGAGGGCTTCCTCTCCTTCGAAGCGTCTTATCCAAGATATGCAGCGGCAGTTAGCTTCCCTTCTCGCTGCTAAGGAGAAGCAACCTCGTGGGCGCCGCAAGGATTTGTCGCTGCCAGTTAAAAGATCTAAGAGGTCTCCCTCTCCTTCTCTTCGTTTGTCTCTCTCCCCTGCGGCTTCTCGTAGTCACCCTCATCGTTCTGCGGATCATCAGCTCTCCTTGCCCCGTCGTGACTCGCTGGTTGATCAGGACGCTCCTCTTGCAGCTAGGCTTGCCGCTAGTAAGAGTTCGCGCCAAGACGCTCTTCTTGCCTCTCCTCCTGCTTCTCGCTCTCGTTTTGACGTTCGGCAGGACGCTCCCCAGGACGCTTCTCGTTATTCCCGATCTCTGCACGACGCGCTTCAGGACTCTCGTCAAGAAGCTCGGCGGCTCGCTCGTCAGGACTCTCGTCAGGATGCTCGGCAGCTTGTGAGACAGGACGCTCTTCAGGACGCTCGGCTGCTTGTGAAGCAGGACGCTTGTCAGGACGCTCATCAGGACGCTCGTCAGGACACTCCTCAGGACGCTCGTCAGGACGCTCGGCAGGACGCTCCTGTACGAGTTGTTCCGGATTTTTCTGCGGCTTCTTCCCACGAGAAGAGGTCTCTGGGCCGAATTGGACCCAAAGGTCTTTGTCTCTCTCTAGCCCCGGAAGACTCTCCTGTCGCTCCTGTCGAAGAGGCTGATTTGTCTCAGGAGTCGGACTCTGCAGAACAAGAACAGCCCCCTCTTTCGTCTTTCTCCGACTACCGGGTTTTGGCTAGCATGCTTAAGGAGCTTTTTCCTGATAAATTTCAGCCTTCTGCTCCTCTTTCCCCTCCTTCGCAGTTAGCTTCTTCGAAGGTGAGGAAATCGCCCGGCTTCCTACAAATGAAGACTTCTCTGGCTACTAGAAAAGCTCTCAAGAGAGTCAATGCGTGGATGGAAGATAGGAAGTCTCAAGGAAAATCTTCCTTCGCTCTCCCCCCGTCTAGATTGTGCGGGAAAGCTGGAATGTGGTATGAGACGGGAGAGGAAATTGGCTCAAGAGTTCCTTCTTCCTCTCAAGGTGATTTTGCGAGCCTCGTTGATGCTTCAAGGAGGTCTCTTCTTTCTTCGGCGAAGGTGTCTTGGACTCTTTCTGAGACCGACCACCATCTGAAAGGCCTTTTCAAGTCTATGGAGGTTTTTAACTTTCTGGACTGGTGCTTGGGGGCCTTGGACTTAAGGACTCGTAGTCCGGATTCTATTTCTCTGGGGGAGCTGTCCAGTGTACTGTCGTGCATGGACAAGGCCGTCAGGGATGGCGCTGATGAACTGGCTTCACATTTTGGTACAACCCTCCTAAAGAAGAGGGCTTTGTACTGCAATTTCGCTGCCAAGTCGGTTTCTCCTGTTCAGAGGGCTGAGTTACTTTTTGCCCCTCTTTCTAGCCATCTCTTCCCCCAGCCGCTTGTCAAGGATCTCGCCTCCAGCCTTAAGGAGAAGGCTACTCAGGATCTCCTTGCTCAGTCTTCCAGACGTCCTAGTGTCCCTTCTACGTCTTCGCAAGGACTTCCCCCGAAGAGACAGAAGCCCTTTCGTGGGAGATCTTCCTCCTCTAGACCCTTTTCGCGAGGAAGAGGTCTCTCCAGAGGCGGAGCCCCTTCTTCCCAAAGGGGCAAGAAGTGACTTTCCTCACCTCCAGACACCAGTAGGAGCCAGGCTTCTCCTGTTTTCGGAAGCCTGGAAAGTAAGAGGAGCGGATTCCTGGTCCCTCAATGTAATCAAAAAAGGTTACAGGATCCTGTTCCTCGAAAACCCCCCCCCTGTCCTCTACTCCCAGAGATCTGTCGCCTTCTTACCGTCCGGAGAAGCAACAGATCCTTTTAGATCTGCTGGAAGAAATGATCCAGAAGAGGGCCATAGAGCGAGTCCTGGATCTGGAGTCTCCAGGTTTTTACAATCGTCTCTTCCTGGTTCCAAAACAGTCAGGGGGGTGGAGACCAGTCCTGGACGTCAGCAGACTGAACAACTTTGTCGTCAAAGAGAAGTTCAAAATGGAGACGCCCCAGTCGGTTATCAATGCACTGCGACCAGGCGATTGGATGGTCTCTCTCGACCTACAGGACGCGTATTTTCATGTCCCCATTCATCCTCAGTCGAGAAAGTATTTGAGGTTTGTCCTGGGGGGAAGAGTGTACCAGTTCAGAGCTCTCTGTTTCGGACTGAGTACAGCTCCTATGGTATTCACAGTCCTGATGAGGAACGTTGCCCGGTGGCTTCATCTTGCCGGCATAAGGATCTCGCTCTATCTGGACGACTGGCTCATCCGAGCCACATCGGAACAAAGGTGTCTGGAGGACTTGCATTCAACTTTAAAACTGACAAAGTCCCTGGGACTTCTTGTGAATTTGGAGAAGTCGCATCTGATCCCCTCTCAGTCCATTCTTTATCTGGGGATTCGGATGGATTCAGCGGGTTTTCGAGCCTTTCCATCCCAGGAACGTCAGCAGCACTGCTTCGTAAAAGTTTCGGCCTTCCTGGGGAAAGAAACATGCTCGGTGAGGGAATGGATGAGTCTGCTGGGGACCATTTCATCACTGGAGAAGTTTGTTTCCCTGGGGAGGTTGCATCTCAGACCTCTACAGTTCTTTCTTGCGGACAACTGGAAGAACAAGGAGGACTTAGACGAGTCTCTCAGGATCTCTCTCTCTGTCAAGGACCATCTTCGGTGGTGGCTCGATCCTTTAAAGTTGGCAGAAGGGGTCTCTCTCTATCTTCAGAGCCCCGACCTAGTGTTGTTTTCCGACGCGTCCATGTCAGGATGGGGAGCAACACTAGGGGGGGAGGAAGTGTCAGGCACCTGGAAAGGGGAACAGGTGTCCTGGCACATAAATCTAAAAGAACTGAAAGCGATTTTCCTGGCTCTTCAGTTCTTCGAAGATCAAGTTGCAGGTCGGGTGATTCAAGTCAACTCCGACAACACCACGGCCCTGGCGTACCTCAAGAAACAGGGAGGTACTCATTCTCGGTCCCTGTTCTTGATCGCCAAGGAGATCCTGCTATGGGCACATTCTCGCCGGGTGACGATTCTCACTCGTTTTGTAGCAGGGGTCGAGAATGTACGCGCGGACCTTCTCAGTCGACAACATCAGCTTCTGCCAACAGAATGGACTCTGAACGCAGAAGTGTGTCAGGATCTTTGGAAGCTTTGGGGACGTCCCCTGGTGGACGTTTTCGCAACTTCAAGGACCACAAGGCTGCCCCTTTACTGCTCTCCAGTTCTCGACCCGGGAGCCCTAGCAATAGATGCCTTTCTCTGGGACTGGAAGGGTCTAGATCTGTACGCCTTTCCCCCATTCAAGATTCTGGGGGAAGTCGTCAGGAAGTTTGTAGCCTCAGAAGGGACGAGAATGACTTTAATCGCTCCTTTTTGGCCTTCAGCAGAGTGGTTCCCAGAGGTCATGTCTCTCGTGGTGGACTTTCCAAGAACGCTTCCTTTGAGAACAGATCTTCTTAAACAACCCCACTTCGAGAGGTACCACAAAAATCTTCCCGCTCTGAGTCTGACTGCATACAGACTATCGAGAAGTTGCTCAGAGCGAGAGGTTTTTCTAGACCAGTGGCTAAGGCGATCGCTAACGCCAGGAGAGCCTCTTCCAGTGCAGTGTACCAGTCCAAGTGGGTCATTTTCAGGAAGTGGTGTAAACTTAAGGGAATTTCCTCCACCACGACCTCTCTATCCCAGATAGCGGACTTCCTTTTTTATCTGAGAAAGGATTTGAACCTGGCAGTCCCTACCATCAAAGGCTATAGGAGTATGCTGTCAACGGTCTTCAGGCATAGAGGCCTGAACTTATCGGACAATAAAGACCTTCATGATCTTCTTAGGTCTTTTGAGATGTCTAAGGTAGCCTCCCCTAAGTTACCTTCATGGAATTTAGATGTAGTTCTAAAATTCCTGATGTCGAAGAGGTTTGAACCTTTACATTCTGCTTCCTTCAAAGATGTAACCAAGAAAGCTATTTTCCTAACTGCTCTGGCGACGGCGAAGAGAGTTAGTGAACTTCAAGCGTTCAGCAAGATTATAGGTTTCAGAGGCCCTGATGCTGTCTGTTCTCTGAGCCCTATTTTTCTTGCAAAGAATGAGAACCCGTCTTCCCCTTGGCCCAGGTCCTTCGAAATTAAGGGCTTGACGAACATCACTGGACAAGAACCTGAGAGAACCCTGTGTCCTGTCAGGGCTCTAAAATTTTATTTGCAGAGGACCCAGGATTGTAGAGGTCCTTCTAGCAATCTTTGGTGCTCCGTTAAGAAGCCTGTTATACCTCTCGCGAAAAATGCCCTGGCGTTCTTTCTACGAAGCACCATCATAGACGCCCATTCCAGTGTGCTAGACGAAGATTTGAGAACTTTGAAGGTTAAGGCTCACGAAGTGAGAGCCATTGCTACCTCAGTGGCCTTCCAGAAAAACCAGTCTCTCAATGACTTTCTGGGTGCCACTTTTTGGCGAAGCAATTCGGTCTTTGCTTCTCATTATCTCACAGAAGTGAAGACGTCCTATGAGAATTGCTGTGCGCTGGGACCTTACGTTTCCGCAAATACGATCTTGGGAACAGAAAGCGACTCTCATCCTCTCCTTTAGTTTTGTTTTGGTGTGTTTTTAAATATTTTATGTGTTGTTTTTTATGGTCGTTGGGTCTCCACCAGTGGTGGTCGCCCCAGTCCTTAGTTTATGTTAATCTTTTTTGACGTAACTAGGCTTGGTCAGGTGGTTGTTAGTTTGTCGCTTACCCTCAAAGTAAGGTCATATGGTCTAGTCACATTGTGGTCTCGCCCCCGTTGACAGATCATCTAGATTCCACCAGCTTTATAGGTCTCTACCTCGCTGGAGTTTTCTAGTAAAGCAGAAGCAGGCTTGGGTGACAGTAATCACGAAGTCAGCAATGCTAACAGGTAAGGAACCAAGGCGTCAATCGCCTACATAGTTTTGTTTCCTAAATCCTATTCTGTCTCTTCCCACCTCCAATGGTGGGATTCAGCTATATATATATCTGTCAGGTAAGTGTCATGAACAAAATGATATTTTTATGATAAAATAAAGTTTGTTCATACTTACCTGGCAGATATATATAATCATAGTACCCGCCCTCCTCCCCTCAGGAGACAGTAGTTCTAGTTTCTAGAAAATCTGAATAGAAAATGGGAATGGTTCCTGATGCCCGCCTCCCAGCGGCGGGAATGGGTACTAACCACCTGGCCCATCTGCGTGTGCCGTAAGTTTTTGAATTTCTGTCGGTCCCTTTCGGAGAATACAGCTATATATATATCTGCCAGGTAAGTATGAACAAACTTTATTTTATCATAAAAATATCATTTCTAGTCAGCAGAACATGAGTTTATTAAGGCAAGAGTATTTCAAGTACAGTAATTGCATCATTTTGTTTTATGAAAAAGTGTCCACATTATGACATTGAATTTATACCTATTTTTTTCATTACAGGTTGTTTTAAGACCAAATTGTACTATTCATCCTAGTAATCAACAACCTTCCAAGATTTTGTATTTTGGAGACACTTCTTATTTGTGTTGAATAAGAATGACATATAGAAGGAGGTCAAGTCTATAACGTCTAACTTCTATAACTGATAGAGAGTATGGCGGAGAGCAGTGCACCCTTGGCTGAAGGGATACCAAAGAGAATCTTTAGTACCATCCATTTTGTGCTGGGCTGAGCCTATACCCCCAGCTAGGTGTTGCTTAAGGTCAATTCTGAGATCATCTGTAGGTCTGTCCTATAAATGGTTACTTTGAAATGATTTCTCTCTGTATTTTATACATCATCCCCATCTTCATTCACATTCTTACATCAGGTTTTCCCCATAGTTGGTTAGATGTTTGAAGGGTTTTCTTCATTGTCTTAAACTTGAACTTTCAGTCACAATTCCCATGTGGTTCAAGTCTGTGCCTTGCCCTTAGCTCCCTTTCTCATCATCATAAATTCAGTTTTGCTTGCTTTGATAGTCAGTCATCAAGTCCCCATGCCAGTCTCCAGTCTTTCAAAAAGTATTGTAAGGATTCTTTCTCAGACTCAGCTGTTAACGCCAGGACATCTGCACAGGAAGCTGCTAAAGGCCTCCTTTTCCTCATTTCTCTGTGACTAATTAATGGTGGTGGGCCCTGTGCTGATCTGTGATGGACACCAATGTTTATCTCAAAGTCTCTGGATGTCTCTGCTACATTATTCACTCTAAACTTATCATGGTAAAGTTCCAACGCTTATCAAGTATTAAGTTATCCTTGTGCCATTATCCTTTGTAATGCCCTATTTGATTACTTGTTTGGGTACCCCATTCAACGCTTTCTCGAGATATACTGACTTCCTCTTCTTGCTTGATTCTTCTTATGTAGTTAATTTTAAACAGATTTTTAAACCTTTCTTCCACCACCTGTGTTGAGCACACCATGTTTTAGGAGTCTTCCTCCTCTGCATTTTTCTCAGTGTAATGAGTCACCTTAACCCTTACATATAATCTTTATTTGTTTCTCTGGTCCCATCTGCTCCTCTATAATACTGCCTTGAAGTGCATTGACCTATCTCCTTGTGTCTTGTTCACATTCATAAACTTCATGTGTATTTATTTGTGGATGTCTATCGGTTGGTATTTATTTGCTATTTCCATTATGCCAGTTCTACGCTTGTTCTGTCCTGCTTGTTACTGGCCCTTCAGACTTGTTCTAAATGCATGAAATGTTTGCTCATTTTGAGTAGGCATTTATCTTCATGTATTCTTGTTCAGCTCCTTAACGGTTAATTCTCTCGCTGCTTTATTTACATGCGAAGGATTTGCCTAACCTCTTCAGATGTTGGCGTCTGCGTTGACCCCTTTATCATATCAGCATCCTCCAGTTCATGTTCTTTCTCTCCACAGAAGAAGCTTGCAGCACTGCCTTCACTGTTCTGCCCTGTCTTTTTATCCTAAATATTCCCTTTCACAGCTTATGTTTTCTTTACTGTCATGTTATTCCAGACATATTCTCCCTCTGATTTCACATCTGCCACAGCATCGTCTTCTCCAGCCACCTACCTGCCTCTTGACTTCCCTCCTCTACTCCTCATAGGCTTAGCTATTCTCTCTGCTTATTCTTTGCCAGAATTTGAACTCTCTACTTATTTCTTGTTCCTTGAAACCTTAGCTGTATCAGAGTACGCATGAAGGTGCTCAGGTCATCAGTTCCTATAGTGTCTTGCTGGTTCCAGGTCTACCTACTGACAGTGGTAACTGTTTCTGATCTATGACAGTCTTGTTCAGGGCTACCAATTCCAGTACAACTTACTGGCTGGCTGTAGATGGTACTGAAGGTTCTCTTTGGTGTTCGTTCAGCCCCAGCTGCGTTCCTTATGCATTTTGCTTTTCAACTTGGCATTGTTCAGTTTTCAGTTGTCTCGTTTTGCTGTTTATTGTACATTGTTCAGTGTTTTTTCATGCACAAAGATTGCCAAGCCTTGCCATTTCTAAGGTTAGATAAATAGGCCTCATCTGTTGTCCTTCAGTTCCCCAGTGAAGAAACAGACACTATTTTTCAGAGTTAAATAGCAGCATATTAATGTTGAATTGAAATGTGAGAGACATTTTCCCCTTTATGAAATTCTTTTCAGAGCCCCAAGGATTTTTAAATCCCCTATCATACATTTTTAAAAGAAAGCAATTTATTAGATGGAATTCAAATTTTGCTTTAAAAACAAACTTATCCCAGGGCAGATCCTGAAAACATCCAGCGATGTGAATTTTTAGGCTTCTTAAAGGACTGTACAGTATAAGTGTAAAGGTGCCTTATATTTTTTTGTAATGAAATTTTTTTTACAATTTTCTAGTAAGAGTTATTTTTCATTGTAGGGTTCTTCACACGTACAGTTGACCCCTGGTATTCGCGGGGGATGCGTACCATAACCCCCGGGAATAGCTTAAACCCCTGAATACTTATAACTGCCTATTTTGGTAGTTCAGACATCAAAAAACCCTCTAAAAACGCTGATACCTGAGTATTTTAATAGTTTTATCACAAAAACTGCATTTAGTCATGAAATTGGTATGAAAATACAGTAATTAGTGAATATTTCTCTATGAAAAATACTGAATAGGCAAATTTTCTGCAAATAATGTTTATATATTACAGTGAACCCCTGTATTCGCGGGGGATGCGTCCCCCCCCTGTAAATAGCTAAAATCCGCGAATACTTAAAACCCCTCTAAAAACACTTACAACTGCCCATTTTGAGAATTTAAACACGGAAAACCCCTCTAAAAACACTTACAACTGCCCATTTTGAGAATTTAAACACGGAAAACCCCTCTAAAAACACTCACAACTGCCCATTTTGAGAATTTAAACACGGAAAACCCCTCTAAAAACACTTACAACTGCCCATTTTGAGAATTTAAACACGGAAAACCCCTCTAAAAACACTTACAACTGCCCATTTTGAGAATTTAAACACGGAAAACCCCTCTAAAAATGCATATACCTGAGTTTTTTAATAGTTTTATCACAAAAAGTGCATTTAGTCATGAAAATTATATGAAAATACAGTAATTAGTGAATATTTCTCAGTGAAAAATACCGCGAATGGGCGAATTATCCGCGAATGATGGCTAGATATGTTCCACAGAGAAACCCGCGAATGGGTGAGTCCGCGAACCATGAGAACGCGAATACGGGGGGTTTACTGTATATATGTTCCGCAGAGAAATTTGCGGATAGGTGAAGCCGCGAATTAGCAGGCGTCCACTGTAATGTTAAATTGCTTTTTTGAGCCATTTTTATATTTTTATTTTATAGCTGAAAGTGCAATTTACACGACTCGATTGCATTTTATTTCTTTGATGGTTTGTGTCTGCCATTCATGTATGTGACATAATTGTGAGTGGTAATTCATCAGTTATGGTTTTTTAGAAGCATTTTGTGTGAGATTTTCAGATTATTTCTTTGAGCAGCAGAAACTTGAACAATTTCCCTGTGTTAAAATGTGTTCTTTGTTTAGTACTGACTCTTATCTATTGACCTAGCCTTATTTGTGTGACTTTCTAGATACTTTAATAATCCACCTGGCCCTAGTACAGTACAGTAGTTGACTTTTGACATTTTATTTTTATATTAGTGTTGGCTTTGTCTCAGTTGATGGTGACTGCTTTGCAGTTTTAACTGGAATACATGTTAATAGTTTGGTAGGAGCCTTTATAATCCCAGATGTTACAGCTACCAGGCTATCTCATGGCTAACTTCGTACTTTGCTTATTTGAACACGTTTCCAGCCATAGTTTTCTTCAACCCCTTTTTAATAGACTGATTTGTTTACGCCCCTGTCCTTTCAGCGAGATTCACTTCAGGTTTGGTCTCTTTCTGAATTTTGGTTAAATATCCTGCATTTCAGCAAGTTGAGGCTGTTATTGCCACTCATTCTGATCAGTTAAGAAAGTAAACAAAGTCTTCTTGGTTCAGCTTCAACTTGTGTTTTTCACTGGCTATCGACTACCCATAGAGATGCTTCATTTAACTTCAGTTTCTTTGGCTCAATAGCTACAACTGGCTAAGTTTCCATGCCAGTAATTTTCTTGATTTCCTTTGCAACTTGCCAGTCTGCAAGGCATACTATTTTTAAATTTCCCATGTGCCACACCCCTCAGAAGTTATCCACTTTAAAACCAGCGCCTGGCCTTTGGTCTAAATATTATATCAATTCCAGTCTATAAATAATGATTTTTGAAAATGTTAACAGCCAATAATACAGTCCTCTTGCTAGATATACTAACACACTTATTCATCCAGCCTGATGATGTATATCTATAGAGCAGAGGTACTCATCCATTCAGATGTATATCTATAGAGCAGAGGTACTCATCCATTCAGATGTATATCTATAGAGCAGAGGTACTCATCCATTCAGATGTATATCTATAGAGCAGAGGTACTCATCCATTCAGATGTATATCTATAGAGCAGAGGTACTCATCCATTCAGATGTATATCTATAGAGCAGAGGTACTCATCCATTCAGATGTATATCTATAGAGCAGAGGTACTCATCCATTCAGATGTGTATCTATAGAGCAGAGGTACTCATCCATTCAGATGTATGTCTATAGAGCAGAGGTACTCATCCATTCAGATGTATGTCTATAGAGCAGAGGTACTCATCCATTCAGATGTATGTCTATAGAGCAGAGGTACTCATCCATTCAGATGTATGTCTATAGAGCAGAGGTACTCATCCATTCAGGTGTATATCTATAGAGCAGAGGTACTCATCCATTCAGGTGTATATCTATAGAGCAGAGGTACTCATCCATTCAGATGTATGTCTATAGAGCAGAGGTACTCATCCATTCAGATGTATGTCTATAGAGCAGAGGTACTCATCCATTCAGATGTATGTCTATAGAGCAGAGGTACTCATCCATTCAGATGTATGTCTATAGAGCAGAGGTACTCATCCATTCAGGTGTATATCTATAGAGCAGAGGTACTCATCCATTCAGATGTATGTCTATAGAGCAGAGGTACTCATCCATTCAGATGTATGTCTATAGAGCAGAGGCACTCATCCATTCAGATGTATGTCTATAGAGCAGAGGTACTCATCCATTCAGATGTATGTCTATAGAGCAGAGGTACTCATCCATTCAGATGTATGTCTATAGAGCAGAGGTACTCATCCATTCAGATGTATGTCTGTAGAGCAGAGGTACTCATCCATTCAGATGTATGTCTATAGAGCAGAGGTACTCATCCATTCAGATGTGTTTATAGAGCAGAGGAAAACTAAAGATAATTTGAAGACAGAACTGCTCAGGTTACAGTTAACCCCTTAATTTTTTTTGGTCGTCAACAGATTGAGTATCTTTGCTCCGTTGATGATTTTTGAATTTTTTTGTACCTCGCTATCCATGGAGCTTCCTTTTTAGTCTTTTCTAGGTCCTTTCAAATGGTTGGCATTGTAGCAGCTCGGCATCCCTTTGCTTAGAGAAGAGTAACGGGTCTGTGAATAGCAGGTGACACTGTCTTTATTCACAAACCCATTATGTACTTGTAACTGAATTCCCCTTCTGGTTCCTTGGCTATTTTGCGCCTATATCTGAGCCTGTAGTTTGGTTAACCATCAGTAGCATTAAAGCTTAATGAATTGTATATTTGTGTTCTGTAGTACTAAAGGAATGCCTCACTCAATTGCAGTTTGATGAATAACTCAGTTGACCACCCAATCCTTGAAGGCTGAGAATGCAGATCAACACTTTCAGTCAAATATATCTTTAGTGATTGTCTGACTTCCAGCAGATAGCGTATATCAAATATTAAACAAGATTGAATATATCTCATCATAAACTAACCCATCAGTAACCCTGTGGCCCCTTGCTCGAGTGTACCAAGTTACTGGACCAAGCTGCTCTTTTTTGTTACCAGTGGATCATGGTATAAGAGACTCTGCACTATGCTTGAAGTAGGACAGGTTAAGGTGTTTGGTTAATATAGGAAAAAAATAGTTTTCTTTCTGAAAGAGAAAAATCTGCATAGTTGTCTGCTATGGTGAAATACTTGGTATGATAGATCACGGGTCTTTCAGCCTTACGCAGGACCACCTCCTCTCCTTATGCTGTCTTATATGCTTTTTCTTTCTCTTTTAGCAGTTCTGTCATTCTGTTTATTATAATTTTCACCTCTCACTTGTAAACAGATTCCTCAGATGAGCCATATGAGAGGGAAATTGTGACTCTGTAGTCCCTTTAAACTGCGTTGTGATAGTAAGAACGATGATATAACTTCCCCCTTCTCTCTCTCTCTCTCTCTCTCTCTCTCTCTCTCTCTCTCTCTCTCTCTCTCTCTCTCTCTCTCTCTCTCTCGAAGAAATAGTGTTCAAGTGACTGTTTTAATGACAGTCTTTCCACTCTGACTGCTTATAGTAAAAAGTTGTTGGATGCCTACTATGGATAATATGATTTTTACATATAATGATATAAAGAGCTTGTGTAAGATGGTTCATACTCCATTATGTTTTTATTTAACATAATGTTATGTAACTGAAAATAATTTTTGGGTTTGTAAAAATTGTGATGATGATGTTACAGGTTTTTTTTTAAATAAAATGTCTCGTGTTTTATTCATTGGTAGTAAATATCTCTCTCTCTCTCTCTCTCTCTCTCTCTCTCTCTCTCTCTCTCTCTCTCTCTCTCTCTCTCTCTCTCTCTCTCTCTCTCTCTCTCTCTCTACCGGAACAAACCTGTTATTTTACGTAAAGCCTTTATTGTTACTTTCAGGCACAGACCAAGTTCTTTTTTTTTACTTTGTCCATTCTCAGTATTTTGGGAACATTTTTTGTACAGACACATTGCTTGAGACATTTGGATACTTACTGTAAGGGCAGACCAACCTTGAAGAAGAAAATCAAAGGTCTTTCTTCCAGGTGTGTGAGAGTTGTTCCTGGGAGGAGGTGTGACTCAAACTTCTTTGTCCCTTTGCATTGCTCTCAGTCTCCTGTCACAGTACCACACCCATTCATGTGTTTAGCTCATTATCTTCCATTTTTCATCAATTTTTTATCAGTGTTTGTATTTTGCCTGACTGTTTCGTAGTAAATAGTCATCAGTAGTTCATTGTCATTGCTCATTCTTTAGCATACATTCAACCCTGGGTTTATTTTATGAGCAGCCTGTGTTTTTTTACTCTTGGGACTCTGCTTGAAGTCTTGTAGTCAAACATTCTATACAGGTCAATCTCAGTGTGAGATGTGAATGCTGATAAATGTTTGCAAGTCATTCATGAACTTTCCTACTCCAGATTTAATCAGAATTGCACGTTAACTTCTCCTCTTTTTCTCCTTCTTCTTGGAAAGACTGCTGCTTTTTTTCCCTATAGAAATGAGTGTGCCACTTAGATCTACCTTCCGGAAACAGGTTAAAGATTTTTGAAGGACTTGTTCCTGTTATCTCTCGTACTATTGCTACACTGTCTTCCGCTTTTCTTCCAATCCCCACTCCTGATTGCATACACTGTATCCTACAGCTGTTGTTTTGGGAAACTTTTATTTTCGGTCTCCTTCTCCCTCCGAGCAACCACTTTGGGATGCTCTGTCCTACTTGTTCAGCCACTGTCAGAAATTGTCTTGCTTACTGCTGAGGCCTAAACTGTGTGGAGATTGCTTGCTTGCTTTTCAAGACTTGAAGGACTGCTTAGAGTAAAACATGGAAGCTGTCACAAGAATGGACAATTTCTGTACCATCATTTCTTTTCCTTGCAAGAAGCACATCTGTGCAAGAGCTTCTTATAAGACTAAATGAAGGCCTCTCAAGACACTTACTTGAGGGGTTCTAGTTCTTCATTTGAGGGGTGGGCAGAGCTCTTGGCTAGCACGCTGTTGGCCCAGCGTTCGACTCTCCGACCGGCCAATGAAGAATTAGAGGAATTTATTTCTGGTGATAGAAATTCATTTCTTTTCATAATGTGGTTCGGATTCCACAGTAAGCTGTAGGTCCCGTTGCTAGGTAACCAGTTGGTTCTTAGCCACGTAAAGTAAATCTAATCCTTCGGGCCAACCCCTAGGAGAGCTGTTAACCAGCTCAGTGGGCTGGTTAAACTAAGATCTACTTTTTATGGGTTCTCTTGCATGATTGCTGTGCAGAAAACTTGGCAGGGTGTATACTAAGGGTATTTTATTTAATAGGATAGAATTCCAGATGGAGAGACCAGGATTGTAGTAGTGCCCATGAGATGAATGCGCATTTCCTCAAAGGGTAGTCATTTCCCTCTTCACTTGTGGTGAAGAAAGGTACTGGACTCCCGGAAGCTCGGGAATTTGTTTTTAGCGGTGGACATCCCCTGGATTTGCCCAGGTTTAAGGCCAAGTTAGGATCTTTCTTTCCTTTGGCTAACCCTTCCCGATGTTTTACTTGCTTATACGTTTGACCAGTTTGTATGTAGCTCATTTTCCTATTAATTTTTTCCACTTTGATGGGGGTGGGGGCTCATGTGACTTTTATGGATTATTGTTCTCATATGTGACTCTTTTTGCTTGATCTTATTTTTTTCCAGTTTTTACAGCACTGCCTCTTCGTACTAATGAGGTCATTGTTACATTTACTTACTTGTGAAAATAGCAATCTATGGATTGTACTGTCCTCTGACTTCTAATTTGAAATTTTAATTCAGCTCCATCCTGCAAAGGGAACTTTTGTTGCCTTGGAAGCACAGCCCACTTCTCGTTGTGGACTAGCTGAAGGCAGTAGGATACCCACTAAGTATCCTCTGCATGACAGAAGTAGTCAGGAAAGTAACACCGTAGAATCTGAGTAACCTTACATCCTTGGGCAAGTTGACATCATGATAGACTGAAGTCAAGTCATATTCTCACCTAATTAAAGGAGACCACTTTCTACCCATGTCACCTTCCTGCTGGGGTTGATAATTGGTTCCCTTGAAACCAAAATTGTGGATGTGAAAGTCCTTAGTCTTTGCCTTCTATTGAGGGTGCAAGATTGTGTCGTCCGCTTGAGAGTGAAACTTTAGATAGAGTGGGGTTGCAGAAAGGGTGAGTCACACCTCCACTGATTAGTCATCCTTCCTCCTATTTAAGCCTGGGATTTTCTTGTCAGTATTCTGTTGTCGTCATTCTGCCCTTTGAGGACCAAGGTAATATGCCACAGAAATGGAATGGTTTGTGCATAGAAAAGGAATCTGAAAGTATTATATATTGCACTTGTTACTTGTGTATTTGGATTGGCTGTGTACTGATATTCAGTCTTGTTAAGTACAGTCCGCCAGTAATTTGTTGTTTGTTTTTGTTCCAAGTGTTGATAATTTCTGTATACGGCTGTCACTTTCCACAAATGACATCAACCTAATGCTATGTGAGCATTTTTTATATTGAAGTGATAGATCTAATGTGCTGTGTCCAAGGCTGCGTCTTCCTCCAATACTACTAACTCGTCTACATCCCAGCCATGAAATGCGCCTTCTTATATAGTATTTCCCTTCTCTTCACATGTTATTCCATTTCCTTTTTCCTTCAGATCCATCTCTAAAGTTAGGACATGTCCAGATTAGCAGTTTTGACCTTTCTGTGCATTTGAGTAAACTTGGCATCCCATCTTTACTCTTTTTCGCTTTTCATAGTCTTACATTGGTCTGGTTAAAGTACTTAATGGTAAATTTATAATCCCCTTTGAAGGAAACATGTAGGCACCACCTCAGTTTTTAGAGTTTTGTGAGAATCTTGCCTCTTTGTCAAGACAGTTCTGTGTTGTACAACCATGTGGTTTATGCCTCCTTGCAATCTTCACACTTGGCTTTTCCTGTTTCCCGTATGCCACCCTGATAGTTTTACATTTCATTCACGAATCTTTTATGTTCTTTGTAACATCTGCCATCTGCGTCTATTCCATCTTTTTCATACGTCCGGTTTTAGCTGTTGTTCTCCATACCCATCTGAAGTCTCTTCAGCGATTAATGTAAGCTATCACTTGTGATTGTGATGTCCACTTTGAAGTCTCTCTCCCTTTTTGAACTCTTGCCATACCTACTTCTTTCATTATGTCTAAACCATGTACATAAAGTGTGATTTCCACTTTGAAATCTCCCTTTTTGAACTCTTGCCATACCTATTTCTTTCATTGTGATTTCCACTTTGAAATCTCCCTTTTTGAACTCTTGCCATACCTACTTCTTTCATTATGTCTAAACCATGTACATAAAGTGTGATTTCCACTTTGAAATCTCCCTTTTTGAACTCTTGCCATACCTACTTCTTTCATTATGTCTAAACCATGTACATAAAGTGTGATTTCCACTTTGAAATCTCCCTTTTTGAACTCTTGCCATACCTACTTCTTTCATTATGTCTAAACCATGTACATAAAGCAGCTTCTTGGAAATGAGATTATCATTACATGTAGTAAGACTGTGCCAAGTTTCATATGATAACTTTTTCTGAGGGAGGCATTGTGAGTTGCCCTACATTGTACAGTACGTTGTGTTTGGTAATGAAACCATAATTTAGGTCTCTTATCTATGAGCCACTTTAAACCATTCATGAATTGTCAGGGTAATACAACGTCTTGGTAGTTTCCACAGCCCATTTGTTTATTTTCCATGTTGTAGAAATATTGTACTGTCATGTTCCTGAACTTTGGAACAAATACTACATGTCCCAGATCCCTTTTCAGATATTTTCAGACTGGCAATAGTCCTCCTGCCTAACCAGTTATCCTCTTTACTATTAACAGTTGGTTTTCTGCTAATTCTGGTTCCTTCATTCTTTCTTTGTTGGCTAATTTGGAATGTTAATGGCCTTCTGTGATTCGCAAAGTTGTGTTACATATCTTTTGTTGCTGTTGACTTAGCCTTGCTAACTGGTCTTTGGACTTTTCAGTTTAATCTCATTATTCCTCATTTGTACACCTGGCTAGTGACTTCATCTGTTTCATCCATCCACCATGAATCATCTTTGTCTTTTATCCCTTATGTGTCTCACTTTAATTCCACCTTGTCTCACGAATAACTATTGTGACTACTGTATACACTTGGAAAAGGTGTTGGTTGCTATAGACAGCAGGGCGGTGGCCATAGAAGTTGGAATCCGCTAAGGAGTGTGTAACAACTCACCTGCCGAAGCAACTAGCCCTTAAAATGGTATGGCGCTAAAGCATTCTCCCGATACTCGACCGCTGGGGCATTGTTTTGGTTGAGAGAGGCCACGGAAGCCCCAGCGAGTAGGAGGGTCTCAGCGGTGAGCGTCGAAGGGACTGGGCGTGAGCCGGCCTGTAGCCGCCGCTGGTGCAGATATTGGTGGTAGTAGCAAATAATCAAGAGAGAGCCTCGTTGGCTGATGTGGAGAAGGGTTCCATGTCAACATCAGTTGAACATGGGTGAGTCAGGCCTAAGCCCAAGGATAAAGTTCCTGTGTCCCATACACCTTGGTTTACAGAACTCACAGTGTCTTGGGTATTGTTCTCACAGTATCTTAGATATTTGATTTTAACTCCTTTTATTGCCCGAAAAACTTCAGCCATTGTAAATATTGGTATGACTAGATCTGTAAAGTGTGAACTTTGCTGTGTAACTCATAGCTCACCCAGCAGCACCTGACTTTTCTCAAGCTTCTGTATTCTGTTCCTTTGTTTCAAGCTGATCCTCTCTTGAATTCAGGTTTTGCTGAGACTCCTTAGCCTCTGACACGTGCTGTGTCCTTTCTTCTGCCTTTACAAAGCCTTCCTTGAATCTGCTACCTCTGCTCAGGTCTTAATGTTTGGGTCTCAGTCTGGCAATTGTTACATCAACTTTGACAGAAGTTGAGTCCTTTCTCTTCTCTTCCAGTTATTCTGTGTTAGCTCCCAGTTTGTTTTGTCTGCTGCATTTTTGCCAGTGTATTATAGAGGAATGAATAAATTTGTTTGTATTTAGCATTTCCCAACGTTTTGTAAGAGAGAGAGAGAGAGAGAGAGCGAGTGTAATGGTCGTTGGTGAGTGCTTCGGTTGTTGGAAGAGGGATGAGGTCGTTCGTTTGTTTACGGCGCTGTCTGTCTGTGGAATATGTGAAGGATTTTTCGGTTTTGGAGTGAGTCTTGAGTCAGAGCTAGTGCTGGTCTGTCGTTTGGTTTTGGACAGTTTTTTTGTGTGCTTTTTGAGAGTTGTTGGTTTTCCTTGTTACTGTACTGTTCTTGTTGTGTATATAGTTCTATCTTCTTTTTTTATGTTTCCTTGTTTTGTTTGTGTGGTTTTGGGTGCTGTGTTGGCGACCGTGGACGCCTTACTCCATCTTCCAGCAACCGAGGATCAGGGTGAGTGTTGTGTACTGTTTTTTGTGGTTTTGAATTCCGCCACAGTATCATTCGTGAATTTTCCAGCTGTTGGTAACTTCACTTCCTTTAATCAGTATGTAAAGCTTTCTACACATTGTGCCTTGTCTTTTGAGTTCCACCAAACCTTCTTTCCCCTCTACTATTAGTACGACTTACGTTACTCACAGTGTTCCCAGTCTGTCTTTTTATTTCTAGCACAAATTTTAGTATCGTTTCATATTGCATCCACCACTTACTTCCTTCTGTATAGTTTTTATATTTCCCCCATCGTTTGATACAGTTTTATAAGACGTGTTTTGTATAATCTATCTTTACAGCCTTCACTGAAATCTGTATTTCTCTCCCTCTGACTCTGTCATTGTGGTCAAATCATCTGCTTAAAGCAGGTTCCTGCAGCCTTCTGTATATACTTTGCTGACCAGTCCATCACTATCACAAGTAGGCTTGGACTTGGTGCTAGTCATGGATGTGTGCCAGTTGGTATCATTTCAGCGTTCTGACTTACATGTACATTGATTTTTCATGCAGCAGTACACCTCTTCCTGCTGAACTTGACACGATTCCCTCCCCAGAATCTAAAGAAAATCATTTTGTTTCATTCTGATGAATTCTCGGGTTTTGTTGATAGTGTACGTAGCAAGGTTTTCCCACAGTCTCCCATCTTGGGTCCTCCTCCGAAACTGCATCTGGTTCTCAGTGAATTTTATTCATCTGAATTTCCCACATATCCAGGTCTCTTATTCCCATTTATATATGTGGATGAATGAATGAGGGGCACAATTGAGTAGTACGTAATTCGCTCAGTGTTCATGCAGGTCATACCTTCTGAATTGCCTCCTCTTCACTGTACCATGAGGAAATTTTCTGTACTGGACACTTTCCATCATGACAGGTACTGCGTAGTAGGTCCATCATCTCTGTACTGTGTTTTATCAATTCATTCTTCTTTCTGATTACCAGTTGCAATCCAGGTCTGTCTATCAGATATATGTCAGACTATAAGTCCACATTCCCTGAAGCTCTTTAGTTAAGTTCTTCCATTTTCGTACTTTATCCTTTGTGCATCCTGCTGGATGTAATAACCGAGTAAATCCTCAGTCAAGCATGGTATTCTTCAATGTTGTAAGGCTTTGTTTTTCATGAATTGTTATGGCATTTGTGAAGTCAAATGTTGGGTATAGAGTCTTCAAGTCATTCATTTTACTTCTGCTCACTCTTTTTTTTTTGGCTTCTCAGTTTATTTTACTAAATATCTATATCTCCTGACACCATTTATTTGTATAACTGAACTTTCTCGGCCCCTCTGTTAGTTTTTGCGATTCCTCCGTCCTCCGCACTTATTCGTTTTATTTCATAATTCATTTCTGTTCATCTTGATTGAAGTCATTTTCCTCATCACCTTCCAAAGGTGCTGCATTTGCTTTTTTACTTTTTGCAGCTTTATCTATTACTTTGTCTCAGTCCCTTGATGTTTGGACGTGTGTGTCCGTGTCTGGCAACTGAATTTGGAGACGGCGGTCGGGTGCCGCTGCTGCCTTGCAGACCACACGTCCCCTGCTTTACAAATGCGAGAACGAAGGGTTTGTGGTCTGTTAGGATTGTGAATTCGGTTCCCTCCAGCAGGTACTTGAAGTGCCTCACGGCCTGGTAGATAGCCAGCGGGTCTCTGTCGGAGGCACTGCAGAGGGTCTCGGCTGGTGAAAACTTGCGGCTGAAGAAGGCCAAGGGCTGGGGTGTGCCGTTCACCAGCTGCTCGAGTACTGCACTGCAGGAAATGTTGCTGGCATCCGTTGTCAACCTGAGGGCAGCGGCGGGGTTGTGGTGAGTTAAGGTGGTGGCACTGGAGAGGGCCCTTTTCGTTTGAATGAATGCCTGCTGCTGCGGAGCTTCCCACATTAGTGTTTTTGGTTTCCCCTTCAGGATTGACGTCAGGGGGTACATGATGAGGGTGGTATCTGAGATGAAGCGCTGGTAGTAGTTTATCATCCTGAGAAACTCCTGAAGGACCTTGATGGTTTGTGGTTCCGGGAAATTTTCTATGGCTTTTACTTTAGAGGCCGTGGGGCGCACTCCTGCTGGGGAAATCTCGTGCCCAAGGAGGCCTACTTTTTCTTTCCCGAAAATGCACTTGTCGAACCTGACAACTAATCCGCTATCCTGCAGGCGTTTCATGATGGTGCGGATGTGTCAAAGGTGTTCCTCTGGGGACCTGGAGATAATGAGGATGTCGTCGATGTAGCAGATGCAGAAAGGCAGCTCTCCCAAGATGGTGTCCATCAGGCGCTGGAATGTGGCACCTGCGTTCCTGAGACTGAAAGTGGAATAGGAAAATGTGTAGCTCCCGAAAGGCGTGATGATGGCGGTTTTTGGGATGTTATCGGGATGCACAGGGACTTGGAAGTACGACCAGTAGGTCCATCTTGGAGAAAATTTTGGCTCTGTGGACGGCGCCCGTCAGGTCCTGCATATTAGGGAGTGGGTAGTGGTCTGGTGTTGTTACCAAATTCAGGCGCCAATAGTCCCCGCAGGGCCTCCATGAACCATCAGATTTCTTTACCATGTGGAGGGGAGACGCCCACGGGCTTGATACCTTTTTACAGACGCCCATGCGTTCCATTTCTGCGAAGGCCCATTCAACGTCTTGTAACTTCGTGGGGGACAGTCTTCGGAACTTGGCATGGGTTGGTGGGCCCGTCATGGTGATGTGGTGAAAGATGCCGTGCTTTGCTGAAGCCCCAGGTGACTGGCACAGTTCTGGTTTGAATACGTCCGGGAACTCTTGTAGGAGGGACATGTAACAGTTGGGAGCTGTGGAGCAAATGATGGGCATTCCAGGTCTGGTGGAGAGCTGACGGGAGTGGCATGTTCCTGTGTTGAGGAGGCGTTGCTTTGCAACGTTGACTTGAAGTCCGTGTTGCCCTAGGAAGTCCGCGCCCAGCAGGGGGAACTTAACATCCGCTATGACGAAAGGCCAGTGGTATCTGCGCCTCAGGATTGATATAGCCTGGGTTTTCGTGCCATAAGTGCAGATGGTAGTTCCGTTTACTGCTATGAGGGAGGGTATTGAGTAAGGTATTTTTTCTAAACTTCCCTGAATGGCAGGAAGACCGACTGCATTGCCCCCGTATCTACCAGCAGGCATCGTTTGGAAATTTCGTCCGTGATGAGAAAACCTGCTGGGTTGGGGGGGATTGGATTTCATGGCTACAGCTGTTACTTGTGGCCGTCTTTGTCGTTTTTTGTGAAAAAACAGGGAGGCCTGCAGGTTCTGGCGTTGGTCCCAAACTTTCTATGGTAGAAGCACCACGCTGTGTTTGACCATGTCCTGTGCTCTCTGAGTGGCGGTCTCTTCTTATAAACGGTGTTGATGTCTCTGTCGTCGTCACCGTCTTCTTTGACAGGTTGCAGACTCCCAGGGTGGTGGCTGCGAGGGCGGTGGCGTGTGTCGAGGCCTTGGTGGCCTCTATAGTTTCTGGGCGTCATCGACTAAGGCATCCACGTCTAGGTTCTCTGCATCCCTTATTGGGCGCCGAACTTCCCGCGGGAGACGCCGAAGGAAAATTGGTTTTGTTAAGTCTATCGTCCTTTTCCTCCCGTTCTCGTTGTGGCCTGGGAGTGTTATCAACCACCGCAGCTGGTCCCAGGCTTCCCTGGGTGATGCATCTCCAAGGGGCTGGGATAACAGGTCGAATGCTTGCTGAGCTCTCTCGGACACTGGCATGAAGTAAAAATTCAGCAGTTTGTTTTTTTAAGTCCGTGTATGTGACTTTGTCCAGTTGCATGTCCAGCCAGGGGGAGATTCTGGTGAATACTTCTTCCGGGAGGGCCGTCATGACTATGTCTGATTTGGTAGCATCGTCTGAGATGCGCGCCATGCGAAAGTGCGTGTCTATGCGCCGGAACCATGATGCTGTGTTTTGCCGCAAGAGTGGAGGAAGTTTGAATGTGTCTGGCTTTGTTGGCGAGAGAGGCGTACAGACGATGCTCACGGGTTCGCACTGAGGTTCTGCTTCTGACATCTTTACTTCTCATGCACCAAAACGCGGGAAAATGCGCCGTATTGAGTCCGTTAATGGTGCTGATTTGTTCGAGAGGTCGAACGAAGTGCCAAAACATGCCCTTTTGGGTATGCCGTATTTGGTCTGTTAATGGCACGGTTTCCACCAGGGAGCGTGCTATCAGAGGCCTAAACTTTATGCCATAGTCAGTCCGCTAAAGGCTTTCTGATGGTAGGGTGCGGCCGTCGTTAATCTGTTAATGGCGGGGACAAAACTGTGCTATCTGTTTCTGACCAGTGTGAGGTTCAAGAGAAATGTCAAAAGAGAGACTGATTCTGTATTATTCTCGACAGGTGTTTATAAAACGAAAAGCGGATGGAAAGGTAGCGGGCGACCCGAGGCCCCCCCGCTGCGTCCATACAGAATTTGTGTTTTCTGACAAGCATAGAAACGTACAATGTTTGTTACATGGCATATAAAAGGTAGCTATACATATTGGCAGGAAGGCCGTACAATGATGCATAAGATGGGGTACATAAAGAATCTGAAATCAAGACAGGTAATATACATGACGTGATTAATGTACATCTGAAGGGAGAAATGCAAGGAAGGAGAGGTGATTTGTCACCCTTGCAGTGGTCTGTCGCTGGGAATTTCATCTGTTTTTGAGGGAAATGGCAAACATTGGTGGTCTGTTGCTCGGATTTTCAAAAGTTTCTCTTGAGGTAAACAGGTACTTTGGCACTTGCAGATAATGGTTTAAGAAATGATGCCAAGAAAGGTTGAAGTGTTGAGACCAGACTATTTCCACCTCATCACCCAGCAGAAGCAAGCTCTCATGGCATAAATGAATCTTTTGATCCTTATTGCTACTGGTCTATAGACTGATACTCGTCATAATTCCATCAGTGCACCTCATGCAGTGCACTGTAGGCATTACATACGGTTCTTTGCAGCATGCCTGTGGCCCCTAGCTGCAGCCCATGTCATTCCTTTTACTGTACCTCCGTTCATATACGCTTTCTTCCGTTTTACTTTCCTCAACCCTCACTTACCAGTTGTTTCAAAGTGCAGCTGCTTCGAGGTTTTCCCCCTGGTACACCTTCAGAACCTCTCTGCTCTCAATTTCCCTTTCAGCGCTGAATGACCTCATAGGTCCAGCACTTGGCCCTTGGCCAAAATTCTATATTCCCGTCCCTTCCCAATACTCTTCTTACCATTGTCTAGTGGTGGAATGTCTATTCCTCACCAGGTGGTGTGTTCACAGTTTAGTACCAGAGGGTGTCGTATGCTTGCAGAAATTGACAAATTGCAGAAGATTGAATCTGCAATCCACAGGGGAAGATGTGTCATCAACGAGGCCTCCTGTTGCGTGAGGTATCTCCCTTGGAGTTAACAGGCAAGACGTCTTAACTGAAGAAATTTCAGTATTGAAAATTTGTAAAGGTTTTAATTGTTTAGTTGAGCTTTCATATTTGGATACAGAACTTGGTCTATGCGTGATTGAACAATAAGGGTCTTTGTGAAATAATTGGGTTGGTGATAGAGATTAATTTCTCGCTATAGTGTGGTTCGGATTCCACAGTAAACTGTAGGTCCCGTTGCTAGGTAACCAATTGGTTCTTAGCCACGTAAAAATAGATCTAATCCTTCGGGCCAGCCCTAGGAGAGCTGTTAATCAGCTCAGTGGTCTGGTTAAACTAAGATATACTTACCTTTTTTTGTAGGTGTGAAAGAATGTTCATTTTACTGTTGAAATAGTCTCTCTCTCTCTCTCTCTCTCTCTCTCTCTCTCTCTCTCTCTCTCTCTCTCTCTCTCTCTCAGGTATATATCGTAAAATTCCATGTCTCTCTCTCTCTCAGGTATATATCGTAAAATTCCATCTCTCTCTCTCTCTCTCTCTCTCTCTCTCTCTCTCTCTCTCTCTCTCTCTCTCTCTCTCATAAAATTCCATTGTACTGTGGTAAAAGTCTCTCTCTCTAATCTAGGTGATTGTTCTAATATTTCGTTGTGGTGTGGTTAAATTCTCTCTCTCTCTCTCTCTCTCTCTCTCTCTCTCTCTCTCTCTCTCTCTCTCTCTCGTTTTTCGTAAAATTTCATATTAGTTTACACAGACCTAGTAAGAAGGACAGGAAAACTTATCTAAAGTTTATATTAAAACCAAAACCAGAGGCTTTAGGAGTACCCGAATGAGTACATGGACTAGGCCTAAGTAAAGCCTTTTAAAAATATCTATAAAACTGACGAATATAAGTAAGAAGTCTTAAGGAAATCACGTTAAACATGAGTTGTGTAACGGTGGTTAAAAAATACCACGTGGAGCTTAAGAAAATTGGTAAGAGATGGGAAATTGTGAAGGTACTTCAAAGACCTACCCTTGTAGAATGGCGTGAATGATGACGTCGTAGGTGGTGACAGTCTATCCTAATAGGTTTATGACGTAATCTATCCAAATGACGTCAGTATGTGACGTAATCTATCCTAATGACGTCAAAGTTTCAATAGATACAATGTCAAATTGTGACGTAATTATCCTAATGACGTCAATGTGATCCTAATGGTCAGGTTGCAACGTAATTTATCCTGATGTCACTTGTGATGCAATCTATCCGAATGACGTCATAAGTGACATCTATCCTGATGACGTCAAAGGTTGTGTCGTCGATAGTGATGACGTCATAGTTTGAATGTAGTCCTAGTGACGTCATTGGTTGACCGTAATCTATCGACTCGCAGGTAATGCATATTGTAAGAGTTGTGACATCATAGTTGGCAGTATTTCTGCAGGAGCCAAATTGTAGAATTAAGAGTGAATAAAGACGATGAATTAGCCGTACGCTCTTTTATTTAAATCCAAAAATAATGTCAAAGGTGGGTAGGTTAATCATGATTAATGAAAAAACTTTTATATATATATCCTTAGAGCCAGCATTGCAATGCTCCGAAGGAGGGAATCCCCCCAGCAGGAGGTATATACAGCCAGTCGGTTACCAACTTTGAAGTCGACCCAAAGGTCTTAAGTTTTCCAAGCTGACAACAGCTGAATGCCGAAATGGGAGGAGCCTTAGAGACTTCCATCGTGCTTCCCCAAATGTCTTCCAGTTTTCTGTGTTCCCCATGAGGAGGAACGCTACAGACCCTTTCAAATGTCAAAGAAAACAAGTATAGAAAAATTAAGTTACCACAGAGACGAGCCTAACTTACTTTCACTCTTACGGCTGTGATTTCGTACTAGGAAAACTGTTGCTTGGTATGTCGTCTCTTATGAACGATGGCGTTAAAACCTGGTATACTTAAACCACCAGAATTTCGTTACGAAGTATAATGGCCCCCCAAAATAATCCTAAGTCCACTTCCTCTATGGATAACTTTGTAATGAATCTACAGGTGTGAACATACACTTTTGGCATTCTGATTTCATTTCCGTCGTGGTTTCGGAACTGGAAGAGTTCCGCCCACGTCCTCTTTATAGAAAATGAGTAACGTAGATTTAACCTCACAGAAAACAGGAATAAAAAGGAAAAGACGTTGACGAAGATAACTATATCTCGAACGCATTAGCCATTTGATACTGACTTTGTAGCCTTCCTGACTGAATTCTAGACTGAGAACTGTAGTTGGGTCATTTACTCTTAAATATTAATTGATGAGGCTATTTTATCCTTATTCCCAGAGATAATTATATATACTATTAACTTCCTTTTTTTCCATATGGACTTCACTAAAATAACTTGGTACATTTTAAGGGCCTCACAGAGCCTGTTACACACACGAGACTTCAATATTGCTATTCTGATATCAAATTTGACGTCAAAATGCTAAAAGCTGTCGGGGCTTAAAGTCTCTGTGACACTCTAGCCGATGTAGAAATAGGCCTACTCTATAGGAGTGACTTCAAATTCAGTGATTATTTTTCAAATTATTCCCATTTAGATGAAATTTTTAAAACTGTCAATTTTCACATGATAGTTTTATTATCAGATTTCGTTCCCTCAAATACCTTTGCCTGGCTAACTTGACCCACATAAATGTAATGATGCAATGCGTTAAATTCTAACTTGTAAAACAAGAAGATCCATGATTAGAGGACTTTTTTTAACCATTGACTTTAGTTGACAGATTATCTTTGATTACTTACTGAACTCTCGTATTCCAATGATATGTTTGCTCACTTTACATTTGTCTTATTAAAATTTCAGCTAAATTTTTACTGCATTTTTAAGGCCTAACCTATTAACATTCCGTGCTACAGAATAATTACTAGTTCAAAAATAAATTTTTGTTACTTAAATTCAGCTTATTAATCACAACCTCTCAAGTGATAAGCTTAATTTGGTGCTATTTTCAGTTTATATGATACTTTCGTCTACAAGATAATTTGCAAAGTAGAGAATATTCATTTATATTCTCAGATGTCTTTCTGAACAAGAGAATTACAGGAATTTAACAACTAAGCCAAACAAAATATAATTAACTTTATTCCATTACAAATTGCAAGTCATCCTCCAGTCTTTTGTTACAACAAAATCAATTACATCGAGACACATACAGTCGCCCCAAAAGCAGCCAAGTGACCCAAAATGCCTTCAAATAACTCGTCTTATGGCGCCACGACACCATTCAATGTACGTGATTGAGTCAGGTAAATGGTCAGAGACGTGCAAAGATACTATCCTCCTGCCCTGAGTTCTTCCTCCCCCAGCAGGACAGCAGGTCGGACTAACGTCAACCTTCACCCTACACGTGGACCACCAGGCCAGTTTAGGTTCTGTGCGATACGCCTTACAAAAATTCATCCCATTGACAAGTAATTAGGAAGGAATGTTCAGGGCTTAATTGGAACATTCCTTCGGGTGTTTTTAAGCTAGCAAGTCTTCTCAAATCTTTCTGCTTCGTTTTTACAAGTCTTGGAAAAGCAGTTTTGTATTGATCACCAGAACAGGACTGTAACACTGAAAAAGTCGTTTCATATTGTTCAGTACAAGAACAAAGATTCCTGTTTCTTTTACATATCAGAAATGGCCCCCAGGTCTAAAAATGGCTAGTTGATATTGAACATGAAAATCACAATTTCCTGTTGCTCACTGGACCAGACCTACACACGAAAATTTCTATTTAACATACTCATGAGGCAATGGCTAGACGACTCAAAAAACTGCAACTTTGTAATGATCTACCAGTACAGGCCCACAGAATAATTAACATCGCCTTTTCCATCGAGTACTGGTTAAGAATAATTTCAGGGAAGACTTGCCTTAAAATGCTAATACTGAACTATGGACAAATCAAGTTTCAATAACTATTTGTTTGTTACTCTAAATCTTGGTCTAAGTATGTAATTTCACACTACTAAATAACCTTTATAAAAAATTGAAATTTTACCCGATTTTGGCATTTGTTACGTGCTAAAGGAATTGCCGATTTTTTTCTGTTAGTCAAGAAAGGATTAACTATGCTTATTCTTGTTCCAGTAACTAACTATGCATTTTCTAGGTTACTGATTTAACTGTTGAAGATTGTGTTACCCTTTACATCGAAAATATGCCAGAAAATACTAAACATCTATTCTTGTGAGTAGTAATAGGTAAAACTCACTCTGGAAATGATAGGATTTCTAGGCTAAAACCTCTCCTCAACTGACGCACCTTTAAAAAAAAAAAAAACTCCCTAACTGACCTTTTATAAAAAAAAAAACTCCCCAATTGACACACACTGCAAGAAGTATGAATCGAACAAAAAACTACACATACTAGGCAGAAAACTAACGAATAAACAAAGTAAAAAAAAAAAAAAAAAAAAAGCTTTTAGGCAAATTTCCACTACTGGGCAAAATTAGCTCCCCAAAAGTGACAAACTTTTCAAGTAGATTAGCTCCACTTTCAAGGCAAAACAAAATTTCTCCCAAACTAACAAACTATGAAGGACAACAAACGCTATTAACACTCGCTAAAAGACTTCTTGGTCAAATAAAGGAAAATGGTGATTGACACTTTCTAGGTAGAAAACTTGCAAACCAACGTTTTTTCTCGCTAAATTGTCACTTTTTTTTAAGTTTCCAGGCAAATCAAGAACCTCCCTCGAATCATCATTTTCATCCATACTAACACACTGTCTAGGCAACATATTCCTAAACATGTACACTTTCTATGCAAAATTCCAAAACCGGTGCACTCTCTATGCAAAATTCCTAAACTGGTACACTTTCTATGCAAAATTCCTAAGCTAGTACACTATGCAAAATTCCAAAACTGGGGCACTTTCTATGCAAAATTCCTAAACTGTACACTTTCTATGCAAAATTCCTAAGCTAGTACACTTTCTATGCAAAATTCCTAAACTGGTACACTTTCTTTGCACAATTCCTAAACAGGTGCACTTTCTATGTAAAATTCCTAAACTGGGGCACTATCTATGCAAAATCCCCGAACTGGTGTACTATGCAAAATTTCTAAACTGGTACACTTTCTATGCAAAATTCCTAAACTGGTACACTTTCTATGCAAAATTCCTAAACTGGTACACTTTCTATGCAAAATTCCTAAACTGGTACTTTCTATGCAAAATTCCTAAACTGGTACACTTTCTATGCAAAATTCCTAAACTGGTGCACTTTCTATGCAAAATACTATCCAACCTAACACTTACAGCCATAAAACGCTCAGGAACCAGCACAATGTTAAAGAACACTTCCAACTAAACACACTTCTTGGGCAAAACCGTCTCACAAACAAACACTGAAGTGACACCTTTTATAGAAAAAAACCTCTTACAGAGATAAACACTAAAACACTGAACAAACACCCTTTCCCGGCAAGCAAAAAAAAAAAAAAAACTCCGACCTGCCACACGTTTTAGGCAAAACACAATGACTGCTGAAACTTGAAACGTTCTCCCAGACTATTAGACATTCTAAGCAAAAACTCTCCCAAACCAGATTTCTGAGCAGATAAAGTCATAAACACACTTTCTAAGCAAGAAACGCACAAAATAACTGACTTTGCAGCCAAAAATATACCCGATAGATTTTCTAGCCAAAAAACCAGACTTTCTACTTCAAACAGCACAAACTAAAATTACTTCCAAGGCAAGAACCTAATAGTTTCTGGCAAACAAAAGCAACTAGCAAACTACCAGCAGAAATCAGAAACTAGCAGACTTCCTGGCAAAAGAATATAACAAACTATCAGACACTTTAGTTAAAAACTCACAAATTCAGACATCTTGAAAGCCAAAGTATCACAGCTAACAGACTTCGTGGAGGCAAAAGCATTAAAGTAACAGACTTCCTGAAGGCAAAACTGCAAACTAACAGACTGAATGAAAGTAAACGCAACACACGTCTTAAATGAAAATATGCCACAAACTAACAAAATCACTTTATGGAGACTATCACAAACTAGTGCACAATCTAAACCCAAGGGTATTAAAAACCAACACACCTTCTGAATGCAAAAAATATCAAAAGTAGACTTATGAAAGCAAAGTACCATGTAAAGAATCAGACTTTCCCTGACTGAGTCTCACAAGCTATCAAACTTTCCAAGGGCGAAAATGTCACGCAAGGACAAACTCCCTACAAGCAAAAGTGCCACAACAGACTTCCTGAAAGCAAAATGTCAGAAGAAAGTTCTTAAAAGCTCAGACCAAGGAATGTGAAAGTATCACAGATTAATATCACAGATTAACACACTTTCTAAAAACCACAAACTATCAGAAACTAAGAGACTATCTATCTAAATTACAATTAAGCAAGAGCAGAGACTTCCTGAATCCCAGTTGATCTTGAATTAATAGTTTTCTGATTCCTGGATATTGTTTCAAATACCAGCAAACATATCCTGCGCTTTAAACTTCATATCATGTGCTCAAATGAAATTAATGATGATGAATCCTGATTGGGTCATCGTGCACCAAAGAGACAGTCCCAAATTATCACAAGCAAGGCCTGGAGACTGAAGTCAACTGTCTTTAAAATACCAGGCGATCACAGATACCAACTAAATGTCCAGCACCACTACGCCAAGCTAATTCCGTTGGTATTCCACATTCCATTGTCGTAAACCAGTTTTCAGACAATCTTAAAACGACATTATCAATCTTTCCTGTACACCAACATTTACTCATTACAGACTTGAAAACATTAAGCACAGCTCTTACCAATAAACACCAAACTTCGACCTTTCATCACAAAAGCTTTACTACCGTAGGATAACATTTGAATCCCAAGACATCACAAACCATAAACTATCATCATAAACATGCCGTATTTAATCCTCCACACAAATCCTTTGACATCTGTGAAAGTAAATTATACATCAATATAAAAAGAAAGAGGAAATTTCTGACCCACATCATGACAAGTGTTTAAGGTTACCCAAGATCAGGTATATTAAGTGCAAAATCACTTGAAAATCTAGTGACTTCAATGTACCATGACTAAGGCCTGACAAGACCATTTTGGAGGAATGAAAAAACTACACCACTCGTACAACTGTATATCCACACAGCAATGAAATCAAATCTCGAATCACATACTCTCCCAGCAACAAGATACTCAAAAATAACAATATACCATCATTACTTAAGCACCTCACATCAGGGACATGTATCTCCCGTTCTAAGAACCAACACAAAGCTCAGTAAACCAGTACAACACTTTCACGTCTATAAACCTTCAGAGGAAGCCACTTAACCATCACAGACTGACAAACATTTAACAAATTGCCATTAAAGAGTTCTGCAACTTCTGTAAGGAAATGACAACTAGCGTCTGATTCATCTAAATCATGCCAAACTTTTGATGGGATTAGTTTCATATGAATGAATCCTGCCATTAGAAAGGTCACCTAATAGTTGGGAGAGTTTCCCCATCCCATGACAAGGAAGACCTCACTCCTTTTGCATTCAGTTCAATCTAAATATTACCTCTCATCTCACGGCCTCAAAATCTCAGCAAACCTTTTGTTAAAGTATTTGGCTAAAGTATAACCACCTTTCCACTACAATAACGAAAGCCAGATATTACACATTACCTTTTTAAAAGACTTGTCAGATAGCTATTTTCTGTCTAAATTCCCCCTAATTAACACACACCCGGTTAACTTATTACTGACTGTGGGATAAACTTGTAAAGTTTCTCACATAGACTCCTAAAACTAGCCACTGTGGTATTTTATCCCTTCTTTGTTTCAGATACACGAATGAAATGTCTGGCTAGACGAGAAGGTATTTAAGCCCCAAGCTGGCACCCCCTTTTGAACCGTCGGCATGTGTGAGAAATATAATCAAAAGTTTTGTTATAAGCGTGACCAAAAGGATAACTTTTAACTGTCAATATGTTCTTAAAGGCTTACTTTAGATGTTTTGTGACATCTGGAAGAATATAAATGATATTCAGTATTCGAATACAATCTTGTGAAGCAGTTTCATGTAAACTACTATTAACACTAGCAGCATTTAATACAGTCAGTCAAATCCAACATAGCCAAAAATGACAAATTCTTCTCAAGGAATTAGTTTCTCTATTCTTGGTAAATGGTGCTTTACAAGTCAGAATTTTCCATATTACATCGCCAAATTTACATGAATGTGGCCAGCAAATAATATTTTTAAAAACGTAATCTAATCATTAACTTGTACGTCAAATGTGAGAATTCAAAATAAAAATTTCCGCGAAAGAAAATTCTTCTTAGAAAATAATCGCAGCATTTGAAGTCATGCGTATGGCGTATTTTTACATCTAAATTATACGAAGCAATTTTAGTCAATCACCTTTAAAAGAAGCCAAACTTTTATCTAAATATCTCTGACGACAGATCAAATAACCCTATCTACAAATTACAATGTTTACAAGTAAACTTACACACAGCTCTAGGGAAAGAACTGTCAGCTCCAAAGCCAACCATAAAATGTTTAATACACTCGAAAATATACACATCATTACCAGAAGTCTTTTGCTTAATCATTTCTCGTTTTCTACGAGATTAAATACAGTACAATACTCAAATTCTATAATTAAGACGTGGGAAAAATTCCTGCATGAAATCTCAAAGCCGAAAACAGAATGTCAAAATGTCTGTAAATCACAGATTTTCTCAAGTTATTCATAGAAAAGAATGAACTAAGGATTTTGTGGCCATTACACATCATTTGATACAAAATTCTGGCATTATAAATCAACAGGCTCAAGCACCTGATTATAAGACACTTACATACTAAAGCAAGCATTTACTTGTATACAAATACAACCGTAAGAGTTAGTGTAAGCCCAGGTTTGTCTCAACAGTAACTTATCTCACACACACACACACACACACACACACACACACCTTGGGCTCTTTGTACATAACATTATTCTTTGACATTTGAATGAGTCTGACATTCCTCATGAATAATATAGAAAACTGAAAGAGATTTGGGAAAGCACGATGGAAGTCTCTAAGACTCCTCCCATCTCAACAATCAGCTGTTGTCAGCTTAGAAAACTTAAGCCCTTTGGGTCGACTTCAAAGCTGGTAACCGACTGGCTGTATATACCTCCTGCTGGGGGGTATTCCCTCCTTCTGGGCTTTGCAATGCTGACCCCAAGGAGTCCTTTATTTTAAATCTTTCCAGGTTTCATATACACGTATTTACATAAGGACTTCTGTACTTGAGCTTACGTCCCTTATTAAAGAGCAACAATTCATAATTTTCTTAAACTGTTCAGGTTTACAGATTAATGTTTAGTTTCTTACAGACACTGCCCTAGTCCTCACTTTGTACACAGTACTAAAAAGCTGAAACTCCTAACTTAATCACATCACAAAAAGAAACGTACTACTCAAAATCTAAGAAAAAAAAATCTAGAATTCACTTCAGAATATGGAGACAAAAGAAGTATCTTTACATCCAAAGATTTACCTAAGTTTTACACTTGGACAATCTAAGATCCAAATGTCTATTATCACGGTACAGTTGAATACCTATGAGTGTTTTAAGCTTGTGTTCAGAGTAGGAATGTAAGTGTGAAAATGGTAAGAGTGAGGTATTTAATTCCTGTGTCTGGAAGGAATAGCAAAAACTCCCTAGTGTGTAGTTTAGTGTGCAGTTTAAAAGTGTAGTTTATATGTGTTTATGGTAAGAATTTAAGTGTGAAAATGCTAAGAGTGAGGTACTTAGTCCGTGTCTGGAAGGAATAGCAAAAACTCCCTAGTGTGTAGTTTCGTGTGCAATTTGCGTGTGTGTTTAGAGTAAGAATGTAAGTGTGAAAATGGTAGGAGTAAGGTATTTAATCCTTGTATCTGGAAGTAACAGCAAAAACTCCCTAGTGTGCAGTTTAAGTGTGCAGTTTGCGTGTGTGTTTAGAGTAAGAATGTGTGTTTAGATTAAGAATGTTAAGTGTGAAAGTGGTAAGACTAAGGTATTAAATCCTTGTGTCTAAAAGCAATGGCAAAAATGCCCAGGTGTGCAGTGTGTATGTGTATGTGCATGCGTGTGGAGGTTTCAGCAAAGCGTGTCAAGTGTCCAAAGAATCCTCCAGTATAGAATGAGGATTTAAAACATGTAAGGCGTACAAAGCCAAGCACAACTGCTTCAGTAAAACATTGAGAGAGAGAGAGAGAGAGAGAGAGAGAGAGAGAGAGAGAGAGAGAGAGAGAGAGAGAGAGAGAGAGAGAGAGAGAGAGAGTCTGTTTAAAGCAAAGGCACGTGGACTTAATTATAGCAAGAAACATGCGTGTTTTCTGCTGGTAAGTGTTAAGGCGATAATAACTACTTCAGCAGTGAAAAACTGTGCAATTTCCCAGCTTCCAAGTTGTACTGAAATTCTCCAAAGTGTTTCTAAGCAACAGCTTTAACAGGAGACTGAAATAAATTCTTTTGAATGTGTAGCGTTTGTGGTTTCAAGTTCATAAAGAGGAAAGCCCAGTCAGAATGGAAGGATGGTAGGAAGAAGTGAGTCTATATCAGTTATTTACACCAATTTAGAAAAAAAATACCTCACTTCTATATCCGGTTCCTATGGCTAACAAAATTGCAAAAAATATGATGCTACCTTAAATTCCCGCAAGCGTTGGTCACTGGGGAAAATTTTATATATCTCTCTGAATCTTTAAACTCAAAGTTTATCAAAACTTGATCGCAATGTCTGCGTGGTATACCATAACTAAGGAGACACGGATATTGTAATTTACCGAGTTATTTGGTGCCACAAGAGTTTTTAACTATTTTTTTAGGTTTGTTTTGCTTTATTAAGAACTTAAAAAGGCACTTATTACTTTTTCTAGCTAAATGAAGCCTAAGACTTGATGAGAACTGAGCAAAGGTGAAATGCAGACGTCCTCGTACAATAAATTCAATATACAATTTGGTATTACAATCTTTTTCCCCTCATTCTGATTTTAAAGTTAAATCATTAACAATAACAGTTAACTGAATTTTGATCTGATCAAATTATTTCAATTCAATGGGAACTCTGTGCAACAGGTTAATAATAATAATAATAATAATAATAATAATAATAATAATAATAATAATAATAATAATAATAATAATACCACCACCTTAACCTAGGAAATTCTCCATACGTCAAGACACTGTAGCACATGTTATTCTAAAATCTACAAAGACCTTTTAACCCTGCAATAATAAATGTGAATTTCTCAAACAATTTACGTTAAAGCCACAAGCTCCTAAGGTATATCTTGTTCAAATGTAACCAAAAACAATTTTCTTAATGATTTAGTTCCGAAGCTGAGACAGAACTCTTCTGTTAAGATTTCATTTCTGGCAACTATTCTTGGGGTCAAGTCTACGCATAACAAAAATCTCCTGAATATCAAATATCTTCCTTTTACTTTCTATCCTCTTGGCCTATTCCACTTTGCTGTTCAACCTCTTCAACTTAACCTTACTCTAATCTACACCTTTCGTGGGAAATCAATCCCTTTGTGAGAACCGTACAAATGGACACTCGATTAACTCACTTCTGTCTCCTAAGGAATGAATTTACGTTCTATATCAAAGAACTGGAAAATATTGAGTGTTCTAGTGAAAAAATACCGGCTGGTTCTCAAGATTTTAATCCTTCTAGAAGGAGTACCTATCAATTTAAAATTAGGACAACTAAACCCTTCATGTAAATGACAATATGTGCTTATTCATTCTTATACCGAAAACATCCCTGACAAATTCCCTCCAAAAGAGCACTTTCGAGTGCATTTATATACTTCATACCCCATTCTTAACAATACCTATTTTTTTTAAAGCAATATTTAGAATTTGAGTTTACCTAGATTCACTTATCTATAACATAATTTTTAGCAAGAACCAAAGTATAATTCGGCTGATGACTTTTCCATTTACCAAAAAGACCATTGTCAGTACGTACTTCCAAACCCCACTTAAGCAGCACTTTGAATAACCGAATTTATTTATGAAATCTTTTATCTGTAAAATCATTGTCAGCAATACTAAACTACCCTCAAAGTAAGACAGGCTTCACTTTGTGGCCGTCGCGTGCCAGCCTCAGTGTCTTGAAATATGCAGAGATGCCATGAGAATAAAGCTCTTGATAAGATAACTTTCCGGCACTTAATCTATTAACATTGCATCGATTTATATTTAACGTTAAACAAGATATATTACTTTCATGGCAAGCCTTGTACAGAATTCTCAGAGTTTCATTTCACTGCTTGAATATATTAAGTTTTCTTCTGTCATCAGAACTGAGACCAAGCTTATCAACTAAATACTGGAACATCTTTCCTTAAGAGTGTACACATTTAAATGTTTCTGACTGTGATATCTCTCTCTCTCTCTCTCTCTCTCTCTCTCTCTCTCTCTCTCTCTCTCTCTCTCTCTCTCTCTCTCTCTCTCTCTCTTTGAAAAAAAAAGCCTTTCCATAATCTAAATCTTATGTAAAAGATCCTGCCCATGCTTACATTAACATTATTACAATATTATTCAGAAGATGAACCCTATTCATAATGAACAAGCCTACAAGGGCCATTGACTTGAAATTCGACCTTTCGAAGCATATTCCCATATACCTATATACTATTACAACATTCATTCCCAAGGGACTCTGATATAATCCCTATCCTAAACGAGCTAAGTTTTGCCACTTAAAATAAATCTAATCCTTCGGGCCAGCCCTAGGAGAGCTGTTAATCAGCTCAGTGGTCTGGTTAAACTAAGGTATACTTAACTTGTGGCTATAAGAAATACACAAGAAGCTTAATTCCAAGTCCTTCTTATGAAGGAAACTAGTTCTATCTACACACAAGACTCACTAAGAAATACCGTCAGGAATCATCTGTACTTATGCTGAAAACATAACCTGTTCTATTAAGTTTACTACCTCAGGTTTTATTCCACAAAACTATTTCTAACTAGACTGACCACTTCGAAAATATTCTACCCAATCATTAAAACTATACCTTCTATATTATTATTTTGCTACGATCGTACATGGACTTCAGGAAAATGAATGAAATTAATTAAAATCACCTACTGAAAATTTTACGTGACCATCGTGCTCAGGTAAGTATGCAATGAACAATGACCTACTGGATGCTTCCAATCAAAACTAAACATAAAATAAATTATCTTTAAACATACGTAACTTTTCTCTATAAAAAAGTGAGTATGTCGTCATGACTACCTATACTGACGTTACACTGGAAAATTTATTTTTCATATCAAGCAACCTGAACCATTCTGAACTACCTGATGTCAAACTAAAGAGAATTATGGATATAAATTATGAATCCTGAATTGCACTACGTGACATCCATCAAATTATTAGAATTATCCGTAGAAATTATGAATCTAGAAACCATCTCAGCCACTTAATAACTAATAGCACTGTTAATAAGTTCAAGTGAAAATTATGAATCATGAAGCATAGCTGTATTCAACTCTCAAGATATTTAAGTGAACAATATATGTATCCGGAAACAACTGTGGTTTACGAAAGCCTATCTTAAACTGTTATGAATCTTATGGAAAAAAGAAAGCATGTGTCCTGAAACATGCCAGTTAGCTAATATTGAATAAGAAATTAAAACTACCTATGTTTACAGAAACACTGAGCTACTCACAATTGACATCAAAATGATACTAGAGTCAAGCAAAAACAAAACTGTGTATCCTGCATCATACATAACTACTTGATAGCTGACATTAAACTAAGAAGTTGACATTAAAACCCTATGAATCCTCATACATTTGAGTTGTCATAATCTCTATATCATTCCCTTTTCAGCCACAGTAATTTTGACAACTGTCTTCTCCCGTTGAGTTATTTAAACGAAATGTTTCTGTTTTACAAAATTCCATGTGGTGGTAAATCGTCGTCTTCTGCCTCGCTGTTGTTATGATTAAGCTGGCGTTATGCCAGCACGTTCTCTTGCTCATAGAGCAGCCTGTTAGCTCTTTTCCCTACTCTCTTCGCCTTCAAAATGCCTGGGAACATTTTGGTTTTCTTTCATTTCCCTCAGAAGGCACTTTAGCAATGAGCCTGCAAAAACAAAAATCATTAGAGAGAGCAAAACTTACCAGAATATGAAATCACAAATTAAATAGTCTAGATTATAGTTTAAACCTTCCCCTAATGAGTGGATCAAGAAGTAATTACTGTACCTACGTACCTCCTGACATTAAGCAGTGTAGTATGAAATGCACGAAATATAAGTGACACTGAATAAAATGGGAAAAAATCTTAGTATAAACTATATTGCTAAATAAAAACACATTATGGCAGGTAAATATAATAACTAATAAACGTTATATGCTAGAAAAGACAGCCTGGAATGTCATTTGGAAAGGGCTCAACTCGGTGTTACAAATTCTGCCTGTAATGTCTCAGTAGTACAGATTCAGCCTGGAACGTCTCAGTAGTACAGATTCAGCCTGGAACGTCTCAGTACTAAAAATTCAGCCTGTAATGTCTCAATACTACAAATTCAGCCTGTAATGTCTCAACTCAATACTACAAATTCAGCCTGTAATGTCTCAACTCAATACTACAAATTCAGCCTCGAATGTCTCAACTCAGTACTACAAATTCAGCCTCGAATGTCTCAACCCAATGTTACAAATTCAGCCTGGAATGTTTCAACTCAATACTACAAATTCAGCCTGGAATGTCTCAACTCAATACTAAGAATTCAGCCTGGAATGTCTCAACCCAATGCTATAAATTCAGCCTGGAATGTCTCAACTCAATACTACAAATTCAGCCTGGAATGTCTCAACTTAATACTACAAATTCAGCCTGGAATGTCTCAACTTAGTACTGCAAATTCAGCCTGGAATGTCTCAACTCAGTACTACAAATTCAGCCTGGAATGTCTCAACTTAATACTACAAATTCAGCCTGGAATGTCTCAACTCATTGCTACAAAATCAGCCTGGAATGTCTCAACTCAGCACTACAAATTCAGCCTGGAATGTCATTTGTAAAGGGCTCAACTCAGTGCAACAAATTCAGCCTGGAACGAGAATTGCAAAGAGCTCAACTCTGTACTACAAATTCAGCCCGGAATGTCATTTGCAAAGGGCTCCACTCAGTGTTAAAAAATCAGCCTGGAATGTCATTGTAAAGGACTCAACTCAATGCTACAGATTCAGCCTGGAATGTCTCAACTCAATGCTAACAAATTCAGCTTGGAATGTCATTTGTAAAGGGCTCAACTCAATGCTACAGATTCAGCCTGGAATGTCTCGACTCAATGCTAACAAATTCAGCTTGGAATGTCATTTGTAAAGGGCTCAAATCATTGCTACAAATTCAGCCTGGAATGTCATTTGTAAAGGCCTCAACTCATTGCTACAAATTCAGCCTGGAATGTCATTTGTAAAGGGCTCAACTCATTATTATAAATTCAGCCTAGAATGTCATTTGTAAAGGTCTCAACTCACTGCTACAAATTCAGCCTGGAATGTCATTTGTAAGGGCTCAAGTCATTACTACAAATTCAGTCTGGAATGTCATTTATACAGGGCTCAACTCACATACACATTCAGCCTGGAATGTCATTTGCAGAGATCTCAACTTAATGCTAAAAAAATCAGCCTGGAATGTCTCAACTCAAGGCTACAAATTCAACCTGGAATGCCTTTTGTAAGGGGCTCAACTCATTGCTCCAAATTCAGCCTGGAATGTCATTTGTAAGAGGCTCAACTCAGTGCCACAAATTCAGTCAAACCTAACTCCTTTTACAACACAGCATTGTGCAAATGGCTCTTTGATTGCACTGTTGTCAAACGCGCCAGATGACGTCGCGCTAACTACAAGGTTGAATCAATTATGGTTCTTAATAGTACCATTACTGTACTAGTGTTGCGCAAAAACTTGCTAATTCGAATGTCAGTCTGTTACAAAAAGCTTTGGAACAAATCAGATACTTGTGAATTGTACATAAAAGCAACTGGGATCTTTCAAGCCTAAAAAAACTATTCCATTCTTTCTCTCAGATTTAATCATATACCAGTAAGTCAAAAGAGTACCACAACCTGAGACTACTAAAATATTGGACCTCACATTTTTTATTCAGGGCATCTGAGAAAACCAACATTTGACTGAAATACTGAATGTAGAAGAACAAAATATTTCCGTGAAATCTTTGGAGGATTCATGCAACATATCAGTGTGCATTATCATGCAATCTCTAAGCTTTATAATGAAAACATTACCCTCCCTTCTACTGAAAAATAGACCAGTGAAAAAAAAAAATAACTATAATCGTTTGCATCGTCGCTATATTCTGATACATTGCACATAAGCCACGTGCTTATTTAGCACTGATTAGGTTAAAAGAAAGAAAGAAAGAAAGAAAGAAAGCGTAATATAATACATTTCCTTACCATTCAAGAGTGACTGGCAACTGGGTGATGTTATTCGTAAAACAATCTTGACTGCACGCCGTTTTGTCGTGGGTCAGAAAGGATCAGTCAGTTGAAAAGCCCAGGTACCTAAGAAACGAAAGATTGTTTATTAGTACGGAGTCAGTCGAATTTAACTGTAACCCTAACAGAAGGATCAGACTTAGTGTAGTATCCAGAGGCTAAAAGTCTCAACACATGAAGCAGGAAGTCTATGTAGTGAATGGACAGACTCAGATACAAGCATTTGCCATTTCTGAAATACCCAGGAACACCACTGTGCCTAAAACTGTATCTAGTTGCAGTTGTCCAGACCCTCTTTAGAACCCAGGTCTGTTTTATACCTGAGAAGAGGCTGGTATCTACCTATGCGTGCAGCCTATGGTGGAAGAATCAAGTGTGCTGGATGCAATGCACATTACGTGTGATGAACACAGAATAAAGTAAAGAAAGAATTATATATAGAGGGTGGTGTCATTTAAACGAAAACATCACTGAAATTCTAAAAGCTGTGAAATAAGGGGGCAAGTCTGTAGGTTACAACAACAGTATTAAAGGTGAATTCATACGATATATAACCTTCTAGCCAATATGACACATACTGAGGAAGTACAGAAGTATTGTGATGTATTCTTAACATCGAGGCGTTGCGAGTCTTTTAGTAACTGTGGTCTCTACCTCTAGTTTATCAAACAACGTATGTCAGAAAGGACACTTTCAAGAGGAACAACAGTTTGGTTTCTGTTTTGTGAGCATCACATAGAAAGGCTCTACCAACCTATTTTAATTGGCAGGTTTTTGTAAACAAATCAGAGGCGAATATCCTCATGAAATATATTCAGTACCACAAAACCAGTATGCAGTAAGAAACCTGAATCAGAGTTTCAATGGAATGGTGTTTATCAGAATGTACCTGACCCTATTATTGTACTAGTTAACATGAAACCTCTAGTAAACAGTTCTGAATTCAGTACTATGTAAATTTTATTAACCTACTCCTATTTTAAGGTTCGTACATTTATATAGGAACTGCATACAAAACGTTAAAACAATTCATATAGGAACATATAAAACTTATACATTTATATAGGAAGTATATATAAAATCTTTAGTGTTTCCTACTAAATGTGAATAGATTCGCTCGCGTATCGACCCTTGGCTTATCGACAGATTCAGGGACTTATTTTTTTTTATAAAGATTATCTAATCTGATAAAAGAAAAACTTACCGAGTTCGACTGTTGACTCTTGCCCTGTCATGATGGTTGAATAGCATTCTACCACTACATCAGTTTGCATATTTTCACGCTGAAGTGGTTCCTGGTTCCTCCCCCTCCTCAGTCGTTTCGATACATCTATAAAAACGATTTGATACAACCCAGTTCGTTTCCGCATAAGCAATTTCAACACTAAAACCGATTTCTTCAAACATTTACAAGAATTTCAACACTAAAACTGATTTCTTCAAACATTTACAAGAATTTTTTATCAGAACTCTCTCGCTTACGTAAGATTTCTAGACACTCACCTGAAATTTACAGAAATTTCTCGCTAACAAATAGATCTAAGTTGACATAATTCAGATATCTTGTATGCTTTGCAACTCTCATAAATTACTCTTTAGTTCTTCTGGTTTAAAACAGTCTTAATTTCGCAAATCTAAATTTTCAAGGGTATAATCAATTTACTTATTTTGCATTCCTCATTTACTGCAAAAAAAAAAAAAAACCCAAGTATTAAATAGCACACTTGGCAAAGCGGTTCGCAATGAATGACTGACAACAATGTCAATTCCAAAGGAGAATGTCGAACTTAACACTGATTATTACAAAACAATACTTTTACCATAACAGACAACGTGGCAAATTTCGCTTCCCTGAGTAACATTTGAGTTCCCTGTTAAAGGATTAGGTTTACTTATCTATCAAGTGCTGCATCTGGACTTTGAAGTGCTTTGAAAATGAATAGAAGTGTTCTGTTCCACACGGTGACCTCAGTTGTTTCAAAGTGTTACTTTTTCATTTTAAGCTTAATGACCTGACCGAGCTACAGTATCTCAAGACCGTGAGTTGTATCGAATTATTTTTATGTATGTATTGAAACGAACTGAATCGAAGCGGCCTTAGCCCTTGAAGAGAAATGTCTGTGGGAAAAATACATCTTCATTACTCACCTATTAGAAAAATGGTTAGATACAAAATATAGAGATGAATAAGTCTCCAATTACAGATATTTTGGACTGCATCATTCCTTAAGTTACATACTTATGGGGTAAAGGAAATCTTCAGTCGTAGTTTGTTATACTGCAGTAAAGACCTGAGTTATAATTCACAATCACCTCTGCAGTGGTTGTCAAAATCTCTCTTCGTTACATTTTACTGGTGTCGTGTCAGACCAGGAAAAATGTCTAAACATTCAGTGAATTCCATTCCAGCAGAGTAATTATTGCTATAAATTTCTGATAGTGAGAACGCTCTTGAATGTTTAATCATTTGGATTCTGTACAAACTGACAAATTATAACAGTGTCACAAGCCCTTTTGAAGACATTTCTAACACCCAGTGTTGTCAAGGTGTTGCAGCGTTCATTTCCACTATTTAACGCAATTAAATATAACCGTATAACATTTCGTATTCAGTTAAAAGGCCCACGATACTGATTAAACATTTACTCAACCAATCTTTGACATTTTTATTGCATTTCCTAAGCTGTGAAACCGAAACATTAGAAAAAAGTTTCTAAAGGCCATTAACCTCATTTTTTATCTAAGTACCCCAGACTATGACTGGCCGAGAAATGTACGTTCAAAACACTTCGTTTCCATTAGCTATCACTGGCAATTAATATCTTAGCAAGATTTGTTATTCGTGACACAAATATGAAGGAGTTTTCCCGCAGAAACAAATCAGGCAAGGAAGTGTGTGTTCAATACAGTCCTCTTTGGAGGTAATTATTTTTTGGTGTTTTTCTTAAATAATAAATGTCGCCATTATATTCAAAACTCAAGAGAAGTTACTTCCACAAGAGACCAGTGACTTAAATATAACTCTAAATATAGGAAAAAAACATGCTAATGACTATATTGACTATAATGGCAAGTCAGTATATATAGTACGACTGTAGTAACTGTCTTCTTAAACCTAATACCTTTCCACTCCCATAAAACTAACAGGTAACAACACAGCACTTCAGGGTAACAGCTGAAGGATTAGGTAACATACTGGAATATCCTACGTCGCCGAAAATGGTTTAGCCCAACATATTGGAATATTCTACGTCACCGAAAATGATTTAGCCCAACATATTGGAATACTCTGCGTCACCGAAAATGATTTAGCCCAACATATTGGAATACTCTGCGTCACCGAAAATGATTTAGCCCAACATATTGGAATATCCTACGTCACCGAAAATGATTTAGCCCAACAAATTGGAATATTCTGCGTCACCGAAAATGATTCAGCCCAACTCACCAGCTATGTACAGTAAGTCTGGTTTTAGATATTAAACCTGTTTTTGTAAAATATCAAAACTAAAATATACCACGTTTTACTCCACTAACCTTCCACTCCCACCCCTAACCAGCCCCCATACCATTAGTCTTACCTGTAATACAAAACTATAAATTTACCCCTAACACCACTTTACTTACCATCAACATAAGCAATGGGCTTCCTTCTTACCTATCCATAGCAAAATTCCACGCTATTTTTTACCGTTAAATGTTTTATTGCAATTATAAATGCAAAGTATATTCATTGCTCTAGTGCTCGTAACCATAAAAGCTTAAACAGTACCCTCATTCACAGTTTTGCCTGTTCAAACTGTCATGAAGAGTTTCTCTTAATGATGTCAGTAAGCACTGGGCTTAAAATCACAGCAAAAATAATAAGTAGAGAAACCACATCAGCCCAGACGGAGGATTACTTGTTCAATTTACCATCGCTCGCTGAAGCCTAATTGCAAGGGTGCAGCGACTCATTTCAACAAATACCTCTCATTCATAACGTTGATACATAAAACCTTAAGAATATCATTTGTTTTAATATTCCATTGACATCAAAGTTACGGAGTATTTTCTGGAAGCGCCAGCCATTCACGCGTAACCTCAGATTGACAAAAATGCTTCGGTTCTTCCACGTTACCAGGTAGCGTCCCTCCCCACAGGTCTACGTGGATTACAAGTTAATGTAAGTATGCTTAAAACGTCATTTATATAGAGTAAACGAACGTCCATATTAACCTTGCCGTCAACATGAGCCGTGGGCATTCCTTTCGATCTAACCGCAATCAGAGTCTTTATCCTTTTTCCTTGGTAAACGTCTTCTTGGTGAAATGATATTGAAGTCGCCACACTAACCTAATCCATGCCAAATATAATACATACATTAACTTTTACGTATGTACTATATTCACGACTTTTAATTTCAGTTTAAATGTTTGACGCCAACTGTACCAATACGAAATGTAATACAATATGAACGGTAAGTACCTTCTTTATCTAGAAACATTGACGATGTGTGTATAACAAACAATTTGAATTTTTCGAAGGTCCATAGGATTTCACAGCCACTGAAACTAATACTACCATCCGACGGCGAAGTTGTTGAGAGCTGGACTTGAGTTCATTAATTAACGTCGATTTTTTTATGATATATGAGAGGAAGAAAATGAAACTGAAACAGATATAAGACCGTATATTATCCGAGGGGTTTAGCTGAGAGAGAGAGAGAGAGAGAGAGAGAGAGAGAGAGAGAGAGAGAGAGAGAGAGAGAGAGAGAGAGAGAGAGAGAGAGAGAGAGAGATTAACCCATTACATAACGCCTAACCTATTTTCGGTCAGATTCGAGGGAATCCCGGAGTTTTCTCCTGTTGAAATCCCCGGCTCATAAAATAAGAGGCAGGCGTGGTTGAAGTTTCGAGCTGTCAAACGAAGTTGCAAACGGGTCATGGAAAACTTTCTCTTCATTTCTGGTAAAAGATACAGGGTTGTGAGAATGCAAAAAGGCCGAGTTTAACGTGCATGAGCGTGTGTATAATTTTCCCCACATTTATCAACCATCATCCATGCATAAATTTCCGATACCTATCAACCATCATCCATGTATAAATTTCCCACACCTATCAATCATCATCCATGTATTAATTACCCACGCCTATCAACCATCACCCAGTATAAATTTTCCACACCTATCAACCATCATCCATGTATAATTTTCCCACACCTATCAACCATCACCCAGTATAAATTTCCCACACCTATCAACCATCAACCATCACCCAGTATAAATTTCCCACACCTATCAACCATCATCCATGTATAAATTTCCCACACCTATCAACCATCACCCAGTATAAATTCCCACACCTATCAACCATCATCCATGTATAATTTTCCCACACCTATCAACCATCACCCAGTATAATTTTCCCACACCTATCAACCGTCACCCAGTATAAATTTCCCACACCTATCAACCATCACCCAGTATAAATTTCCCACACCTATCAACCATCATCCATGTATAATTTTCCCACACCTATCAACCATCATCCATGTATAAATTTCCCACACCTATCAACCATCACCCAGTATAAATTCCCACACCTATCAACCATCATCCATGTATAATTTTCCCACACCTATCAACCATCACCCAGTATAATTTTCCCACACCTATCAACCGTCACCCAGTATAAATTTCCCACACCTATCAACCATAATCCATGTATAATTTTCCCACACCTATCAACCATCACCCAGAATAAATTTCCCACACCTATCAACCATCAACCATCACCCAGTATAAATTTCAAACCTATCAACCATCATCCATGTATAAATTTCCCACACCTATCAACCATCACCCAGTATAAATTTCCCACACCTATCAACCATCATCCACGTATAAATTTCCAACATTTACCAACCAGGTTCAATTTATAAATATCCCACACTTATCAACCAGCATCCATATAAAAATTTCCCACACTAGTCAATCAGCATCTATGAATCCTGTCCACAGAAAAAAATTTTGCAAATGCCGGCACGATGTAAGCGTCCTTCCGCGCTTTTGATGACCATGTATGAAAAATGTCGTGACGCCATCACAAAAACTTCAAACTAATCAGTTAAAAGCTCCATCACTCTTGTAATGAGGTTATTTTCCTGTCATCACAGTCGTTGTCAGAAGTCAAACGTTCTGTCACTGATTCGCGGTGATTAGTCAGCAGGGACTTAACCAGTCTCACTATGATACAGATTAGTTGATGAATTACTTTGGAATTCTCAAAGTATTCGGTCTTTGATCAGCAGTAAATAAAACTAATTTTTTTTTTTCAAGGAATATTAGACGTCGATGATAACCTTTAGAAGCCGTATCATTTGAAGTCTAGCCATCCGATTCTCGTCAATTGAATTTTATTTTATTATGTTCAACTGAATGCCACTTACTACACTTTCCCATCTGCGGATTTAGAGCGAAATAAATCGTGGTAGTTGGTTCTTTTGAGATCGCAAAGGAATGTCATAGATCGTATGTATTGGTTTAAAGAGCGCAGATGGTTCCACATCAGGACTCTTAACCACCCCCCCAAAAAAAAAAAGTTGCCATGGACCCCGAACTAAAAATACGTTCAGAAGCCTCAGAATTTTAACTGAACTTTGGAAAGTCAACTTTTAAAAGGTATATACTGACCTTCCAGCTTCGACGAACTTTACAATCTACAAAAATTTTTCGAAGTTACAAAATTCTAAATTAGCCTACAAATGGGTATTCAACCCTCAGCGTCTAAGACGCCAATAATATCCCGTAAGAATGTAGAAAACCAACACCAAATACCTCGCTCTTACCAAAATCCTCGTCTTCCTTCCGTAAACACTTGTTTAGCACCGTTCCGTCTTCGTGTTTCTACCTACAGTGACGTTTCCTCTCTGTCAAGACAAGAATCGCCTTAGCCAATCAGAGGCCCCCACCTTACCCGAAGTTCTGTCACCCTCTTTCATTGGCTGCACGCTCTGGTTTTTGGCAAAGCGTCTTCGTAAACGATTCCCCAGTGGCTAAGGGGATGAGACTCAATTTTCAGGACATACGTCTAATGAGAGATCATTGTCCTACTATATATGAATGGCTTGTGAACATAATAATGGTTTGTGAACATTATGGGCGTGTATGGGTGTTAATGTATATTTACTTGAATTATCTGATTAACTACGATAAGGTCATTCAAGAGGAGGTGGGAAGGGGAGAGGAAGAGCCAGAGGAACTGAACTTACCATAAGTAGGCCCAGGAAACGAGGCAGACTCGTGTGTGAAATAATCAAGATGTTTGAATGGAAAGTTTGCGGATGTCGTCTGCTTACTCACACACCGTATGTGCGTTAGTTTGGTTGAGAGTGTAAAATTTCATTCACTCACCCATCACTAAGGATATATGAGCCTTTACTCTCAATATTTTCCTGTATGCACGTCTGTAATGATAACCAATTCGCACTTCATATTCCATATGATTTGTGAAATCCTCAATACCACAACACTTGACGTCAAAATTACGATATCTTATTAAAAGTCTTAATAGGTACATAAATAACCTGATATATTCATTTATATTCGCCCACATGAAAAGACATAAAATCTCCCACTATGTAATCTTTATTTTATAATTTATTTCCATCCCTTCTGTTGGCAAAGACAACTTCGTTACTGCAACAAAATCAGAAGTCATCGAATCAAAATTGAGCCTGCACATACAGGTATATTCAAATGGCACCAACGAATATATGAGCACGTGTTTTACAGAAATAAATTTCCGGTTCACTTGGACCGAGCCTCGGTCTTTTAAATGAAAGGCAAATTGGTAGCTCCACGGCCTTTCATTTGAGGAACCGGGGTTCGAACCGGATGTGAGTCACAAATATATATATCCAACTCCTCTTCTACATATTTCTAGGAATAAAGTTCCTCAGAATATCCACAAACATTAGGAGAGTCAAATTTTGGAAGAGTAATTCACGGCCCCTGACAGCTTCGAAAGACAATCTTTTCGAAAATGTAAAATTTGAATCCACTAATCACACTACTCTTTTTAAGGGACATTTCATAAAAAAAATGTTTATTTGAGATTCTAACGAAAATGTCAAGTCTATGAAGAAAAAACTAAATTTCCTTATTTTCTGAGGAGTGTTATGATGATGTGGAAACCGCTGTACATCTCTACACCAGTGGCTCTTAAACTTTTTTGCCATTATGTATAGGCCCAACGCCCCCCCACCCCTGAAATTTTTGCCAACTATAATCTACAAACAATATGTTGTCTATTTGTATGTTATTATACTTATCGTAACAATAAAAGACAATTCATAAGCAAGATTTGAAATTAAAATTGACTTATATTTTGAATTTTTGGCATGTTTTGAGATAATGATTAGAAAATATATGGAAGCAGTGATAACGTTTTTGGCAATTTTGTAAGTAACATCACAAATTAAAAAATTAATTGGCACCATCTGGCGACTCTGCTTGCGCCCCCCTTGGAAGCCTCTGGCGCCCCCCAGTTTAAGAATCACTGCTCTACACTTATGTCTAGGACAAACTCATTCGAGGGTCCCACAGTGTGTGTTTTGTGTCTATGGTTTATCCGAGTCATTAATGACGATTAATTGTAGCCAACAATTACAGTCACAACAAAGAAATTTTTTCTTGCCTTTGGCGACATGAGAAAGAAGGCAGTTGTAAGAAAGACAGTTCTACAGAGTCAAGATTGTACTCAAAGAACATTACAAAAACTCGAAATGCTTTGAACTTACCTCAGCTCATCATATGACCATCACTGCTTGTTCATAAACAGTATCTTCAGACTTTCAGAGTTGGAATTACACTTAACCTCCTCTTATACGGCTGTAGAAATGCAACAGAGCCCTGAAGAAGCTTATACATTTCCATACGTACATACTGTATGCATGTGTAGGCAACGCAGTATGTGACTGCACATGCAAGCATGCTCAGAAATGCACACAGCCTCAACATACCTACTGTACAGATGTGCATTCCCCTATATACTCTATTATTATTGACAAATCATTAAATCAAACGGCAGAACATTCTTAAATCTCATTGGTCTTGCCAGTAGGATTTATTCTTGATTAAATATATTAGACATTACGTAATGTACAGCAACTTCTTTAAAAAGTAAAGAATTCACAAACTGAAAATGTTAAATTTCTTGAAAAGGTTTGTTTACATTAGTTGATATACACTTGACGCGCATGTTCGCTCCACATACAGGGATATAACGTCAACGAGGCAGAAGTTTAATCTATTTTTAATTCGTTAGTCTGGTTCACTATTCCATAATACTTCTTATGACTTCCTTATCACGACTGATGTTTTCATTTTGGCTTTTATGTCCGCAAATTTGCTTTTCAATTCAAGAGACTGGAGTTGCAAACAATGCATTTATTACTGGAAAATGATTGCAAGAATACATAGGCCTATACATCGTTAGAGACACGCCTCTTAAACTTATTTACTGTATTGAGCATAAAGATGTCATCTGATGACATAACACAAGTGTTATAAATACGTTTTTGTAGTAATTTTCGTTTAAACAACATTTGGAGTTGTTTTACAAATTAAATGGTCTGTGGCTGTGTCCCCATCCGTCGGTGGTTTGGTAGTTTGAATCCTGTAGGGGTGTGAGCATTGAAGTCACCAAAGGAGTAACCGTTGTTATAATTAGTATAATCTGTATAGCTATTGTACTGATTATAATTAAAGTTTAGTAGGTATACATATAACAGTTTATATATAATACTGACATCTGTAACTCATCTAGAAAGTTTCTGGTTTGAAATCCGTTTGTATTCCATTGGATAATATGAGGATTGAAGATCCATGTAGGAGTTATCAGATTATGCTGATTAAATGTTGAATGTTTTGACCTCTGTCGATAAATTAATTGTATTGTTGGGCGATTGCCTTTCACATATATTCCTCCAAACATTAAACACTTATTAATTGGGTCTCAAGTTGAGATTTTTCCATATTTCTGTTTAGTGCATCATTACTCTCCTTTCTCCTTTCTCCTCAGCTTTATCCATTTCTGTCTGGGGTCACTGTTCCTGTCAACCTTCCCCACCTTTGTCTATCCAGCTCAACCTGGCTCCTTAAACCTTTCTCCCTCACGGCATTTGTTTCTTATCCTTCCATCTGAACTTTGGCGTGGCTCTTCTCCTTCCATCCACCTCCACACTAAACCCTTTTACACACATCATCATCATCTCCTCTCTCATAACAATACCAAATCACTGTAGTCTTCTTTCCTGAGCCTTCTTCGACACTTCCCGAACCTTAACTGTTTTGAGTGCATTTAACGTAAGCAAGCACAACTTCACCACAGCACAATACTAAAACAAATAAAAAATTGGTATATATAACCTACCTGATCAACAATACCTGTTCATTGTCTGCTGCATCAAAACAAGAACATAATTTGACAATTTTAAGAAGAATCAAAGTCAATCAGGCCTACGGAGGCCTAACTTCATTTTGAAACTTAATCCTTCTAATGTAAATACATAGCGCAGCCACATTCTGAATTATATACATGTATGTTTTCTTAACTAGCTCTTATTTGCATATTTGAATATACTCATACCTAAGAGTTAGTAAGAGAGGGCAGCCTAGACAATGGGTATTGAACAAGGTAGCACAGAAATGTAACATACTGGAGACATTTTTAATCGAAAGAATAACAAACACAAAAGGTACCAAAATGCAGGACAAAATGGGAGCTATTTTTTAAATATTAGATCAGTACATATACAGTATGTATCAGTACACATCATGTTGTTGTATGTTAGCTTTCAGCCCAGAGAAACAGTTCTGGCATTCCTCACAGTTGTGTGTGTGTGTGAGAGAGAGAGAGAGAGAGAGAGAGAGAGAGAGAGAGAGAGAGAGAGAGAGAGAGAGAGAGAGAGAGAGAATTATAATGTTAAATTTTCTTATACATTTCATATATACTACACAGTTTATTTCTCATTTTATGTACAGTTCTGTACAGCGTATTTGGTGTTGTTTATAAGCATGTCTAGTGATGTGCAATGACATAACAGGGAAAAAAAGTTTATGAAATCCTGTTTTTCAGATGAACTGGATTTTTTACCATCTCCAATAAATACCTATATCAGCAAGGGCCTTGGATATATTATTGTGGATAACTGAAGGAATGTTGTATACAGTAGTGTACATACAGTATTATAATATATATATATATATATATATATATATATATATACATATATATATATATATATATATATATATATATATATATATATATATATATATATATATATATATATATAAAATAATCCTTTTCTCATACATATTTATTTTGAAATTACAGGATCAAGTTTACGTGCCTTGACTGATATTCATATTATGACCATAAGCTTCTTGTACACAGCTAGATTCAATGATATTTCTTTCCAGGGCATTATTAGAATAGGCTACTTTTTACGCCCACCACCCACCTGATAGTATGATTGTTCTCACTGACATGCAAAAAAATTCCACTGTTCACCTGTGCATATCTTATGCATTTTTATGCTTTTCTGATCTCTTTTCCAGTGTCTTACCAGTGTGACCAGTATAAAATTTGTCACAAGACTTACATGGAATTTTATATACACACCAGGACAATACTCAAGGGATTGTGAATTTGGCCAGTCAGCTGGGAGCTGGAAGTTGCACTCACTGTGATATGACTTGTTTGTGGTTTGCACTCCTTGTTTGAGACACTGAGGCAGTGAAGACCCTAAGAATACTGAGCTCTGTCAAGATGAACTTTTGGACTTATTTGCCTACAACACAGGTCAGTCAGATTTGCAGAACTTGGGTCAGAAATGGGATGAAGTAGTTTGGGTATCACAGTGGAAAAATGTCATGGTCAGCCTAAGGAAGACCTGGCAGCATAAGAAGAAACAGAAGCAGAAGCTTCTGAAAACCAAAGTTATAAATATAGCAATGCCGACAACTCTTTTGGTTGTTATTTAGGAAGAAAGCAGAAGAAAAGTGTCTAAAGATTCAGGGTAAGAAGAATAAAATACTTATGACACATTGAAACAAGAGATGAAGAGAGAATGTGATGATCTGGAAGTAGAGATAACTCAAAAGATTCAGAAAAGAAATAAGGTGATGCTAAAATGTGCGGAAGGCAAGCTTCAGAGTGTGAATGAAGTTGTGACACAGCACCAGAACAAAGCAAAACAAAAGTGATGATACTCTCCTTGTGCAAACTGAAGAGCTGGCTACAGAGAAGAGGGCTCTTGACAAGCATGATGACTCATTTAATAAGTTATTCAGTAATGCAAAAGGGCTCGAGGAACAGCGTGGCATTCTGGGGATAAGATTATTCAGTGTGAGAGGCTTTTGGAAAAATGGATGATGCACATAAAACTGAACTAGGAAATATAGGTGATAGATACACATAAAACTGAACTAAACAGTGTGAAGTAAGGAGTGTTCAAGATCACAACCCTTCAGTGACCATCCCCATGAGCTGCTCCACAAAGACCAAGGGAGACAGAAGTTGCTCTAGACAGGCAACCACTAATCAACAACTACATTGGACCCAAGGATAGCAGTCTTAATCGTCTCATCCTCATCACCTCGTTTTAAATTTGTATATACAATATACAAAAAAACTGTTTATCTAGTCTGGATTACTATCTTCCATTGGGGAGGAGCAATACTGATAAATTATACGTACAGCTGCCCTAAGACATACACTTGAAACTCAGTATCTTAAGGACCTTCAGTCCACTGAGATTGGATCCACAATAAAAACTAACTTTATAAGTTTTTAGCCTCAGTCATCCATGTCAGCCAAAACTCACCCTTCTTCATGTTCAAAGAGCAAAGTCATATTCAAAATAAAAAAAAAAAACGAGATGATAAAATAAAAAAATCTGATCAAATTTGGCTAGAATAAATAGCAGAAATTGGTAGAAACAAGAATCACTAAAGTAGTTGCTCTCTTCATGGCATCCAACCACAACCAGTAGCTAGGAGACTGGAGGGAAGAAACACAACATGAGCAGATATGAATTTGAATATTAAAATACCCTCCAAGTACTTAATTTACAAAAATATGGAGCATCACAGTAACTCACAATATTGGAGGACCAACTTGATGACATCATCTCCAACTGTTCCTGAGAGAGAGAGAGAGACTTGGAGGCTTGGTTGCAATTTTTACTGCAATATTTTCTACCTACCAAGCTGACCCTATGCCAGCCAAATCACTAACTGTGTTACCTAGTGCAGCTGGGTGCCATGGTGCTGATGCCAAGACCGATACCAACTGTTGTATCAGTATAGTCACCCTGTAGAAAAGAGTAAGGAATTCTACACAACTGAAAATCTGTAAAACTTGTGATATTATAATAACATATTTAGCTTGGGTGAAGTATGCCCTTAAACCTACAGGGTAAATAAATAAAAGTATATTACAGAGCTACCTACACTTTGCAGCATGTGGTATTGATTACACGTATGCAGCAACAATACTGCACTCAGAAAAGTGAATTTAAGATTATCACTTTCCCCATCATCATTTAAAATATTCAATGATAACCTACTCTGAGAACTCCCACATAACAAATGCTACCAAAATCTTCAGTAATAGGCTTTTCTTATATAAAACAAGCATTTATAGAAATCCACCTTTCCTTTTGAAGCGAACATACACTAATCTACATTATCACAGAATTAAATCACAACCAGCACTGCCTCTACTATTTATTTCTTTGCCTAAATTCTTGTACAAGGGTATTTTGTTATCATGTTCCATTATTAATACAAAAATAATACATCAATACTTACAGCAACAATCAAAATAAAGTTGTCGTGGAAACCAAAACCAATAAATGGTAGAGCATTATGCAAAGCCACTGTAAATAAATAAGGAAGCATATGTTATAATAATCTTTAGTATGATTAAAAGAACATTTCTTTTAGTAAAAAAAAAAGCCAGTACTCATATAACAAAAGTTAATTGGATTGGCAGCCTAATGCCCTTCTCTACACCAAGCCGAAAGAAGAAATAAAAAGGCAAGATGGAAAATGTGGGGTTAACTTGAATGGAACTTCCTGAAATTAAAAAGTGACAAATCCAGTAAAATGGAAACAGGAAGACAAAGATGCACATTTATAAGTGTTCTGGAGTGCATTTAGCTGACAGTCCATTCACACCTTCCTTTCACTTCTATCTATTGTTCATCCCACATATATTATCGAAATATTCAAGGTACTATGCCAAGAAAAGTAACACCTTTTTGAAGAAATTTGTATTTTTTATAGGTACACGAACCATCGCTTTTCATACAGGGAGTATCCTTCAGTAAGCTGGAATGGCTGTTGAATCTTCGTTAAGTATATCTTAGTTTAACCAGACCACTGAGCTGATTAACAGCTCTCCTAGGGAGGGGTGACCCGAAGGATTAGATTTATTTTACGTGGCTAAGAGCCAACTGGTTACCTAGCAACGGCACCTACAGCTTATTGTGGAATCTTAGTAAGAAGGTTATTAACTGGTGGAGATAAGGGGAGTGAGGGGAGTGAAGTGAGACCTCTGACTTGCCTCACACTCATTTCTTCATTCTTTCTATTGGCTTCAAAATAAATTTGTTATTTGTTCCTATGGGGAACAATCACTGCCTTTAATTCTAGCCCCTTAGGATGGGGGTAGTACCTATTAGACAAGAGAGTTGGAGTCCACCAAGAAATGTCATGTTTCCATGTGCCTGTGTAAGTAGGGGATGCAATGACTGCTGCAATCTCCAGTTGATCTGGTGAAAAAAAGACCAAAACAGCAGGACCCTGGTCTAAGGGACCGCTTCTTGTGTAGTTGCTACAGGAGGTTGGGTCAAGCAGAACTCTTCTCGATGCCTCGGAAGCAGAGCTATCAGGTCGGGCGAAAGGCGAAGATTTTTTCGCGCATTTGTCTGTAACTTGGGGTTGAACAATGCTTGTTGAACCCCTGGCGAAACAAATATGGCGGGAAAAGCGTAGATATCGATGTTTCCCATAAAGACAGCCTGCCTCACCATAGCGGACCATGGGTCTCGTACGAAGGAGCAAGAAAACTACCGTGTCTGTTGTGCCGGTAGGCAAATAGAACAAACCTGAGGCCGAGCTAATTGGGCTATCGAGTGCACTATAGAACACTCGAGTACCTGCAAATGTCAACAGAAGAAGAAGAAGAAGAAGAAGAAGAAGAAGAAACGTTTCCCCCTTGTTCGTCGACGAATGCCACTACTGTGGTTTTGTTGTTCAACGAAACCAGTGAGTGTCGCAAAACTCATCCTGAATTCTCGGAAGGCCAAAAGGCTTCCTTGAGTTCAGGACGTTGATGAGAAAGTATTAATCGTCTCGGTCCCACACATTCAAGACAAAGTCTTACAGGCGTGCGCCTATTCCTCGATCGGTGAATCCGAGAGTAGACACACGATGTGAGGGGAATATGCAAGCATATTCGAAGGTTCCTTCAATCCAGCATTAGCCTTACTCTTTCCTCGTACTTTGAAGAGGAAAGAAGGATGGAGGACTGTAAGCAGACCTCCCTCATTCTCCACCATGGGGAAACTTCTGCAAGATGACAGGGTACTGAGACGATTAGCTCTAGCCAGGCTGGCATTTCCCGAATCGGGAGCACGGGAGAGGAAGCGGGACGGAAGTTTAATGAAAAGTCTTGCCGAGAGAGACCCAAGGGAAATAGATACTTCTCCTGAAGGACTCCATTCCCAGGTCTAGAGACTTGACAAGTATCATTTCATCCAGGAATCTGCTGCAGGGTCTGTATTCTGTAATGAGCACAACACATAGGACATCTGCAATCTTTAATCAGTGAAGTACCTAGAATTACCATTGAAGCCGTCTTTGATCAAAAACCCCCTATATCCATGACAGAAAAAAAAGCTCACGAGTCATTAACAACTATATCTGTAATGACGGTGCATTCATTTCTGTGTGACTATTTTTTCACAAAATTCATGCTAGGTAAAAGATGATGATCCTTGAAATGATTTAAAATCAATTAAATCAGACGAGCAAGAGGTAGGCCTACTGCGTAAGGGCCAGTCCTTTAGAATGACATAATCTGAAAAAAAAAAAACGAGAAAAAGCTGCACAAATAGTAATATAAAAAAAAAACCAAGACAGCGATCTTGCGTATTGCCAAAAAGTAGAAAAAGACTGAGAAAAGTGTTCGCTGAGTGACCCTGGACACTGAAGAAATATTTTGTGGACTTGGGAATCATCGGTTATAGTCAGACACAGTTACATAATAATATATACAAATTCGGCAATCAGGAAAAACAACCTTTACGTATGATGTGATACGGACTTAGCGAGCAGCTCTGATCTGAGTCTAGTATCTTTAACGACAGGCTGTTTACTGCGGTTCTTCTACACAGGGGCGTCATTTAGGGAGGGCTGGGGATGCGGGGGGAACTGCCCCCCAAGATTCAAGTTCCCCGCCCCCAGGCCTCAACTTACCCCCCTCACCCCACCAAGCCCCAAGAAGTAAGAGCAGCTGGTTTTCCAGTATTCCTACCGAAATTCAAATGTCATCACATTAAGTTATATCTTTCTATCAATCTATCTATTTTATGTGCTTCAAAAAGCACATAAAATAGGTCAAAATTTAAAAAACTCAGGTGATTAGGCTCGCTTCGCTCGCCAAACCGCCTTTGCCCCGCCCCCCCTCCCCCAATCAAAGATCTGAAATGACGCCCCTGCTTCTACAAATCAGCTAAGGGTGTTGTTGATTTTTCCTGTCTGTGAAAGACAATTTCTGGGATAGAAAATTCAGAAATTATTTGAAATGTTACGACATATCAGTTGTCATAAAGGGAGGAAGGATAGAAATAAGAGACGCAATAAATAAACTTTAGTCTAAGTAAATTATGTGAATTTTGCAGAAATCTAGAAATACACAGAAAATTTCCTCGTTATCGACTTCCTGGGTTTATTTCAGTGATTAGTACGTCGAAAGTTGTTGAATCTTCATATGTGTAGGGTTACTCGTAGCTTAAGCATTAACATCGTCAAGACAACGCAACATTATCCCATTCAAACGCCGCCCCCCCCACCCCCAAAAATGATATAGTACTAGAATTCAAATCTGGAAGAGATGGGGAACAGAATTAAAGTATAGGCTACAATACATGGAATTTTGGAATCTGATAATAGACCTTGGCAAGCAGATAAAGAAAAAGAACCTCTTTTAAGATATACTTTTCAAAAAGTTGCCAGGTTTGTCTAAACAACAGAATAACAAATAAAAATACGAAACTCACTGAAGAAAGTGTTAAGAGTCATGATGGCAGTGATAGCAAAGTTGAAGAATCGTCCCACTAGGTGGCGACAGTTGACGGAAGGCTCCTCTAAAATACCGGGTTTCAAGAACCCAGCATGGATGGAGTGACTAGTACATGACTGAAGGCGTGGTGCAGGGGGAACGAAGGCTGCATGGATAATGTGGAAACTGAAAGATCCACGTCTAGATTCTTCTGAAAGTTGAAAGAAATAGAGCATGACTGGCATAAACAAAGGGATATAATGATGTTTTAAAATTCGCTCAGAGCAGACAGAAAATTTAAGTTACAGGAGTATCGCATATGAAGATCATATGTAAGAAATAAGGGATACAAATGTAAGTGAAGAGTAACTATCGCTGTAATGAATGTCAAATCTAATGCAGATAAAAGCTGACACTTCTCTGTCAATGTATATTCAGAATATAGGGCAATGAGGAACATTTAGTATCTGTCGAAATGAACTGCAGTGGCGTCTCAGCACTGCAGAGATGGCAAATGTTTGCTTGTCTTCAGTTAAGTCTAAAAAGTTAGCGGCAAATATCCGTAGGTCTATGGTAAAGTTGCTGACATGTTAAAAGGGCTGTTATCAACAGGTGTTTTTATAGTCCCATATTCGTCAAGAGGCCCATTTGTGAATCTTTATTCAGTTCTGGAAAGACAAAGTTCATAAAATATCATACCTTTGGCTACACATCTCTGAGTAAATAGCCAAGTTGTGGTGGCTCCTATGGCTAAGGTCGGAATGGAAAGTATGAGCATATCTTGGTCAAGTTTGAGTAATAAAAGCAGAATAGCTGAGGGAACTGTATGTATTGAGGAACGAAAATGGCAGACACGGCAGTTCACAAATGCATGAATATGGAAATGCACAAAAAAGAAGCAAAATGGACTCGTTAGCAGGATATGGTAATGGAAAAATCCTTGTTTGGTATTCAGGAGAGTGACCTTGGTGATCGACGTGCATTCTCTACAAGCGATTCAAAACCGTTACGAACTTTATTCCTCAATTATTGTTTTATCAATTTTCTTAAAGTCACGAGTGGTTGAATGCGATTTCGGCTACAGTAACACACAAGAGTTGCAGTGAAGGGAAGTAGAGTTGTGAGGCTTTACATTTACTATTCAGGTTCTATTTAAGTAAATTATCCTCATAAACATCATGAACTCATTTACTTTGGAGTATATGAATGAAATGTTCTGTCTGGTCCCGTTCTTTGGTGATGTCATGGACGGGAAAGGAAGCCCAGCAGTAGTAACCGATCTAACAACAAGTCAAAAGGAGGGAGTGTACCCCACTCACCCGCGTACTTGCATTGCATTGACAAACGGCGGTGAAAAATTTTATTGTTTCTACACTTCTGATTGGGAAAACCGGTACAGTCAGACTTCGAACTTACACGAGGTTAGGTTCCAGAACCCCTCGCGCAGGGTGAATTTTCGCGTAAGTTTGGCGTGGTCTCTAAAAATGCTAATAAATGCTTATTTCTAAAGTTTAAACACTAAATATGGCCCTAATCATGCTCCCAAATTATTAAGTTAACTTTGAAATGAAATTAAAGTTACTGTAATTTCATTTAAAAGTTAGCTTAATACATTACCCTTAAAAAGAGAAATAAATGATTGACATAAAAACTGAGATTTAGAGGAGAATTTCTCTCTCTCTCTCTCTCTCTCTCTCTCTCTCTCTCTCTCTCTCTCTCTCTCTCTCTCCCCTTCCAACCGCGCTATTTTTAGAATCGTCTCAACCTCTTTTTAACAACTTTATTCTGCGACTCTTTCTCTTTGTTCTGAAATGCTTTTTCATGAACAAACAGTGTTTTATATTTTGACTAATACAACTCTTAGTTGTTATATCTCTGTTTTGAAACGTATTTGCAACTCTAGCGCATTTACACTTCGTAGACGATACGGGTCAAATTAGATCAATTTAAACTACCTACTGCACAGGTAAAGACGTACAGAGAATTAATAAGTTGTAAAAATGTGTGATCGCTAACTATGAGCGAGAGAGAGAGAGAGAGAGAGAGAGAGAGAGAGAGAGAGAGAGAGAGAGAGAGATTGTCCTTACTTGAAATATCAAGTTATATTATTTATGAATTATTATGGGGAGAGAGAGAGAGAGAGAGAGAAAGTTATTCTTACGTTAGATATCAAAAGATGGAAATCCGGTATTAAACTAACCATTAAATGAAATTAAAGTTACTGTGATTTCATTTAAAAGTTAGCTTAATTAATTACCCTTAAAAAAAGTAATATATGGTGTGACTCTCCCCCATTCGTCGATCTATTTTTAGAAGTCCCCTCAACCTCGTTTTAAAAAAACTTCTTTATTCTGTCACTTTCTCTTTGTTCTGAAATACAAAACACAATCATGGAAAGTGTAAAATGCATAGCCAAGATATGGCAAACGTAACATAACAAAATAATAATATAAAAGAGGTATGAATATTCATATTAAATTTCCCACACCAGTTCAAAAGTGTTTTAGAACGGCACACTTACAGTTTGTAAACGGTACAGGTAAAATTAGATCAATTCAAAGTTATTTACTGAACAGTTAAAGACATACAGAGAAACATTGCAGTATTACGTAGGTTGGCTGACTTCGAACGAGAGAGAGAGAGAGAGAGAGAGAGAGAGAGAGAGAGAGAGAGAGAGAGAGAGAGAGATAACAGTTGTCCTTACTTAAGAGAGTGAAATTTTTTATGAATTATTACGGACACACACACACAGAGAGAGAGAGAGAGAGAGAGAGAGAGAGAGAGAGAGAGAGAGAGAGAGAGAGAGAGAGAGAGAGAGAGAGAATTACAAGAAAAATTTGACCACCGATTAGCAACACTCCCCTCCTTGTCATGTTAAATGACATGTCTGACAGCTTTTGCCTTCACCTCCTCCTT
>JANJGK010000903.1:37500-50000 GCA_039081455.1 Macrobrachium rosenbergii | reverse complement strand
CCCCTTGCCCTGTGTAAACGTTGGGAAAAACCCAAAAGAAGAATGAACCATTTAGCCGGTGTCTTGAATATGAGCGGAGCAGTATGGAAGAGAAGATATTATAAGTAATAGTGGATCTGTTTACGAGAGAAAAAGGTGGAATTTGTCATTAGTGACACAAAGATGAAAAGACAGTGGCCGGATGAATTCTTGAGTTCTTGAATTGAATACTTGTAGAGAACTTTAGGGAAGTATGTTTGAAAAAGGACTTTTATCCTTGGAAGTACAAGGTTTCAGAAGATGATCGATTTATTTATGTCTATTAAAACTGGCGTCACAATACATAGTAGATTTAAGAGGAAGTTGATGACTGGCATAATGAGAACATCAGTCGCTGGAGTTGCACATAATCACTACTTGGTGAAAGTGAATATGAAGACTGATATAGATTTAAATGGGAGAAGAATGGGAGTGTGGGGGTGGGGGGGGGGCGTTATTGCTTCAAATGTAGTTGTGATGATTCAGTAAAATAGATGAGTTTGATCCAAGAAGACGGACAAACGGCAGGACTAGATGAGGAGATTGTAAAATTCCACAACTTTGCATTTAAACCTCCTAGAAAAACCGCGTTGCAGATACTTGCTATCACAACTAAACACTTTGTTGCACACAGTTCTCAAACTGATACACCGGCGCTCTTTTACCGGTCCAGCAGCCTTCCTTCCTTCCCCAACAGTCACTGCCCATTCCCTTGGACCTTCATCTTTCAGCCTCTTGAAAATAAACCGTCTTTCTCATTCCTTTTTCACCTTTGTTCTCGCTGCCAAAACCATTCAACTTTCTCTCCTTGCTAATTATACGTGTCTTCTCTCTTCTAACACATCCGCGCACGTTGGAAATGAATACTTAAGACTTTTGCCTCTCCTTTGTACTTCGCGACATGAGAATAGCATACGGCAACGTGGTTCGAGTCATTTGGGAATTTGGTCCTCTGGGGGAGCAGCGAAAATGATCGTCTTATGTCAGGAGTTGCTCGAGCGACGGGAGACCGACTCCTTGTGTGTCAGAAGCTCTTCCCCAACGAAAGTGTTGCTTCTTTCCACGAAGGCGTTTATAAGCCTCTGTCCACAAGGGGCTCCACTGCATAGGAACTAGGATCCTGCATCAAACACTCTCCATTAAGATTTATCAGGAAAGCATTTCGTCAAACACTCTTCATTAAGATTTATTAGGAAAGCATTTCATCAAAGACTCTTCATTAAGATTTATTAGGAAAGCCTTTCATCAAACACTCCTCATTGAGATTTATTAGGAAAGCATTTCGTCAAACATTCTTCATTAAGATTTATTAGGAAAGCCTTTCATCAAACACTCCTCATTGAGATTTATTAGGAAAGCATTTCGTCAAACATTCTTCATTAAGATTTATTGGGAAAGCATTTCATCAAAGACTCTTCATTAAGATTCATTGGGAAAGCATTTCATCAAAGACTCTTCATTAAGATTTATTAGGAAAGCCTTTCATCAAACACTCATTGAGATTTATTAGGAAAGCATTTCGTCAAACATTCTTCATTAAGATTTATTAGGAAAGCCTTTCATCAAACACTCCTCATTGAGATTTATTAGGAAAGCATTTCGTCAAACATTCTTCATTAAGATTTATTGGGAAAGCATTTCATCAAAGACTCTTCATTAAGATTCATTGGGAAAGCATTTCATCAAAGACTCTTCATTAAGATTTATTAGGAAAGCCTTTCATCAAACACTCCTCATTGAGATTTATTAGGAAAGCATTTCGTCAAACATTCTTCATTAAGATTTATTAGGAAAGCATTTCATCAAAGACTCTTCATTAAGATTTATTGGGAAAGCATTTCATCAAAGACTCTACATTAAGATTTATTGGGAAAGCATTTCATCAAAGACTCTTCATTAAGATTTATTGGGAAAGCCTTTCATCAAAGACTCTCCATTGAGATTTATTAGGAAAGCATTTCGTCAAACATGCTTCATTACGATTTATTAGGAAAGCATTTCATCAAAGACTCTCCATTAAGATTTATTAGGAAAGCATTTCATCAAACATTCTTCATTAAGATTTATTGGGAAAGCATTTCATCAAAGACTCTTCATTAAGATTCATTGGGAAAGCATTTCATCAAAGACTCTTTATTAAGATTTATTAGGAAAGCCTTTCATCAAACACTCCTCATTGAGATTTATTAGGAAAGCATTTCGTCAAACATTCTTCATTAAGATTTATTAGGAAAGCATTTCATCAAAGACTCTTCATTAAGATTTATTGGGAAAGCATTTCATCAAAGACTCTTCATTAAGATTTATTGGGAAAGCATTTCATCAAAGACTCTTCATTCAGATTTATTAGGAAAGCATTTCATCAAACACTCTTCATTCAGATTTATTAGGAAACCGTTTTCTTAGGAGTGAGGTGTTCTACTAATGCGGTACCCAAACACTAGGAGTGAACTAACACGCAGCTACAGTAACGCAATGTATTTTGTAAAATATGAAAAGATGGTAAACAAACGCTTTAGCAATTATCATGTCATTTATGGAAGCTGTGAATATAACAAAATTTACATATTCTTATAGTTAAATTATTCAAATGGAACATCACTCATCGAATAATGTCACTCTCAACAGGCATATTTGCATGAAGTTATCATCTCTCTCTCTCTCTCTCTCTCACTCTATGCTCTTAGATATGTACGTGTAAATATATATATGTATATATATATATATATATATATATATATATATATATATATATATATATATATATATATATATATTATATTATAATTACAGGATGGGGCAAATCAAATGCCCGAGTTTTGATAGGCTATTCGGAAAAGTAAAACAATACTTACAGAATTATTTGTTGTTTTATTTGAATCAGTATACAATGCCGTTTGTGTGATCACTTTTTGAAGATGGCATCGGGAAGATGGTGGCCATCTGCAGCGATGCACTGTTGAAGGCGATGTCTGAAGTTTTCGGCTGCTCTTCGGCACATCTCAAGGGGTATTGCATCAATTTCCTCCCGAATTCGCATCTTCAATTCTTCCAAATTGCGTGGCCGACTTCTGAACACTTTCTCCTTCAGATATCCCCACAGGAAGAAGTCGCAAATGCTCAAATCAGGTGAGCGTGGGGGCCACTCGACATCACCCCTCCGAGAGACGAGGCGTGCCGGGAACAGTGCATCGCTACAGATGGCCACCATCTTCCTGATGCCATCTTCAAAAAGTGATCACACAAACGGCATTGTATACCTATCTATCTATCTATCTATCTATCTATCTATCTATCTATCTATCTATCTATCTATCTATATATATATATATATATATATATATATATATATATATATATATATATATATATATATATATATATATATTATGCACTATATATCTCAAATCTCTAACATTTTCCTTAACAAATCGCAGCTTCCGAGAGAAGACGAGACAACAGCTATTCGTATTTAAACTCCTGAACTAAGAATGACCCCAGAGTGCTGGAAAATTTCACATTAGTCGCTGATACACCTTCAAGAAAAACCTCAACAGCAGCAGTTCGTCGAAGCCCCTACCTACAGTACACACACGACTGCGCCAGTGACTGTCATCTGTTGAAAAACCCTTCAGAGTGACTTCAGGGGACCCACCCACCCGCCCGTTCACTCGAGCTGTCAGTCACGCTCTCATCCAAAAGCATCTTCGGAGGATCCCTTGCCAAGTTTAGTTCAGTGAGTGAGTGTTGTAGTGAGTCGAAAGTACTTCTGCGAGTGTTGTCAGTTGCAGTGCAATCTTCCCTTCAGAAAAGGAGCATCTGAAGTAATGACCAAGAGGGCTTACTTACAGGAATGGAGTTAAATACCGAGCATCTTGCATAGCTGACACCTCGTGACGCGCGTTTCTCGATGTTCTAACAGTGTGGCCGTGTCAGTGATATTATTAAATTGTCTGTCAGTCACTGTCGAGTTTTTTTTTAATCACCTATAAAGGGATCGCAATACTAATAAAATATGATATGATGTCAACTTGTATTGATGGAATGAGTCAATACTAATCGATTTATTTATGTCAACTGAAGTTGGAAATATGGCGATCGAATCTGGGTAGAGCTAGTATAAAGGGAGTGGTTGATTCCTCAGGTTATTAACGATGAGAACAAATTAGTTTCATGTCGTGAAATAAATGAGAGATGTCGAGCCCTCTTCTTAATCAAGACGAAATCTCAAAATAGCTCCTAAAAGAAAAGGAAAGGCGCTACAAATTAGGTGATGCATTAAAAGGCGCTATAAGCATTTGCAGTCTCGCTCAACTAGAAAATAGAAGGTGAAATACAATAGAAGATCACAACGGTTTATGCTGTAACGGAAGTAGAGAGTATGACTATGAGAGAGAGAGAGAGAGAGAGAGAGAGAGAGAGAGAGAGAGAGAGAGAGAGAGAGAGAGAGAGAGAGAGTTACCAGTGAATTTTGTACCTCGTATTCAGTTGAATGTACAAGGTTGCAGCCAGGGTAGAGGTGCCCATGGGACTAATGGATTCAACTCTTGAGTAAGCATATATATATATATATATATATATATATATATATATATATATATATATATAGACATATATATATAATTATATTAATGTTATATATATATATATATATATATATATATATATAAATAATATATACATATGTGTGTAATAAATATATATAATTATATATATATATATATATATATATATATATATATATATATATATATATATATATATATATATATGCATTGTTTATTCAGGATTATTATCAATAGGATGAAGAAGGACGCTACAACCAGGCGTAAGACATTCCGGCTTCCAAAGGAGTCATCACCAACACCTGTTTGTTAATGAAGAGAATCTGCGCTCATTAAGAGGCCTCCTAACTCATGAAGTGATCACTAATTTCACTTTCCTAGTTTTCGAGTTAATGACGAAAAACAATATTTTGAATAACTAGTGATGCTTGATTTCCAACAGTATGACTTCGACTGGCCAACACAATCAACCAGCGACTTCACTTACCAGCAACAAAGATAGCAACGGAAATCTTTTAAATGGCCCGCGAATAAAAAAAAGAAGAAAAAAAAAGGATTAATCTGAAAGAGAAATTTGTTCAAAACACTTCTCTGGCGTTTAAGCAAAAATGTCCTATTGAACTGTCAAAGGAAACAGATCCGTTGTTACTTGAGAAGAACCTGTTGTGTGTGTGTGTGTGTGTGTATACATAAAAAATTACTGCTACAATTTTCGCATCGAGGGACATTTCAGTCTTCCGTCTGTCATCACTTTTCCTTTCACACTCTTCCAAACAGCCTCTTTTTATACCTTCAAAATCCCAGACACTCCCAGAATACTGCGATGCCCCTTTGTATATCCGCAAAGATTGCTCCTATGCCTGCTGTCACAGGCACAGGTGGGTGATGTCCAGAATTTAACCGGTTTTTATACGAGGAACCTGGACATTCTATTGTCAATCAGGAAAAGTCGTCTTTTCGTGAGATATGAAGGGATGTGAGCAGAGAAAGGGCCAGTCAGGCGAACGTTTAAGTGGAGAGAGAGAGAGAGAGAGAGAGAGAGAGAGAGAGAGAGAGAGAGAGAGAGAGAGGATATTCTCAACGCAGTGAACATCACCTAAAGATGTTCAAGGGAAAATGAACGTGCGAGGTACCTGAAGAAAATAAACAAATGAAAACGATTCAAGCAAATGGATAAAAGTGAAGGCACTATATTAAATATTTGAGCGATTTTTTAATATACATGAATTGTCCCAAACATAAAAACTTAATAAAAAAAAAAAAAAGGAATAAACATGAGGCCTCTACGAGGACGATATCCAAATCGCCTGTTATAACGAAACGTGTGGCCCCCGAGTAATTTCCTAGAAAAGAACCCAGTTTTTCTACAGACCAACTCTGGTCTTAGCTTCTCGCGAAGAACATTTTTTCTAACTTGAAAAAGAAAAAAAGATTCCGCTCGCTTGTTCATTCACCAAGTCGATGTAAACTTCAGGCTAAGCTCCCTTTCATGCAGTTTGTGAAGAGGCATTTATTTTGTGGGAGTCTTTATCTTATTTCCCAACCCCTCCAACTCACTTTCTTTGTCTGGATGCGATAAATGGCCGAAAGTGTCCCAATGCTTGGCTTGACATCTTAAATTTCACAAAATCATATCAAATCGATCTATCTAATAGGCCTGTCATCTTATTAGGTCTATTCTGAAAAATCGTTACAACTGTAGCGCTTGTGTCGAATTTGAAAGGTGGTAAAATAAAAAAATAAAAAACTGACCATTAATGCTTTCTTGCACAATGATTACGGATTTTAAATAATAAACAAATTCTCGCATTCATTTTATCAACGTTATGTTTTCACGGTTTCAGTTAGCGTTACCTTGATATTCGCTGCATAAAATATATACCGAGTATTGCAGTTTGACTTCTCTACCTCGACGTTAATGCTACCGGCCATACATATCTGTATTTCCAAACTCACTACCCACAATTACTGTGCAATAGTCTATTTTTTATAATCGTATTTTACAGTCTTTAATACATCGTTTGATAGCGAGATTTACACAAACCAACTCCTGAAGACGCAATACACAAAGAGTAACTAGCGTTCGATGTAAAAAAAAAAAAAAAAAAAATTGCCCCAGAAATGTAGGCTACTACGACAGACAAAAGAAAAAAAAGAAAGGACAGCGATACGGCAACACTGTACATCATGCCGCGATTGAGATCCACAACAGCCAAGATTCCAACAATTGTTTCTTTTTTTTATTATTATTATTCTCGTGCAGATTATCATAAAGTTGCAGTAATACCTGACTGTGACCATGAAGAGAAAATTTACATTTCAAAAGTCTCATTTCCTCCCCCAACAATTCTCCCTCATTTCATCAAATCCTCGACTTCATCATCTTCTGCACCTCCAATCCACAGACAGTGTTGCTCATGGGAATTGGAACATTAGGCCGGATGGTTCCTGCTCCGCGCCCCTCCATTGATTTTAGTCGATTTTTCGAAATTTTTCTTGTCGAATCAATCGGTAAGTAAATGATAAAGGTCTGGCGTTCTCGTTTTACAGTTGAATTGAATGAAGGGACGAATGAAATAGATGTTAAAGCTCGTAGGCTTGTGCAGTGATGAAACTGTACGCTGTCGTCAAGGGCTGTTGTCCATATTTTCCTGACGTACATTTAAAGTCTTTTATCGAATGGGTGTATTGGATGTAGGGTAGATTCGTGTCATTTATTTTGTTAATTAAAAAAAAATGTTCCCAATATTGATAAGTTTTTTGAAGGTCAGGCCCAGAACTAGTTGATCGAGGTCTGCAACATGAACAATTCAAGTTTCGATCTTTGAACCAATGCAGGAGAGGCACCAATGCAACATCTTGTTATAAATATTTCTCATACCATCCATCGATCTTGTTTAAAATCAAGTTAGTGGATGATTTGAATGATATATATGACGAACAAAAGCAAAATAGTGACGGAAGAACACAATATTGGATGTGTGAAAATCGGAGACGTAAAGCAAGAATGCTGCCCACAAACATGCATGAGGAAAATGACGTGATAATAAAGGTAGTTGGTGAGCATAATCATACCGCCACAGAAAGCACTTGGAACCCAGGACTCCTCTCGTACTTTGCTTGCTACTCAATTGAAGAATTTGCATGAATGTGCTTCCTTCTGCATCAAATTTAAGCCCTAATATACGCCGCTGGAGGCAAAAGGAAAACAAATGTCCTCGAATCCCCCAAAAAACGGCATGGTTATCTGATTCCTAAAGAGCACGCCAAACTGAGTACAGTAATGGGTCGTTATTTCTGCAATATGACACAGAGGTGAAGATGATCTGGGAAGGATTTTAGTATTTGCATTTGAAGATCGGTTAAAGGATTTGAAAAACTGTAAAAGTATGGCCAGGCAATGGAACATTCAAGTGTTGTCCAGTAATATACTACCCGTTATGTGCCTCGCATTTTCAAAATAATGACGTGAGCGTTCCCTGACTCTTTGCACCACTACCTGACAAAATCGACGCCACTCACAAACGCTTCTTTTTTATATAATTAAAAAGCTTGTACAAAATTATGAGCCAGATCATATTGTGGTTGATTTTGAAAAAGCAGTCTTCAATTCTCTGATGACTGTTTTTCAAGAAACGGAAGTTACCTGCTGTTTATTTCATTTAACTCAGAATGTTTACAAACATAGTTCAAGCTGGGTACAAGGAACGATACCATGCAGACAGATGACGACTGTAATTTGAAAGTGCGGTGTTTCCCAACACTAGCATTTGTTTGTAACTGAAAACGACGTTGTTGAGCGCTCTGAAGAGTTGATTGATGATGCCGGAATCCCAGAAGAAATTGTTTCTTACTCTGCTGCAAGTTATACTGATGGTGAACGAGGCCTTGGATCAAGGAGGAAAAGACTAGATCTCCCGTTTCCTATAGATTTGCGGAATGTGAACAAAAGGACAATCGGTGAAATGCCAAAAAAAAAAAAAAAAAAAAAAAATATTAACTTAGAAGGGTTTCATAGCTCCCTTAGAGTGTCAGTTACAAGCTCACACCCTACTTAATATGGAAGCACGAGGAAGCATAGCGAGAACGAAAATAAAAATACAAATAAATTGCTGTTACCCAGCGTCCAAAAAAAAAAAAATAAATAAATAAAAACAGGATTGTGAGCAGAGGATTCTGAATGTTATTAACCGCTACGACCCTGAATGTAAAATGAATTTTCTTCAAGCTATCGCCCATGACTTGAAACTTAAATTAGTCAAAGTCAAAGTCAAAGTCAAATTCTTTATTCCATTAAAAATGGCTATTACATAATTTTACTCTTTCTTGAGTAACACAGGTCTATACATAGTTTTATAAAGAGTTTTACATAATAAACAGTATTCATTATCACAGGACCTGCAACTAGTATACAGGTGACATATTGCAATATAATATCACTGATATCAATAAAAACGGAAATGCAATAAAAATTTTCGACTCTATGCAACAGAAATGCAGTAAGATAAACAACATACAATAATATAGGCATAAAATGAATACAACATACAATAATATAGGCATAAAATGAATACGATCCTTAAAGACAATCAAGTGAAAACTTTCATATCAGTAAAATAATAAATTAGCTAATTCTCATAAAAGATAAAGTAAACAGAGTTTACAACCAAAGATAAAATTTCACAACTTTTATTCGGTATAGAAGAGAATACTTCTAAAGCTCCTAAAACTTATGACAGTGATGAGAACCTAAGGTTAAAAATGAAGAGTTTCTCATTTTTGGAGTAAGTGTGCAATCAAATGAGATTTAAAAGAAGATATGGTTTCGCGCTGCTTGATATCAGCAGGCAGACGGTTCCAGAACACGGGACCACACACACCTAGACGCCTCGCTCCCGTATCGGTGAAAGTTCTCGGAACAGATAAGTGATCCTGGTGCCTCGTGTTAATGTTCTCAGTACGATTCTGGCCTACCGTTGGCAAGGAAAAGAGCCATTCTGGCAGAAGTTTATTTCTGATTTTGTAAATCAAGAGGCATATATCGTAAAAGTACTTCTGCTCCATTCGCAGCCAATTCAGTTTTTCAAATATTGGAGTAACATGGTCATGTTTTCGGGCACCTCCAACGGCGACCTTTGCCGCAAAATTTTGTATTTTCTTGACCCTTTCCAACTGGGTTTTATTGGTCGAACCCCAGACCCGCAAACAGTAGTTCAGGACACTCAGTACCAACGACTGTACCACCATGACTCGACAGTCTGGCTCAAATCTATCACTCACTCTGTTAAGATATAACAGGATGCCAGTTACCTTTTTGCGTAGTTCGTCAATATGTGCATTAAAAGTCATGGTACAATCCATGAAAACTCCCAGGTTTTTAACTGTGTGTGACGGAACAAGTGTCACATTACCGAATTTTATGTTCGTGTTCTCCGGGATGCGAGAGATATACTGTCTTGATCCAAAGAAAATGACCTGGGTCTTGCCTTCGTTAAGTAATAGGCCGTTACTATTAAAATAATATTTTGCAGTAGTCAATATATTTTCGGCTCTCTTTATCAAATCATCGAGCTTTTTCAAGTCCCCAGTCAGCAAAATCTGTGTATCGTCAGCATAAATAACAAGAAGTCCATCCCGTATATGTTGTGGTAGATCATTGATATAGATCAAAAACAGCAATGGGCCCAGAATAGACCCCTGGGGTACACCAAAAGATATCTCCTCAGGAGAGGATAGGATTGATCCAACACGAACAGATTGGAAGCGATTGCTCACATAATTTTCGAACCAAAAAGAGTCGACATTGACTTTAGCTAATTTATTTATTAGAATCTGATGATTAACGCTGTCAAACGCTTTGGATAGATCCAATAATAACAGGAGAGATAATTTCTTATTTTCTATATTTTCATATATTTTATTGGTAACTGTAAGTAACGCAGTTTCTGTTGAAAGATTGGGTCTAAAACCATGTTGCTCGTTAACTAGTAAATTATTTGAGTCAAGGTAAGACATCAGTTGAATGGCAATTATTTTCTCGAGTATTTTTGAGATGACAGGCAACAGAGATATTGGTCTATAATTTCCAACGTTTTCAGTGTCTCCACTTTTGTAAACGGGAACTACGTAAGGATGTTTCCAAAGGTCAGGGTAGTTACCTGTAACAATTGAGGTGTTGACAATAACAAGAATGTAGAATATTGTAACGGGCAGAGAGTCAATTAAAAATCGAAACGGAATTCCATCAGAACCACAAGAGTTTTTGGGTTTCAGATGTTTTATTAGAAGAATCAGAGTGTCCATATCGACTGGCCGAGGTCGGAATTTATTTATTGTAAATAATGATGTAGAGGGCTGATCATAATGGAGTTGATTGTTATTGCAGATATTTTCTTGTGATCTGGCGTACGTTTCCCCTCCTATATTGGCAAAATATTGATTAAAATCATCTGCTCTCTTCTGAGCATCAATGTCTGTGGTTTCAAGTGATCCCCCAGGAGGAGACTTTTTGTTAGGAGGTATTATTTTATTGATGACATTCCATGTTCCCCTCATATTACCCTTACATTTGGAGAATTCTTCCTTATAATAGTTTTTCTTCTTATTAGACAGCATTGTCTTAACGTGTTTCTTTTCCCTTTTGTAACTACTTTCAACATTTAGGTCTTGTCTATTTATTTTATTAGTCAATTTCAACACCTTTTCTTTTATGATATTTTAACTTTATGATACATATTTGTAAGTGATATTGACTAGTAAACGAATGATGAAGTATAAATTTTTTTTTTCACTTGCGTTAGTTTATAAAATTATTATTATTATTATTATTATTATTATTATTATTATTATTATTATTATTATTATTATTAACATGTGTTACCATTCCAATAAAATAAATATAGCTTTTGGTAGCGTATGTCCTAGTGGCGAAGGGTTCTAGTAACGAAACGCCCAGTAGCAAAGTGTCTGGTAACGAAATGTCCGGGTACGCCCGGTCCAGTAATGTCGTGACAACCACTCGTTTTCACATGTGCCATTCAGAAATTAGCCCTGGTTATACCAAGAAATATTCATGCCAGTGATTGACATGAACATACGTGTGTGCATTTATATGTATGCATGTGCACAATACTGAAATGGTTAGGGCGCTTTTCAGGAAGGGTCCATATTCAATCAGACAATTCTAGACCTGAGCCATGAAAGACCTGATAGCTAGTCGATTAGCGATGCATTTCAGGGGAGAAGGGCGTGGGACTAACGACCCCACCACAAAACTATCGGAAACCGGTAGGCAGATCCTTCGAGCTACTCTCTCTCTCTCTCTCTCTCTCTCTCTCTCTCTCTCTCTCTCTCTCTCTCTCTCTCTCTCAAGGGGAGACGCGTTCAACTTTAGGCCTATATGGTTACGAAAAGGTTTACAGTGAAAGTATGGATCATATTGTTTAAGAGATGGTACTGTAACTGCATATTTTGGAATAAAATATACATGCATAAATAAGCTGATAATGTGTGTGTATGCGAGCTCGTCTAGTTTGTGTATGTTTGTATGTGTATACGTATGAACTGTGACGTCTCATTACTTTCTGTCGAAAGCTGTTTAAATGGACTATTTTTGCACGCCTCTGCCTGTGTGGAAGGCGCAGCCTAGACCTTTCTGCCTCTGTTGAATTAGGTTGTGAGCTCTGATTTGTATATGAAGAAACATTATGCATTTAAATTTTGAATTTTAAATGTGAATTCACGTGATCTTAGCGAATAGTAATTCCACGAGAGTATATAAATTTTCAATGCACTGGTTTTAACTATGAAGCCAGTCGAGGTACGCTTTGCTCCAAAGGTGGTATGAAGCTACAGTCACAAATCTCTCTCTCTCTCTCTCTCTCTCTCTCTCTCTCTCTCTCTCTCGTTGATAAGTGA
>JANJGK010000903.1:12500-32500 GCA_039081455.1 Macrobrachium rosenbergii | reverse complement strand
GTATGTATTGTGAATACAGTATGTATTGTGAATACAGTATGTATTGTGAATACAGTAGGTATTGTGAATACAGTATGTATTGTGAATACAGTATGTATTGTAAATACAGTATGTATTGTGAATACAGTATGTATTGTAAATACAGTATCTATTGTGAATACAGTATGTATTGTAAATACAGTATCTATTGTGAATACAGTAGGTATTGTGAATACAGTATGTATTGTGAATACAGTATGTATTGTGAATACAGTATGTATTGTAAATACAGTATGTATTGTGAATACAGTATCTATTGTGAATACAGTATGTATTGTGAATACAGTATGAAGAACTGCAGTGCCTTTCAAAGAATTTGGTATTTGCTGTTTAGTGAAAGTTTAAAGTGAATCTTAGCAAGGAGTAGATTAACTAGAGGATCAGTGAAAACCAGAAACATGGATTAATGAATGGATGTGTAGATGATGGAAGAAAGGAAATCGATGATTTAAGAAGAGGTAATTAGAAGAAGAAGAAGAAGAAGAAGAGGAGGAGGTAATTAGAAGAAGAAGAAGAAGAGGCGAATAGAGACCTTCGCTGCCCTAAATTGGAAGACTGCAATATCTGCAAAAATACAAAACTGAGAAAAATGGTAGATACTCCCTGGCCTTACTGCTGATTTTGCAGATGCTACAAATGGGACCCCCTAAATACTCGTGGAAAGCATCGAAGAATCATCCTGAAACTGCAGTAACTCGTGTATTAGTGTTTCACGAGCCCAACAGGTGGCATGTCTCAATTTCGAAAATGTTGCAAATACTGTAGTTTTACATTTTAGGTCAGTACGGATTCCTGAGCCATCACACCTTTGTGAAAATAAGTTTACAATATAAGTACTAAAAAAAATAAAGCGAAAGCTGTTGAGATGAATCTTTTTGTGTTTATATCTGTGGATGGAAAAGATTTGCTGTGGTGAAAAATAGTGATTCGGCAGTGGCGCTGTGTAGAGGCTAGGCTGCGCAACGAGATGAAGTTTTATCTGCGCAGTGGGACTTCTTCTCGATTCTGGAGTTAAAGAATGAACGTGGTATTTCTTACCCTTTTATTTGCTCGTGAGGGACCCCATTTACTTGAAGTGGCTTGCTAAGAAGTAATATACACACATATACATTATATATATATATATATATATATATATATATATATATATATATATATATATATATATTAAATACATATACTCGCAATCTTACGGGCATTATAACTAACGAGAAGACCTGCCTTCAACATCCTTTCCGTTAAACTTGCATGCTGGTTTTTTTTTAATTAGCTGTCTGCAGTGGGTTGGAAAAAGGGCAAACAGATTTAGTAGGAACCACGAGGGTTAAAACTCAAGAGCCGCTTGTTACAAGGGGAAAAGGAGTTTAGATGGACGCCTGTATAGTTGTGTATACCATTTTCCTTCTTTATTTATTGTTGTTAACTATTAGGGTATAATCTTCTCTCCTCTGGTAGAGATCAGTGAGGTAGAAATGATACCTTGCGGTAATGTCAATCTTGTGCTGGTACATGCAGTGCCAGTGTGATGTTCTTCAAGTGCATATCATAGAGTGCCAGTGTGATGTTCTTCAAGTGCATATCATAGAGTGCCAGTGTGATGTTCTTCAAGTGCATATCATAGAGTGCCAGTGTGATGTTCTTCAAGTGCATATCATAGAGTGCCAGTGTGATGTTCTTCAAGTGCATATCATAGAGTGCCAGTGTGATGTTCTTCAAGTGCATATCATAGAGTGCCAGTGTGATGTTCTTCAAGTGCATATCATAGAGTGCCAGTGTGATGTTCTTCAAGTGCATATCATAGAGTGCAAATGTGATGTTCTTCAAGTGCATATCATAGAGTGCAAATGTGATGTTCTTCAAGTGCATACCATAGAGTGCCAGAGTGATGTTCTTCAAGTGCATATCATAGAGTGCCAGTGTGATGTTCTTCAAGTGCATATCATAGAGTGCCAGTGTGATGTTCTTCAAGTGCATATCATAGAGTGCCAGTGTGATGTTCTTCAAGTGCATATCATGGAGTGCCAGTGTGATGTTCTTCAAGTGCATATCATAGAGTGCCAGTGTGATGTTCTTCAAGTGCATATCATAGAGTGCCAGTGTGATGTTCTTCAAGTGCATATCATAGAGTGCCAGTGTGATGTTCTTCAAGTGCATATCATAGAGTGCAAATGTGATGTTCTTCAAGTGCATATCATAGAGTGCAAATGTGATGTTCTTCAAGTGCATACCATAGAGTGCCAGAGTGATGTTCTTCAAGTGCATATCATAGAGTGCTAGAGTGATGTTCTTTAAGTGCATATCATAGAGTGCAAATGTAATGTTCTTCAAGTGCATATCATAGAGTGCCAGTGTGATGTTCTTCAAGTGCATATCATAGAGTGCAAATGTGATGTTCTTCAAGTGCATATCATAGAGTGCCAGTGTGATGTTCTTCAAGTGCATATCATAGAGTGCCAGTGTGATGTTCTTCAAGTGCATATCATAGAGTGCAAATGTGATGTTCTTCAAGTGCATACCATAGAGTGCCAGAGTGATGTTCTTCAAGTGCATATCATAGAGTGCAAATGTGATGTTCTTCAAGTGCATACCATAGAGTGCCAGAGTGATGTTCTTCAAGTGCATATCATAGAGTGCTAGAGTGATGTTCTTTAAGTGCATATCATAGAGTGCAAATGTGATGTTCTTCAAGTGCATATCATAGAGTGCCAGTGTGATGTTCTTCAAGTGCATATCATAGAGTGCAAATGTGATGTTCTTCAAGTGCATATCATAGAGTGCCAGTGTGATGTTCTTCAAGTGCATATCATAGAGTGCCAGAGTGATGTTCTTCAAGTGCATATCATAGAGTGCCAGTGTGATGTTCTTCAAGTGCATATCATAGAGTGCCAGTGTGATGTTCTTCAAGTGCATATCATAGAGTGCCAGTGTGATGTTCTTCAAGTGCATATCATAGAGTGCCAGTGTGATGTTCTTCAAGTGCATATCATAGAGTGCAAATGTGATGTTCTTCAAGTGCATATCATAGAGTGCCAGTGTGATGTTCTTCAAGTGCATATCATAGAGTGCCAGTGTGATGTTCTTCAAGTGCATATCATAGAGTGCAAATGTGATGTTCTTCAAGTGCATATCATAGAGTGCCAGTGTGATGTTCTTCAAGTGCATATCATAGAGTGCCAGTGTGATGTTCTTCAAGTGCATATCATAGAGTGCCAGTGTGATGTTCTTCAAGTGCATATCATAGAGTGCCAGTGTGATGTTCTTCAAGTGCATATCATAGAGTGCAAATGTGATGTTCTTCAAGTGCATATCATAGAGTGCCAGTGTGATGTTCTTCAAGTGCATATCATAGAGTGCCAGTGTGATGTTCTTCAAGTGCATATCATAGAGTGCAAATGTGATGTTCTTCAAGTGCATATCATAGAGTGCAAATGTGATGTTCTTCAAGTGCATATCATAGAGTGCCAGTGTGATGTTCTTCAAGTGCATATCATAGAGTGCCAGTGTGATGTTCTTCAAGTGCATATCATAGAGTGCCAGTGTGATGTTCTTCAAGTGCATATCATAGAGTGCCAGTGTGATGTTCTTCAAGTGCATATCATAGAGTGCAAATGTGATGTTCTTCAAGTGCATATCATAGAGTGCAAATGTGATGTTCTTCAAGTGCATACCATAGAGTGCCAGAGTGATGTTCTTCAAGTGCATATCATAGAGTGCCAGAGTGATGTTCTTCAAGTGCATATCATAGAGTGCCAGAGTGATGTTCTTCAAGTGCATATCATAGAGTGCCAGTGTGATGTTCTTCAAGTGCATATCATAGAGTGCAAATGTGATGTTCTTCAAGTGCATATCATAGAGTGCCAGTGTGATGTTCTTCAAGTGCATATCATAGAGTGCCAGTGTGATGTTCTTCAAGTGCATATCATAGAGTGCAAATGTGATGTTCTTCAAGTGCATATCATAGAGTGCAAATGTGATGTTCTTCAAGTGCATATCATAGAGTGCAAATGTGATGTTCTTCAAGTGCATATCATAGAGTGCCAGTGTGATGTTCTTCAAGTGCATATCATAGAGTGTCAGTGTGATGTTCTTCAAGTGCATATCATAGAGTGCCAGTGTGATGTTCTTCAAGTGCATATCATAGAGTGCCAGTGTGATGTTCTTCAAGTGCATATCATAGAGTGTCAGTGTGATGTTCTTCAAGTGCATATCATAGAGTGCCAGAGTGATGTTCTTCAAGTGCATATCATAGAGTGCCAGTGTGATGTTCTTCAAGTGCATATCATAGAGTGCCAGTGTGATGTTCTTCAAGTGCATATCATAGAGTGCCAGAGTGATGTTCTTCAAGTGCATATCATAGAGTGCCAGTGTGATGTTCTTCAAGTGCATATCATAGAGTGCCAGTGTGATGTTCTTCAAGTGCATATCATAGAGTGTCAGTGTGATGTTCTTCAAGTGCATATCATAGAGTGCCAGTGTGATGTTCTTCAAGTGCATATCATAGAGTGCCAGTGTGATGTTCTTCAAGTGCATATCATAGAGTGCCAGTGTGATGTTCTTCAAGTGCATATCATAGAGTGCCAGTGTGATGTTCTTCAAGTGCATATCATAGAGTGCCAGTGTGATGTTCTTCAAGTGCATATCATAGAGTGCAAATGTGATGTTCTTCAAGTGCATATCATAGAGTGCCAGAGTGATGTTCTTCAAGTGCATATCATAGAGTGCCAGAGTGATGTTCTTCAAGTGCATATCATAGAGTGCAAATGTGATGTTCTTCAAGTGCATATCATAGAGTGCAAATGTGATGTTCTTCAAGTGCATACCATAGAGTGCCAGAGTGATGTTCTTCAAGTGCATATCATAGAGTGCCAGAGTGATGTTCTTCAAGTGCATATCATAGAGTGCCAGAGTGATGTTCTTCAAGTGCATATCATAGAGTGCCAGTGTGATGTTCTTCAAGTGCATATCATAGAGTGCAAATGTGATGTTCTTCAAGTGCATATCATAGAGTGCAAATGTGATGTTCTTCAAGTGCATACCATAGAGTGCCAGAGTGATGTTCTTCAAGTGCATATCATAGAGTGCCAGAGTGATGTTCTTCAAGTGCATATCATAGAGTGCCAGAGTGATGTTCTTCAAGTGCATATCATAGAGTGCCAGAGTGATGTTCTTCAAGTGCATATCATAGAGTGCCAGTGTGATGTTCTTCAAGTGCATATCATAGAGTGCCAGTGTGATGTTCTTCAAGTGCATATCATAGAGTGCCAGTGTGATGTTCTTCAAGTGCATATCATAGAGTGCAAATGTGATGTTCTTCAAGTGCATACCATAGAGTGCCAGTGTGATGTTCTTCAAGTGCATATCATAGAGTGCCAGTGTGATGTTCTTCAAGTGCATATCATAGAGTGCAAATGTGATGTTCTTCAAGTGCATATCATAGAGTGCAAATGTGATGTTCTTCAAGTGCATACCATAGAGTGCCAGAGTGATGTTCTTCAAGTGCATATCATAGAGTGCCAGAGTGATGTTCTTCAAGTGCATATCATAGAGTGCCAGAGTGATGTTCTTCAAGTGCATATCATAGAGTGCCAGTGTGATGTTCTTCAAGTGCATATCATAGAGTGCAAATGTGATGTTCTTCAAGTGCATATCATAGAGTGCAAATGTGATGTTCTTCAAGTGCATACCATAGAGTGCCAGAGTGATGTTCTTCAAGTGCATATCATAGAGTGCCAGAGTGATGTTCTTCAAGTGCATATCATAGAGTGCCAGAGTGATGTTCTTCAAGTGCATATCATAGAGTGCCAGAGTGATGTTCTTCAAGTGCATATCATAGAGTGCCAGAGTGATGTTCTTCAAGTGCATATCATAGAGTGCCAGAGTGATGTTCTTCAAGTGCATATCATAGAGTGCCAGAGTGATGTTCTTCAAGTGCATATCATAGAGTGCCAGAGTGATGTTCTTCAAGTGCATATCATAGAGTGCCAGAGTGATGTTCTTCAAGTGCATATCATAGAGTGCTAGAGTGATGTTCTTTAAGTGCATATCATAGAGTGCCAGAGTGATGTTCTTCAAGTGCATACCATAGAGTGCCAGAGTGATGTTCTTCAAGTGCATATCATAGAGTGCAAATGTGATGTTCTTCAAGTGCATATCATAGAGTGCAAATGTGATGTTCTTCAAGTGCATACCATAGAGTGCCAGAGTGATGTTCTTCAAGTGCATATCATAGAGTGCCAGAGTGATGTTCTTCAAGTGCATATCATAGAGTGCCAGAGTGATGTTCTTCAAGTGCATATCATAGAGTGCCAGAGTGATGTTCTTCAAGTGCATATCATAGAGTGCTAGAGTGATGTTCTTCAAGTGCATATCATAGAGTGCCAGAGTGATGTTCTTCAAGTGCATATCATAGAGTGCCAGAGTGATGTTCTTCAAGTGCATATCATAGAGTGCTAGAGTGATGTTCTTTAAGTGCATATCATAGAGTGCTAGAGTGATGTTCTTTAAGTGCATATCATAGAGTGCAAATGTGATGTTCTTCAAGTGCATACCATAGAGTGCCAGAGTGATGTTCTTCAAGTGCATATCATAGAGTGCAAATGTGATGTTCTTCAAGTGCATACCATAGAGTGCCAGAGTGATGTTCTTCAAGTGCATATCATAGAGTGCCAGAGTGATGTTCTTCAAGTGCATATCATAGAGTGCCAGAGTGATGTTCTTCAAGTGCATATCATAGAGTGCCAGAGTGATGTTCTTCAAGTGCATATCATAGAGTGCTAGAGTGATGTTCTTCAAGTGCATATCATAGAGTGCCAGAGTGATGTTCTTCAAGTGCATATCATAGAGTGCCAGAGTGATGTTCTTCAAGTGCATATCATAGAGTGCTAGAGTGATGTTCTTCAAGTGCATATCATAGAGTGCCAGAGTGATGTTCTTCAAGTGCATATCATAGAGTGCCAGAGTGATGTTCTTCAAGTGCATATCATAGAGTGCTAGAGTGATGTTCTTCAAGTGCATATCATAGAGTGCCAGAGTGATGTTCTTCAAGTGCATATCATAGAGTGCTAGAGTGATGTTCTTCAAGTGCATATCATAGAGTGCCAGAGTGATGTTCTTCAAGTGCATATCATAGAGTGCCAGAGTGATGTTCTTCAAGTGCATATCATAGAGTGCTAGAGTGATGTTCTTCAAGTGCATATCATAGAGTGCCAGAGTGATGTTCTTCAAGTGCATATCATAGAGTGCTAGAGTGATGTTCTTCAAGTGCATATCATAGAGTGCCAGAGTGATGTTCTTCAAGTGCATATCATAGTGGAAATGTGATATTCTTAAGTGCATATCATAGGGTGCAAAAATTATGCTCTTGAAGTGCATATTACAGAATGCAAAAAGATGTTCTTCAAGTGCATATCATAGAGTGCCAGAGTGATATTCTTCAAGTGCATATCATAGAGTGCCAGAGTGATGTTCTTCAAGTGCATATCATAGAGTGCAAAAATTATGCTCTTCAAGTGCATATTACAGAGTACAAAAAGATGTTCTTCAAGTGCATATTACAGAGTGCAAAAAGATGTTCTTCAAGTGCATATCATAGAGTGCAAAAATGACGTTCATCAAGTGCATATCATAGAATGCAAACGTGATTATGTTCTATTGCAGACTTTACCACTAATTGATAAGATGTCATAAGACAAAAGTAAAGCCAAGAAATTCGAACACTCCAAAAGATAACAGGAATTTTTTTAACACTTTTTTCGTATGGCTCTTTGCTCAGGTGTAGTTAACCCTGCATTTTTTTAATTCCTACTGAAGGGGTTTTTCAGTGGCCTTTGATCGCCAGAAATGATTTTGGTGCGTGAATGGGTGAAAGTTCAAGAGAAAGTGCAATGCATACCTACCCTAATACTATTCACCTTGCATTTCAGTATATTTATATTTATTTATTATTTAATTTTTTTTAATAAGTGAGTGGGATCTCTTCTTTCTGTATTTCCCTTTACTTCCTCTTACTTGCAAATATTCAACTTTGGCAGAAGGTCAGACAGTAATCAGATTAAAAATGTACTTTACATAGTGGAAGTGTATTTTACGTCTGGTTTTTGAATACGTATGATTTGTAAACGTATTTTTTTCCGCTCATAGTTCTCTTAATGCAAGTATTTCATCGAGGATTGCCCATTGTGACATTACCAGAATTGTATGCGTTTGTGTGTGTGTCTGTGCGTTTTACTTATTCCTTGATGAATAAGACTCGTTAAATTAATAGTTCCTTTCTTTACCCTTCACTGAAATTGTAGGAATAACTTGGAGAGTTTTGAAGGCGAGTGCTTATTTGATTTTTATTCCGTTTATATATATTGCTCAGTGTTTCATCTGCTGGCATTTGTTCCTTATGTACCACATGGCTTTCCAGGAACTGTTTGCCGATCTGTGCATCAAATGTGACGGCAAACTCTACTCTGCCCACTCGCCAATCGTAGCGGCAGCCTCGCCTCCAATTTGCAAGCTTCTGAAATCAGACCGCGTTCAGCGTCGCCTCCTGCGTCCTAGATGCAGAGTCGAGGTGGAAAATCTCGATGAGAGTTTTCTCTCAGGTAGTCAGAACAACCAGCACCAACAGTTTCAGCGGCAGCAGCAGAAGACGTCCAGGTCGACGTTGTCACTCATCGATGTCCTGTTCATCGATCCTGCTAAGAAAGTATCTGGATTTTCCGCTGGGAAATCACCTCTCTCAAAGAAGCCTAACCCGCAAGTCGATCCAGCTAGATGGAGAAAAGACCCCGGCGATGCTTCTGATGGATGCTGCGTGACAGGAGCAGACAAGGAGAGTCAGTCTAGAATTGCCATGGCTGTCACAGTGTGTGGGAATGGATCGCTGACTCTGATCGTTGAAGGGGTTGATCAGGAAATTATGGACCTGTGCATTCGGCTTATGTACAGGGAAAGCTTTCGCATCAAAAAGTGTCTCGTCCCAAAGTTCATATCTGTTTCACGAAGTTTAGAATTGTTAGGATTTGAAAGCATTGGCCAACAATTGGAAATGCACTTGCAGGGTATTCCAGCTTTTGTTCCTCCATTGTGTGAGGGTGCTGCTAGCCCTTTGCCACTACTGCGCTTCGGGGAACAGGCACCAAGCACTATCGCTTCGGTTAAACCACTCTCTCCTGGTAGGAGACCATTAGTAAATTCTGATGATGAAACACGCTCCAAGAGGGATAATGTACAGAATGAAGCAGATGCTAATGAACAACAACCTGTAGCTCCTTTCAGTCTGTCAGCTAAAGGTGAATTGTGCATGTATGTGGACCAGATAGCCTCTGCCAGTTTGCATGCATCAGGCACTTCAGATAATGGAAACATTACTCCTGAAGTGATCGCTGCCAGGGACTCAATCATCAAGGAAGATGTGTCTGATGGAGAAGAAGATGATTTTTCAGAGGCGAGAAGTTGGTGTGTTCTGGACGAAAACCAAACATCGATCAAAGATGTACCCATTAATGGGCAACATGAGACAAGTTTTATTTCTGAAGTCAATAGGACAACAACAGTCATGCAGGATAGTGGCTTTGATCGAGATCTGGCATCTTGTCAGATTAAGCTATGTACTACATCTGAACAGCAGTGTTTGACTTCTGAAGTTGTAATAAAAGATGAACCTATTGAAGAATGCACTACTCTAACTGAAGAACTTTGTGAAAAATGCATCACTCCAACTGAATACAGAGCCTTCAGATTCAAGTCAGAGAGAAAGTTTACTGAAAATATTGATGCTGTAATGAATGAATGCAATGGCTGGACCCTTAGAAGTAGTCAACACGAAAAAATTCATGACCATGTAAATAACCAAAGTGAGAAGAAAAAATTTTCAGAATTTGAAACCAGAGGGGAACTGGAAGGAGTTGACATTGTTCCAAAACAATCCATTGTGGAAGCTAATGTTTTGATTAAAGATAATGCATCAGAAATAGAAAGGGTTTGTTCAAGTAATGAAGAGGACCAGCAGTCCGCACGTAAGAATGGTGGAAGTTATTGTGAGGTAAAGACAGGAACCAGCAGGCCTATTGATGTTTTGAAACCCAGAAACAATGACAGAGTGAGTCACATAGAAAGCAGTGAAACAAATCCAAACGTGGATACTTTGGAAAGCAAGGTAAGCGTATTAGTTATAAAAGGCCCTATCCATGACCTCACTGAATTTAATTCCCAAGAAAGAGATTTGTCTTTTTGTGAAACTTATATGGCTAAAGAAAACAGTGATAGAAAGGACTGTCATCGAGAAAATCTGTCATTCATTGATAACTCCTCTGGTAGACTTGTTGTCACTGAGGAGGAAGGGCAGGTTGATGTAGGTGAAGCAAGTACACGAGATAGTGAATTCCTATCTCACACGAGATTAAGCAAAGGGACGGCTGCTGCTTTTTGCAAAATAAAGGATAAAAAAATCTTGAAAAATAAGAAAAGAATGTTTAGTAATGGGAATCCATTAGAGACTGTAATCTCTGGAAAGCTTTATAATTGTGTTAATAATCCAGCTTCATTTGCCCATTCTTCACAGGGGATAGAATGCCCAATGACACAAGATACTACTGGGACTAAATTTTATGTGAACCACAAGTCTTTCAAAGCATCTTGCACTAGGTTTTTTACACTTAAAAAGACGAGGCGTGAAAAGGAAATTGCAGCATACATGAGGAAAATTCTTAAAAGTGCATCTTCATTCCACAGTAAACGTGGACGGAAATTGTCCGTGAGTCAAAAAAACATTACTTTTCACCGTAGATTGAAGCATTGTAAGAAAATCGATGATACATTCACAAGAACTCAAAATTCAGTGTCTGAGAAATATCAAGGGTCAATTGAAAATCTTATGACGATGCAGAGAGAGCACTCTGAACAGGAATACAGCTTTGTATCAGGGGAAGGCCTGTCTGTAATAGGTGGACAAGAATCTGTATTGCCTTCCATAGAAAGTGGGGCATCCCAAATTGAAAAGCACAAAGCAACAGCACAAAAGACACTGATGATCTGTGAGGGAAAAAATGCTGAAACCTTAAAACTCCAGAAAGGTCTTGAGACAAAATTGAAATCTACTGTAGCTTTAAAGGAAGAGACAAACTCATTAGTGCAAAAATCATCTGTAACAGGGCCAAGTACCTCCTCAGTATTGGGTAAGGACTCTTGCTTATCCAAAAAGCCAAATGCATGTGCAGGGTCTCTGCAAGATATCCCTGAGTGTTCATCTGTAAACTTCTGTAGAGCTTCAGCAACTCCTGCTGGTGAGAGCAAAAACTATTTGGGAGCTAGAAAGATCAAAACAGAGAAAGAGAACTGTGATGACCTGATTGCAAATGCATCTTGGGCTAGCCTAGCAGAGGAAGTAGAGTACGTTGTTGTAAGCGACCTTGCTGTGACTTCAGAAGAGAAAACAGCTTGCCTTCCAGATAGAAATGAAACATTTGAGTGTACCGCCACCGAATCAGTCACTATCATTCGAAATCATTCTGTTCTTGAAAGTGTTGATGACTTTAGTGGAGATAATTATCCTGTGCTTAAATCGAAGGAATTTTTTGGCTCTCCGGAGAAGCTTAACGAATTTATACGTTCAGAAGAGATGGAATTATCAGACAATAATCTTGTAGTGCATGAGAATTTGACGTGTCTTGGAAATGAAAATGGGACGGTTCCAGTCGGAAAGCGACAGCAGATAGCTGATAGCTTAGCTATACACAAAATGGAAGCACTTAAGAGTAAAGCAAAGACTTCTGAAGAGATATGTAGCGACAATTGGAGTTTTGTCACAAGCTATGAGAGCCGTAAGTCGCAGAAATCGAAAGACGCCAATATAGCGGCAGAAGTTACTGTTCAAGGTGGTGATGTCAGCATAAACACACAGGAATATTCGAAAGAAGTGGATAAAGAGCATCCTGGGGATCCTGATCAACCTCGAATGAGTGAGAGCTCCTCCTCCTTCAGCTTCAACAGTGAAAGTAGTGAGACGACAGAAAGTGCAGAACGACACATTCTCCTAGGAGGGAAGACAAATGCTAGCCCAGATTTCCAAGAAGAAGACAAAGTTATTTTTGAGTGTCCATGCTGCCAGGAGATTTTAGAAACTGAGAAACTCCTCCTTCATCATATCTTGCAGACTCACGAAACATATCTGTATGCCTATTGCCCCGTGCCCACATGTTCAGTGTTGTTGGCAAGAAATAAGTTCAGGATTCACCTAGGGCGCCACTTAGTAACTGGTAGATATCAGTGCTCTTTCTGTTCTTTTTCTCAAAGTAACCTTGGATCAATGATCAGACACGAATCTACTCATACAAAGGTGAGACTGACTGTGGTTTTGTTCATTAGTTTTTGTTTAGTGTCCATAGATACCTTGAGAATGCTTTGCGTGTACCACACACTTTGTGTCTTCCTTTTCAGGGCTGTTTTTTTTGTATTTTTTTTTCAAATATTAAGTGAAGCATTAGTTTTGGTTTTGCTGACAATGCCATTATCCATTTGCACGTTCTAACAATTGGTAGTGTAGTGTGGATTGATGAGAATTTTTTTTAAGACAGGCTTGGTTATATTTCAGTCTATTAGATCTACAACTCAATTCTTATTCACACAGACCTCTTAGTACTCATGATTAGAAGTTTTGGGTTCCTATATGTGCCTGCTTACTGCCATCCCATTCATTAAATGCTTTAAGTTTGCAAATCTGACTAACATAAAAATGGACACCATACATCATTGTTTACTAACTTCAGAATATTAGAATTCCAATGCACATTGCTTAACACAGTAACATTCCTTTATCACAGTAACATTTGCTGCTTACAAACATTATGAATTAGAGGAATATATGTCGAGTAAATATCCAAGGCTAAAAGTGAAGGCTATGGAAAAATGCTTTTGTTTAACACTTGGAAGAAACTGTTCTTGACATTTTGACACAGGAATATAACCATCTGCCTTTAGTAGTACCCATATAATATTACACAAATCATTTGAAATAAAGGAGCATTCGTTATTAGTTAGATATTTAAGAAACATCGAAAACAGTTACCGTATTTGATGCTAATAACTAAGCTGATTTAAAATTTGGTACAAATTTCAAATGAGTTATTTATTTCAAGAACGAAGCTCTTACAACAATTTTCGCATTGACAAATTTGTTTTGATTATATGTTTACTCACACTACCCACAGATTTCTAAAGGGCGTAAGAAACGATCTTCTAGGGAGGACTCCCAAGATTATTCATTAAACGGAAATAATGCTGGCGAAGAGAACAGCGGAATGACAGCTCTTAGAGAAACTAGAAGAGCATCTTCAGAGGGAAGTCAGAAGCCATTGCTGAGGAGGTCTGCACGTACAGTGACGTCAGGATACACGAGGGAAAAGGCGGCGTTTGAGGAAGAAACAAAAGAAGACGTCTCAGAAGAGGAATCAGAATTCGAAGGGGAAGACAACAAGCAAGAACCTGATGTGGCTTCGTCAGCTGCTCCTGAAGGTATTCTTAGGTTTGAGCTTTCAGAGACTGGCGAATTCAAAGAGACAGTGCATGATGCGTCAAAATCGACCTTTGGGAACAGTACAAAAACAACAGGTGAGCAGGACATAAAAGTAGATGGCAGTAGCATTGGTGATCAGGTTTTCAGAGGGTCGCCCGTCAACTGTTGTTCCAAACTGTCATCATCGGTTAATGAACTGGTGGACCACGTTCGACAGTGCCATTTATCCACACAAAGGTGTCCAAGTTCAGGTATTCCATGTATTGATGCCAATTGCCCAGTCTTTCTGAGAACGAAAAATTTGGCAGTGCACATCAAGGGTCATTTAGTTCCGAGGAAGATCAGCTGTGACCTATGTACCTACAAGACAAACTGTGAATTTGTGCTTCGAAGTCACACCTTAGCTCATAATAGGATTAAAGTAAGTATTTGTTTGGCAATTTCAATGCTTGTAGTTCTTTTGTAGTTTTCTTGAAAGAAATAGATCATTATTGTTTTGTTAAGGATATTTTTTAAAATAATATTACAGTACAGTGTATAAATCTATGCATGTATAAGATTTGATAATTATGAGTTAGGAATATGGGGTGGAGGAAGCCTGAAAATTATTTTTCGTGGAAAGTATGAAATGTAACGACTTGCAATTCTTAGCAGAGTATGAAAAAGAAGAAGCGCGTCTTAGGTGCCCATAGGTGCGTTCTCAAACACAGGCTGAGACTGAGGAGTCAGGCGTTACCAGAGGAAAAAACAAATGCTAATGAAACTTCGAATAAGGTCGCTCATAAGGAACTCTCAGGACAAGCAGTGAATGCAAAAGCTGTAATTCAGACAGAGCCTCTCAAAGCCAGTGAGCCCAACGTTCACAAATGGAAAAGCAAACTGACCTTGCAGTATAAGAGACTGGAGAGAGAAGCCAAGAAATTATCAGAGAAAGCTCAGAAACTAGACCCGGACATTAAAATGGTTATTCAAGATCCTAGCCAGGAGGAGGAAGAGGAAGAGATTCCAAATGTGATGCCAATGAATTCTGCTTCAGTTTCTGTGACTGACTCGACATTATTTAGGAAGAAGTTCTTACTGAATCTTGCAGGTGAAGACACCATGAATAATGATCTCCCTTTCAACCCTGAGTTTTCTAAAAGTGGAAAGTGGAAAAGCCGTTTCAGTGGGGTCTCTGACGGAGAAAAAGCTGCAGATAGACTTGAAAATTACATTACTATGAAAAAAGTAAAAAGTGGATGTGGAAAAAGTGTAAAAATTAAGTTAAAAAGCCAGTTGCGTAGCAAAACTTCCAATAAAGATACTAAAAAGAAAAAGAAGTTCTCAGTTGGTGGTAAAACACAGGTATCAAACTTGAAAAGTTATATTAATAAAGAAATGCAGGATATGGCTGCCAGTACTTCCTTTGCTTATGATCAGGTTCCTCATGCTTCAAATGTATATAGTCCAGTACTTAAACCATATTTAGAATATCAGGAGAGTCAGGATTCCCAAGACAATGAAGTGGCTTTGGACTTGAGTGTTAAAGCAAGACATCCAATTGAATTTGTAGACGAAGATGCTTCACTTGCTACTTCAATGCTTGATGTTGGTAATCACCTGCTCACCAACATTTTTCACCAAAATTTCCAACAGGTTGTTGGTGGTTTCGGTGGCTTGAACAGTGATGGGTGTTTCACAAGGGGTGCCAGTACAGAACTAACTAAGTTGACCCAAAAAATCGCTTCTTACGTGGGTTTTATGGGTAATGAAGATATGGATGATCCCTCGGGTGTGAGTGCCACTATCCAACAAGCAGCTGAGCTCAGGGAAGACACTAGATCTGGAACTTCTTCCGAGGAGCTTGATGAAACGGATGGCAAGAGCACTGACGCTTACCAGTGCCCATTGTGCTCTGAGCAATGCCAGAATCCAAATACACTTGTGGATCACTATGCTCTGTTTCATTCAAAGCATTCGCCGTATGTATGCCAGTTCAAAGGATGCCCTGCAGTCCTGAGTCGGCAGAATTCCTTAAGCCACCTTAAGGGCCATGTGTACAATAGGAACTTTGATTGCCCTTTTTGTGGTTTTTCACAAAGAACTCTTCACTTGCTTAAGCATCATCTTTTGGTTCACAGAGAGGTTAGTATATGGTCTTTATTTTGCACTCACCACTATGATCTTTGTTAAATGTTTCAAAGTTTTCCATAAATGGGAGCAACTGTAACTGTTTTTAAATACTGTAAACACACACCAGTACCTTCATATAAATTATCTACTGTCCTTCAGATACATTTATGCAGTTGTTAACTATGCAGTGTCAGGTACTCAGTGTATATTTTGTATATATTAGATAGACAGCAGACAGGATACAATGAGGAATGGTGCAAGTACCATCAGGGAAATTATGGACGTTCTTTGTGTAGGTGGCATACTGATGAGAGAGAGATGGAGATTTCTGTCACATATCCCTCTCACAACAAGTGGTAGAGTAGTATTTGACAGTGTTGTTAATTAAGTAGTCTGCCAGTGCACAGGTTGTTATTTTCAAGTGCACAGTTTGCTTTCTGAGTTTGAAGAACAGAATTGTTTGACGTGTGCCATATTAATGTTAAATTTAATGGTGAGCTCGTTGCTAGTCTTTAGAACGCAGTGCACTGCAAAATAAAAGGCTTAACATAACACTGGTCACTTGGGCTTCACAATAGACATTTTTCTGACCTGATAGTTACTTATATAATCTGTATTGCCGTGCTTCAAAAGTTAGTTGTACATGCGAATCAAGAGCAGACTCGCGTGAATTTTTTAATGCTTCAACAGCAATTTATCTCTTTCAGGTCTGCGAAGCCCTGGAAGAGAACCAGCAAGTTATGATCCACATACGAGGCAGAAGTGGCATAGGTCTGTACAGCTTGCTGCGCCAGGAGCCTCCCAGAGTAAGCGAGACCAAGCGAAAGGTTAACGATGCTTATGGAGGCAGCTCCAAGAATATGAGGTTAGAATATTCCCCTCAAAGGAATCCTAGCTATTTGTTCTAAAGATCGAAATGACTTTCGATGATAAGAATGGCTGTTGTTGCCATTTATGGAAATTGAGGCTATAATATGGTTTAATCTAATGGCACGATGAATTTTCCAGCCGTAAACTTTTTATTGCTTGGAAATACCATGGCGTTGTAAACTTTTTATTGCTTGGAAATACCATGGCGTTGTTTAGCCAAACTTCATGGTAACTTGCTTATACTGTATATCATGTCAAAATCTTCCAGTTCATTGTGAATGCAGTTACTGCCTCAGTGTGTAGTTACCAACACTGTTAAGGCTTGCAGTTCACACACAGATGGGTGTAGATTGTCATCAAAACTTTAATTTGGCAATATAATCTTAAACGAGACCACGCTTTCGAAATTGGATTATTGATTGAAAATAATATATTTCAAAGTAATAAATATTGAGTCATCGTATTCCGCCAACACCTAAGTTGCAATATTTACAAAAGAAACAGGAAATTTTAGTTTATACTTAAATCCTCTGGGAAGAAGTTTGAATATTGACCGAAAGAATCTTGGGTTTCTTTGTATTTCAACTGACTGGTTGATTGTATGAGTTTTCTTTGATCGGTAGTTGGCCACAGAAAACAATCCCTTGATCGGTAACTACTGGAAAGGTGCCAGTTCTATTGAAGCTATTAAGTATTGTCATTTTATTTTTGTTATCTTAATGCCTGCCCAGCTGTCAGAAGTACAAGTTCCCCTTTTATTTTGTAAGGAGAAAGGCTGTAAGTTGAAGAATATTTTTGTTATTGTTATTATGCAATTGGAAGTTAAGTTTTTTCTCAACCAGTGTAAAAGATCGCCCTGATTTATGCTTCAAAATATTGTGATGACGAAAAACTTAGGAATCCTCGCCATAGGAGAGATGGTATTGCCATACTGTAGTCTTCTAACTGCTAATGTAGGTACGAGTGTATTTTGCAATACGTACTGTTTATGGCTAACTTTTGTAATTACTAATTACTTAAATGGCAAGTGTATTCTGTTGCTGAAATGTAGCAATATATATATATATATATATATATATATATATATATATATATATATATATATATATATATATATATATTATGTATGTATGAGTACTACATTTTTGGTAGGTGATTGTTCATATACTAAAAACAGATGCACACTAATTAACAACATTTTCCAAATGTTCTGCTCCACAGAACACATTAGTGAGATAATTTTCCTTTATATAAATATATAAGGTCACTTTGGATGTTTATTCCGATATCTATATAACATAAATATACTGTGATACAAAGGTATTTTTTCATTGTTTTGGTTACATCTTGTAGGTTGAAAGAATGATATATTTTATGTATTTAACTGAGGCAGTATTTCCTTCATATTTGGAGATCTGAATTAAGTCCGTTCCATTCACATACCCGGTACAAATATTTCAGTGCATTTTTATTTATCTTTGGAAATGAATGTTTCTTTATGTTTAACTTTGAATTGGTACAAATTATTCAGAACACTGAATATGTCTGCTAAACAGATCTGACCACGTCTAGTAGATAACTTGAAGTATTTGTCTGTCTTAATCCTTGGGTTTATACTGAGATGATTGAGAATTGGCAAGAGTAGTTTATAGTTTTGCCAACATATTTTACATTAATTATATGGCTTTCAGTTGTATTTTTATTATTATATTTAAGTATATAGTATGTTGAAATGCAAGTGGCAGTTCCTAATAAAATAAACACTTGCGTTTTGTACATTGTAGAACAGATTATTTTGTCTATTAGCAACAATGTAGATGAGATTTTTTTGTCGTTTCATTTAATTTTCCTCGATTATTTCTATGACAAAGGTATATTCAATATTTTAATTATTCTCATAACTCAGTTGTTTGATAATCAACTCCTAGCTGGTGTATTAGAATGTTTATTGCATATTTTCTTTTTTTATTATCTCGGATAAAAATTTTTTATTATGTTAGTTGCTTCTTCCATAGAAGGGCCCCATATATTTTGTCAGCTGTGAACCTGATGACTAGACATATTTTATACTGTCTCTGTCTGAGTTTGCTAAATTTGTAGCCGCCCAGAATCATCATCCAGTTTATTTACTTTTACGTTTTCAACAAAATCTTAAGTCAAGATTTTTCCATTAAGCCAATATTTTCCCTTGAAATGTTAATTTTGAGTTTGAGTATGTGTGTAGCACACACATATGTTTATCAGTTTCCTTTCAAAATATGAGCTTTAATTTTTTATTTTGTATATGCTCCTTCCTGTGACAAGCAATAAACCTGAAGGAAGAATCACTTCTGTTATTTTCCTTGGATGGTCCTTGTGATCAAATGAACTCTTCATGGAGAATTCTGTTTGTGTTTATGTGTATTTTATAGGTTCATGTCATGAGTTGCCAGGTATTCTATTCTCTACGAGGTATTACTGAGTCTCTCTCTCACCGTTGGGGGGTTAGTGCCGTCAGTGCACCTCATGAAGTGTACTGTAGGCATTACTAGCGGTTCTTTGCAGCGTCCCTTCGGCCCCTAGCTGCAACCCCTTTCGTTCCTTTGACTGTACCTCCTCTCAAATTATCTTCCCTCTTACTTTCCTCAACCCTCTTTCTCTCAACAGTTGATTCATAGTGCTTCTTCTTCTTCTTCTTCTTCTTCTTCTTCTTCAGCTGCTTTGAGGTTTCCTCCTGTTACTTAACCTTCCAAACCTTTTACTGTCAATTTCCTTCCCAGGGCTGAATGACCTCATAGGTCCCAGTGCTAGGCCTTTGGCCTAAATTCTATATATTTAACCAAGTCTCTCCAGGTTTTTATTTGATCTCCTTTTGAAGATTTTGTCTCCGCATCTTTTTCTTAGTTTCTCACTATAACTGATTCCTCTTTGCGGTCTTCCAATGGAATGTATAACAACAAGAGTTATGCTTGTGTAGTAAGGTTGGCAGCTTCGTGATGTCGAGGATATATATATGACTGTCAGCCGCAAGGAACTCTGCCGCGACAGGTCACGTGAAAGAGTTGATTATTGCCTCAACAGCCCTTTATGAATTTAAGGAAATGCACTACAATGCAATCCTTTCTTTAAAGATACTGGACAGCTTCCTGAACGGTAAACACGGGCAATTAACAAAATTGAAATAATATAACGATACAGTAATTAGTGTCTACTGAAATTTGTGTCAAAGTGACGTTGTGAGGTTCGTTCATTTATTTTCTATATTGCTTTTTTTTATTTTCAAGGTCTAATATATTATTATTTATGAGACAGACGTAATTATGGCTGCTTTGACTATCAGAGTTAAGCAGTTTGTATTGAATTATTCACAGGACTTTTAAAGATTTAAAGAAGGTGACCTCTGCTGCTCTGAATGTGCTCAAGAGATCGAAGACTATTTTCGAACTTTCTGGCTGAAAAAACAAGTGTTGAATCTAACGTGAAATTACATACATTAAAT
>JANJGK010000903.1:0-2500 GCA_039081455.1 Macrobrachium rosenbergii | reverse complement strand
TTGCTGAACACAACCTAAGGTCAGAAGGTAGAACTTCCCAGAGTTGGAAGGTACAACTTCCCTGAGTCAGTAGGAAGTCAGAAGGTACAACCTCCCTGAGTCAGTAGGGAGTCAGAAGGTACAACTTCCCCGAGTCAGTAGGGAGTCAGAAGATACATCTTCCCCGAGTCAGAGGAAGTCAGAAGGTACAACTTCCCTGAGTCAGTAGGAAGTCAGAAGGTACAACTTCCCTGAGTCAGTAGGGAGTCAGAAGGTACATCTTACCCGAGTCAGAGGAAGTCAGAAGGTACAACTTCCCTGAGTCAGTAGGAAGTCAGAAGGTACAACTTCCGTGAGTTAGTAGGAAGTCAGAAGGTACAACTTCCCCGAGTCAGAGGAAGTCAGAAGGTACAACTTCCCCAAGTCAGAGGAAGTCAGAAGGTACAACTTCCCCGAGTCAGAGGAAGTCAGAAGGTACAACTTCCCCGAGTCAGAGGAAGTCAGAAGGTACAACTTCCCCGAGTCAGAGGAAGTCAGAAGGTACAACTTCCCTGAGTCAGTAGGAAGTCAGAAGGTACAACTTCCGTGAGTTAGTAGGAAGTCAGAAGGTACAACTTCCCCGAGTCAGAGGAAGTCAGAAGGTACAACTTCCCTGAGTCAGAGGAAGTCAGAAGGTACAACTTCCCCAAGTCAGAGGAAGTCAGAAGGTACAACTTCCCGAGTCAGAGGAAGTCAGAAGGTACAACTTCCCTGAGTCAGTAGGAAGTCAGAAGGTACAACTTCCGTGAGTTAGTAGGAAGTCAGAAGGTACAACTTCCCCGAGTCAGAGGAAGTCAGAAGGTACAACTTCCCCGAGTCAGAGGAAGTCAGAAGGTACAACTTCCCCGAGTCAGAGGAAGTCAGAAGGTACAACTTCCCTGAGTCAGTAGGAAGTCAGAAGGTACAACTTCCCTGAGTCAGTAGGAAGTCAGAAGGTACAACTTCCGTGAGTTAGTAGGAAGTCAGAAGGTACAACTTCCCCGAGTCAGAGGAAGTCAGAAGGTACAACTTCCCCAAGTCAGAGGAAGTCAGAAGGTACAACTTCCCCGAGTCAGAGGAAGTCAGAAGGTACAACTTCCCTGAGTCAGTAGGAAGTCAGAAGGTACAACTTCCGTGAGTTAGTAGGAAGTCAGAAGGTACAACTTCCCCGAGTCAGAGGAAGTCAGAAGGTACAACTTCCCAAGTCAGAGGAAGTCAGAAGGTACAACTTCCGTGAGTTAGTAGGAAGTCAGAAGGTACAACTTCCCCGAGTCAGAGGAAGTCAGAAGGTACAACTTCCCCAAGTCAGAGGAAGTCAGAAGGTACAACTTCCCCGAGTCAGAGGAAGTCAGAAGGTACAACTTCCCCGAGTCAGAGGAAGTCAGAAGGCAGAACTTCCCTGAGTCAGTAGGAAGTCAGAAGGTACAACTTCCCTAAGTCAGTAGGATGTCAGAGGGCAGAGCTTCCTGAGTCAGAAAGTAGAATGAAAACTGACCCAACAGAGTGGACAAAGGATATATTGAAATTTATATTACTAACTGTAGAGAGGGACTTAGGAGTACCAATAATACCTCAATAAGAAAAACCATTATATACTCTCTCATTTTTTAGTATCAGACAAACCAGCTGCAAAGATGGCTGAGGTTTCTGACAAATGGGAATATTCCTATTTAAAGTGAAACTGAATCCAGAAGCATGTCTGTAGGTAGCCTCTGTGAGAAATAGATCTCTTACAAGTTGATGACTGCTCACCCACTTTGAAGAAAGTCTAAAGTTTTCAAACTCTCCCTCGTCTCAGCCGTAGAAATTCAATTTCCCCGTGCAACTGACGTGAAAGATCCCGCTCTCCCTGTAATTAATTGTGAGAGGAGTGAAACAGCATTCCTGGGAAACATCTGCTCTCCTCTGCGTCTTCCTAATTATATTTCCTCTCCTCCCCTCCACAGGACCGGAGCAATTTCACTCTTCATCTGCAAGTTCATTTTTTTTTTATTTCATCTTATTTCCAGGGCTTCCCTACGTGTATCTTCCATCAAAGCGAAAGGACATTCCCAATTAGGTGCCACTTGTTAAGGAAAAGTAAACTTTGCCCCGAGGGTTTTTTGGCCTCGTTTGTTTGTTTTGTACAACTGCTTTTGGGGGAATCTGAATGAAGCTTTGTTTCTTCTGCTCTCAGGGATTTTCATTCACTCGAGTTGATTAGAATGAAAGAGTTACTTGTCACTGGTTAGTAATATTCAGTGGTGATGCGGATGGATGTTTATAGTCGTTTTCGGAAATAACTGTTTTGTATCAACTCCAGAAACTCCCAGGGGGTAAAAATGAGATATATAAAAGTACTAAAGGAAACTAAAGCTTTTGTTAAAAATAGTTGACGCTCAATTTAGTATTGACTGATGGGTCTCTCCACCACCCTCTCCTTGTTATCAATTTGTTCCTCGTTCATGACTAATATTGAGGAAGGACCCTCTGTTCCAGGGACATGGAATTCAAAAAGCTTTAT
>JANJGK010000902.1:270000-280958 GCA_039081455.1 Macrobrachium rosenbergii | reverse complement strand
AGAATCTTATTTCTGAGGCACCAAAATCTCTGCTGAGCCTTTATCAAGAGAATCTTATTTCCGAGGCATCAAAATCTCCGCTGAGCCTTTATTAAGAGAGTCTTATTTCTGAGGCACCAAAATCTCTGCTGAGCCTTTATCAAGAGAGTCTTATTTCCGAGGCATCAAAATCTCCGCTGAGCCTTTACCAAGAGAATCTTATTTCCGAGGCATCAAAATCTCCGCTGAGCCTCTATCAGGAGAACAAATGTTCCCAAAGAAACAAACGGATTTCGGATAAATATCGAAGCATTCAAATTAGTTTCAAATTCAGGGACAGAAGACGAAGATTATAAGAAATTATTGACAAAAACATATTTTTCAGCATTGTACAGGACAAACATCACAGCATATTCTGGGCGATGCTTTCACGAGACCTGCACAATCTGGGAGACGAACAAAAAGAAGTTTCCAAAATGGCTGAAAAGACTTACAGTTAAGAAGAAGAGATGAATGGACGACGTGTTAAGAAGGACTGACAGATTGGACAGAAGGCCTCAGGATTCGAGAATGGAAATCAGACGTTCTATAACTGAACGAAACATAAATTAAAGTCGCCAGGTGTATTCAAAGGAGAATAAATTAACGATGAAATATCACAGACACAATGTCGAACATTCACGGTCTCCTTCATACACACACGCAAGTTCATGCTCACTTGATCACATTCCTCTCACACAGTGAGATGGAGGCAGTTGGCCCCGATCCCTGACCGTAGCATGAGAGCCAAGCAAGATCTCGCCGCCTTAATTAAGGGCAATAATCTTAGAGAGCTTAAGAGGACGCTATCACAGGAGGGGTTTGGCTCTCTCTCTCTCTCTCTCTCTCTCTCTCTCTCTCTCTCTCTCTCTCTCTCTCTCTCTCTCTCTCTCTCTCTGCCAATTTCTCAATAGTCTATTAACCATCGGCTCTTGGAAAAATGTCTTTTTTGCAGACCTAATGGAATTCTGGCTAATTATCAGTTCTAAATGCATGTAACGTCATAATGTCAATATGATTCATTTTATGAATACAATTCCTTCAGAATCGCACATATGTATGAAATATGTATTAATATGCATACCAGAATGTAATATTCATAACAGGAATACGCTGCTGGTGAATTCACTTCTATTAACATGTTAGTGAAATCATATCTTGTTATGCTGTTAAAGTATCATGTGTATAAGTGTCTAGCAACACAATTTTACCAGACATGCAAACGTGTTTGTATTTCAAGGCCAATCCTTGTGTAGTTGATTTGCTCATATCTTTCTGACACTTTTTAAGACACAAAAGTCTCGGAGATTCTACCTTCTAATCAAGAAGTGATAAAAAGACAACGAAGATGTTTGAATAAGCCTTCAGCCCATTACACATACTTATTTTTTCTAACATCTATTTGATATTTCCGGGAAAAAAAAGTATATGGAGTGCTGTTTGGCACACGATCACTTGCACACACAAAGGGAGAGTAACGCGGCATAACTCAAGAACAATTAACGGTATTGGTTCGATTTCCTCAGAGTTTATTGCACATTATCCAAATGGACCCGGTTGAAACCAATAGTTTATTGCTTCAAAACGCAAATCAACTCTTCATAACTCTATTTGCCTGTAACATCGGCATCGCTATGTTTAGAAATAAGCTGATACTTTATTTTTAACGAAACATTATATAAGTTTCAGAAAAACTTCCATTGTATCAGAATAAACTTCTATTAATTATGAAAAATATTAAAAACTACAATTTCGATTTTGTTTCGTGGATAACGTTCATTTTGGAATCAAAAATAGTATATAAAATGTATTTCCGTTACAACGAGATTTTTCTGCTTCCATCAAAAGGTGTAAAAAAACATTAAAAATAATGTAACAGCACTGAAATATGTTCTGGTGGGAAAGCATTGTGCTATCATTCTTGCTATATTAGAGCATATTTTTTGCGGGCTCTCCATCTTTGAATGAACAGAAGCACTGAGCATATATTAATGTCATTAACATACGCTGATCACTGCCATAAAGGAATGAACTGCACACGAAACTCTTGTTGCATTTGATAAAGTTTTCAAGAGCATAAAGACAAATAAAAGAAAGGTCACGCACACAATACACAGCAAAACATCTCTACAGACCCTTAGTTCCTTCTTAGAAGACCAGCTGGTGGAACGCTCTTAACATTATTAATCGCCACGGTAGTTGGCGGTTAGTAAAGCCCAGCCACCCGGAATACACAAAAACCACGACTTGGCCTTTTATAACTCTGGAAACGTTCAACCGACCGGGATGAAACTCTGGCTTTAGAGGTTTCCCACTAGAGAGAGAGAGAGAGAGAGAGAGAGAGAGAGAGAGAGAGAGAGAGAGAGAGAGAGAGAGAGAGAGAGAGAGAGAGAGAGAGGCATCTTTAATAAACAAAGTAACTCGGTAAATTCGGACGAAGCACACACCGGCGGTTAACTGGAAATAGAACAAAGTTTTAAAGGATATATATATATATATATATATATATATATATATATATATATATATATATAGTATATATGTACATATACTGTTGGCATTTTCACAAATTTAATACATCCCTTCCAATATGTTGAATTTGTTTTCGATATACATTTCAGGAAAAACGGAGAACGTCTCTCTCTCCCTCTCTGACAGGTGTTGTTTGTTTGTGGAAAAGAAATGAAGGTTAGGTGGAATCTTAGAAAGAAAATCAAATAATTCTGTCATCATGGCAAAATAAAAAATAAATCGGCTGAATAGTAACCGAAAACATCACTACATTGAATCCTATGACTTACCTCTGAGGGAATAAGAACGGAAAAGAGAAAAAAAAAATCGAATGTAGGTCTTCGTCTCGAAACGATGATAAACAGTCAACGCCAACTATTCAACTGTCAAACATTTGTAGCATAATATTTAGGAATCTAAAGTTACGCTGTCATTAGTGGCAAAAATTCACACACACAAACACACGCAAACATACATAAACGCGCACACACACACGCATATATATATATATATATATATATATATATTATATATATATATATATATATATATATTATATATATATATGTGTTGTGTGTGTGTGTGTGTGTGTGTGTGTGTGTGTTGTGTGTGTGTTTGTGTCTGTGTGTAAGTTTCAACTTCGTATGTGCAAAGTGATACTCTGGTAAATAGAAGCTGTGTAAAACAGTTGTTGCGGAATGAAAAAGCGCGCGAATGCCAAGGCAAGAGCTGTCAGGCCATCAGTTCCCAAATCTACTTGTCAGACAGACTGGTCCTGTTTGATAAATGTTGTGTTTTATTCATTAAGCGTTTGTGAAAAAAAAAAAAGGTTTCGCCCTCAAAAATACTCGACGATTTCGTAATAAAATCGGTTTCAATTCATCCGTCCCACCCGAGGGGTGACGATGTAGCAATGCGCATGTGTAGTTCGTGAATGGCTGATAATCACCATGTTCGATATCGTTAGCTGATTGTGATAAATATTCAAACTACTTCTCCAGTAGCATATTTGAAAGTTTTTAAATACAATAACCCTCACACCTTATATCAATCATGAACATGAGATTTGCATTAATAATGCACTTCTACAAGCACTAGAAAGACGAGCTTGTATCAAACAATCGTATCAGTCACAAACGAACAATGGGCTTTCAATAGCTATGTTTTATCTCATTGGTGCAGCCCAGATTACACGTAGACTTAAGCAGACAAATTGTTCAGATCATAAGATTACCTTATCATTTCAACTTTACTCTATGTACAATTGTATTGCATGAATGTAAAAATAACTTTAATCACGAATTTACATCCACGTCAGTAAACTGGAAAAATAACCCTTAATGATGTTGACTGCTTGAACACAAGCACTGACAAGCAGACGATACCAACCGTTATGCCACTGATAGAAAGATATTTGATTTTATTGGCTTTCTTTGAAGCACACTTATCTACCATAGGCGATGCATTTTCAGTTTACGGTATATTTATATATCAAAACAGAATCAAACAATCACTAGACAGAGAATGGGGTCCGAATGGTTACAGGCAAGATTCCTTTTTCTTTAACTCCTACCGTCAGTGCAAAAAAGGATTTTTGGATTAACACACCATGGGATCATTGCTCCTGATTTCGTTCCGCTCTTTATTAAGTAAAATATCCTACAGAGCCTAAGAGTGATCTAATAGGAGTTTTTGATATACAAAAATATCAGAGTGATCCTAACAGGAATTTTGAAGGTGACATGCTTTGAGCAGAGACGATACAACTTTAGGATACAGTTGTCTTTCAGCGACAAAAAATCACTTCAGAATACTTTCTCTCTCTCTCTCTCTCTCTCTCTCTCTCTCTCAATTAGTGATTTGCTTCTTCAAGTCAAACTGTGACGCAACATTGAAAGAAACTTTCCTGCTAATGAAAGGAAAGTTGAATAATTTTGTGCAGATTACTACAACCTTCACCTCTCTCTCTCTCTCTCTCTCTCTCTCTCTCTCTCTTCTCTCTCTCTCTCTCTCTCTCTCTCTCTAATGGGTCCCCTTTCACTTGAATCGTGCATTCAGACACGAGAGTCTTCAAAACAATTACTGACAGCGTTTCCTGTCGCAATTAGGAATGGAGAGTTTAAAGACAATAGCCTATGAACAATTAAACCCTTGAGAAATTGTATTATTGACTCTTATACTCTCTGCATATTCATATAAATTCTTCAAAAACTAATTATAATTGTAATACTTGCACGGACATTTTGATCATTTGTTATTAGCCATTAACTCCTACGTAACTTCCTCCAGTTACTACTCAATGATATTTATCATTTGAATACCTGGAAAACTATAACTGAAAAGGCACTGGTCACGAATGCTCACGCGAATGAACGAAAGAGTGATTGCAAACATCATAAAATCTAATAAATTCAATCAGTGATTGGTGAAAAGCTCTGATGGAACTTTGGTTCCTTTAATGAGAGCTGTTCAACGATCTGTCCTTCAGGGAGGGTGAGGGATTTCTCGAGCCATAGCGTCTAAGGAACTAAAATCGGGCAAAAAAAAATTCATATAAATTTTTTCCCATCAGCGATCAAGCTGATATTTGAAAACATAAGCATATGTACAATTGTGTATGGTTAATTTTAGTTCTAAACGGAACAAAGTTATTATTCTATGACATTATTAGCAGACATAACTGACAGAAACTTAGAATTCTATTCGGTCGCTGGAAATAAAGATAAAAAAATTGCTAGCGTGATGCGATGGTTTTAACAGACTACTGACAGAGAGAGAGAGAGAGTGAGAGAGAGAGAGAGAGAGAGAGAGAGAGAGAGAGAGAGAGAGAGAGCACGAAACTCCTGCGATACATGTGTTGTGAGGCTCCCCAAGCTAATTACCCTTAATGAAGGTGGCGAGATGTTTCTCGGCCCACAGGCTCAGGTCAGGGACTGGACCTGCGACCTGGATCTCAGAGCCTGGGTGTGTGTGAGAGGGAACGTGTTCATGTGTGCTTGAACTTGTTCTGTGTATAAGGGGCCTGTCAGAGTAGACGTGTGTATGTGTGTATGGTGTTTATCATCATGAGTGTATGTGTATTTTCTTTGCTGTATACACCGAGACTTTCGTTTAAATGGTCTGTTAGTAACATAATCACAATCTCGTTATCCCTGTCACAATCTCGTTATCCTTGAATGGGCGAGGAAAATCCACAGTTATATAGATTCTCTTTCTCTGTTAAAGGAAGCTTTCGCCAACTTGTCAGTTGGCGTCTTCAGCCCTAATAAATAAAAATAAAATGTTGATACGTTCAAGGAAACTTTTTGAGCTTAAAAAGAAACTATGACAAGGCAGCTTGTGCTCCTTTTATGCAACTGCAGAAACACTCGTCAATCTGTTGATAATTCTCAGATCGTCCCAGCATAGTGGCGGTTGGCATAATGGTCGTTTGTCTCGCTGATTGCTGCTGGGTGCCCAAAAGTGTTGAACTTGACTATTGTTCGCTGGGTCTATAGGCAGTTTTATGTTTCAAGATGTCAGTTCAGTGAAAGGTGGGGCAGCTCCAACCGGCACTAAGCTACACCAATCTCACAGTACTGCAAATAAATTAGCGAACGATTCTACAGTTACAAAGAAAAAAGCTTCTTTGTTATTGTTTCTACTTTCTTTCGGCAATGTTTCTCAAATGTATAAAAAAATTCTTTTGTTTATTATGGGTGAAGAAGCCAACTGATCAGGTTCTCAAAAGCTTCCTTTGACAGAGTTAGATATATATGTATGCACATGTAGTTCAGGCATCAGAAATTCTTTGAGGTATGAGTGTGCCTAATTTTTGATGACCACTGCAATATTTTCTTGTTCAAGAACATAATTTTGTTTTATTATGCCAAATTCACTTTGTGTAGGATTATTATTAGTATGATTTGATATAATATATATTTCAGTCCAACCCCCGCATCGGGGATTTCCCTAAAAGTGAAGGATTTCAATGATTCACAAATACCTAAATTCAAATTTTATCAGAAAACCTGGCAGTTCGTTGGAGACAGTAAGCAAAACTCTTGACTTCACCTTTCTCTTAACTGCTGCCCCAATCAATCGAGACGGCTCCCCATGCGGGATTGCGGCTCTTGCAGCCGAAATCCCGGGCTCGTGACTCTTAATTTAATGCTGTTGAGGTGTAAGCCTCGCCAGTTGAGGCAGATATCCCCTGCTCTCCTTTAACCTCGTTTTCTTCATGGTTTGGCCGCTTTTGCTCCCAAGCTATGCAGTCAAGAGAGCAGGCACATACGTCGTCACTAGCTTCTCCTTCTGCTCCTACTCAGATTCCTTTTATATCTTCGAGTAATCAAGAGCCACTGAACTTCGAAGGAAGACATTTTCTCTTACTAAAGGAGAGCTTCCATTCTGATTTCATCTCCGACAGGACAAAAACCTTCGCTGCCAAGAAGTTCTCAACCAATTCTTCAATTCTAACGTTCCTATTCTTTTCCGCCCTGATGGATCTATTACTCTAAGTCACAGTAGGAAGGGGAAACTCTTTCGTTCCCTTTTACAGTTCGCTTTTCCTTCAAGATTCAAATGTCCCCGTCCCCCTACTCTACATATATCCAAAAGCCGAAATGAAACATTTTGCTAAAGGACAACTGATTAAGACAAAACAGCCAATAAACATTTCCATGGAGCACTAACATGTAATAATTGGACCCTTTCTTTGAGAGTTTCCTATTCTAATGCTTCTTCGGATAAGATTTTGTTACCGGCAACATTCTTTATCCGCTGGCTGCAAAAGAAAATAATTTTTCTCAGTTAAACCAAATAGACAAGGTTTACCAATCACCGTTGTTTTCTCCCTAGGGGTGCCCTAAGGCTTAGGACATCCCTAGGGAGAAAACAACGGTGATTGGTATACCTTGTTTTTTTTTGTTTAACTGAGAAAAATTAAAGATATCTCAATTGCTTAGGACCTAAGCAATTGAGATATCTTTAATTCTCCAAATTTACATTTGCAAAGGAATGAGATCACCGGTCTCATTCCTTTGATACTTGTCCTCAAACAGAGGAGTAATCTATTTTTCCTAACTACCGTTTTTATCGTTTCGACCTCCTAAATTAGATTTTCAAGATATGTTTTCATGCAACTGATTCAAGTGAACTATTTCACTTTGAAGGAATATACATCATTAGTTTATAAATGAATGAATGAGGAAAGAATATGAATTAAGTGTTAGAAAGATTTCTGTGTTTTGAAAAGCGGAGACAATTTTTTTCTTATATAAAACATGCAACCTTTATACGCTATAAAAGGCTGAATGCTTTTTTTTCTTTGTTTATTTTGCCTAACTCACAAACAATTTCTGACGGGGGAAGTTTTGCTGTTGTGATATTGATTCTGTCATACGAGTTCGCTTGGTCCGAGACAGGTGGCACATCCGCGATAGAGAGACTTTGCAAAAGAAACTCATATAAAAGATTTTTCTTTCCTAATTTTGCTGAGAGAAAATGGAAATTCGATTCAAGATAACTTGATAAGAAATGAAAACTTTCCGAAACCAATTTGGAACAGATACTATTATTTTAGATGCCCCCTAAACTGTGAAAGTCAATGGGGGTAACTAATTGCTGACACACGATTGCTGATGTAATCAGTTGCTCCTACTGCTGATAAGGCTTCGAAAGCAAAGCATGAGAACCTAGGTCTGTATAGTGAGTTCTAAAGGTTTTAAATCCCTTCTTTTAGGAATAAAGATTTGTCAAGATTTATATTATTTTCCTTAACCACTTTACATATTTTCATTTTCTACAAACAAACAAACAAACAAATCTTCTATATCATAAGTCTTGAAAATATAAATATCAGTCTTAATACATCAGTTTCCTGATTAAGCCCTGTTTGCTTACCTCCTTGGTTTACGAAATGTCTTATCTTAATAGTTGCCATGGAAAGGACCGTAATTTCCGGCCTCAGAGCATAAAGAATGTAATGTGCATTCGACAATTTACTTTAGAGGGAGTATAACTTGATTCAAATATCATACTTCGTGAAGATTAGGTACAATCACTGAGGCCTAATCATTTTTTTAATGGATGTATCAAGAATAGGCTTACATTGTCTGACCCCTACACCGGTGTGGAGCTGGCCTCTCCCCGAGGTGAGGAGCTTATGGGAACACTGTGCAGCCATAAAAATTTATCAGATATCATTAAGTCATTCTTTGATACGGGCACTCCATAATAGGTATTTCCCTTCTTATACATGTGCATACAAATGAATATAAAACTCTTACATCTATATTGTATTCATTATCGAATCCTATACCATTCCACGGTTGCAAAATAATGTCTCTAGTTTCTGTGTGGTTTTCACGGTGCTTCAGAGCGCAACGATTTCTGCAGCATTCCCGGAACACGAATCGAAGAGGAAATAAGGCTGGCTTTTACGACGTTTTCATTCCTTATCTAGGAAACGCCGTCGTGTCTAAACTCTTTAAGAAACGTAGCTTCAAATTATATGCCAGGGGTATGTTCTACAGTCGGGCACGCAATGAGAGCCTAATAATTACGTCAATATTGAGCTCTGAGTTCTAATCAAGGTGAAGCCATCTCCCTGATTTGTGTTGGGGATACCACCTGCATTGACATCTCTGAGTTTCGTGATAAGTTTCGCGCTGAAGTTTTAATTCTTGTTTCTTATGTCATCAACTTTGTTATCACGATTATTTTTTCCATTTATTTTCCCAGTGACTAATAATAATAATAATAATAATAATAATAATAATAATAATAATAATAATAATAATAATAATAATAATAATAATAATAATAATAATAGTACACTTTATAAAAGAACTCAATCAAATTTTAGTTTTATACCCTCTTTCATACGAAGAAACGAAACTCGAGGTTAATCAAGGAAATCTGTTTCATAAGAAACAACATTCTGCTGAAGCCGAAACTGGGATTCCCTTCTAGTAAACTGGGTTTTAAACAGACGGCTGGGGAGAGTTATGAAAGTTGCTGAAGAAATTTTCTAAAATATTACGTAGTGTTATTACTGTCGTTGTTTCTTACAATGGAAAATGTTAATTGTTTAATGTTTGCATTTTCATAGAGATACACATAATTTACGATATTGTATAAACCAATGCATGTATGTATGTATGTATGTATGTATGTATGTATGTATGTATGTATGTATGTATGTATGTATGTATGCGTCTATGTGTGTGGCATGAAAAGGATTGCAGGCTCAAGGGAAGTCTATAGTTATATAAGATAAGGAAAATATTTATTTAGAGCTTTTTATATCATTTGATAGTTTTAAATTTTTATATATATCTAAGTAATGCCATTTGGTTATTTTGCTCCTGCATTATTTGTGGAATTGCACAAATAATGTCAGGGCATTCATCAGAGAGGATACCTATTTTTCAATACGGTTTACCACCGTCTCCTAGTTGTAAAATATTACACACATGGTGCTCACTGAATCAGTGAGCCTGGCATGGCTGCATAAACATAAGAAACAGCTCTCGAGAATTGCATCATTCATGAGGTGTGCCTGTTTCTATGCCATGAGACCTGATCTGAAAAATATTGCATCCATCAATTAACATCAGGCACGGCTGGGAGGATGCCCTCTGTTCCTCACCTTTCTCCCCCATTATTCGTAGCACTGAATGCCACATTCACGGTTCCATGCTTTATTTTCAATTCCAACTTCTAAACGGTTTTTGTGAAGAAAAGTAATTTTCATTGTTTGCCTAAGTACTTATTCGAAAAAATGAACTACATTAATCTTCAAAGGTCAGTTCTGGACATATGCCATAAACTAAATTTTTCCGAGAAATATTCTCAGACGGATTCACAGAGCTGCCGACCAGCTGACTCAGTTTTTCCCATATAGGCTATACCTTGAAGAATAGCGCATGGAGAGTTAGTAGTGGAGAAACTGAAATGCTTGTTGCGGGAGTAACTTAAAACACTGATGATATGGCATTTAACGGTTTCATTAGTCTTAATATGACGACATGATGCCTGTGAAAGGATTCTCCGGAACTTTGAAGCAGGATTCTTCTTTAGTAGAAACAAACCGCAAGAATGAGCAGGAATAAGGGAGAATATGACTTGAACATGGCCCTTATTTAAACCTTATACAGTAAATCATGAAAATCATAAACATTGTACTCAATATGAAGCAAAAATACTGCCCGAAATCGTGAAGCAGCATCGATCATTTTCTTTGTACAAAATCGTCAGCGTCATCACTCAAACGATGTTTCTGATACGATCAAAAGATTTGGAGCAAAGTAGGAGTGGTCGATCAGTCAATGTAACGTGAGAGGAGGAAAGGGCGTCCTTTGGTGAGAAAAGGCTTTCAAGGGGAGATTATGTCACACTAAACGGTGTTTGGTGGATTAATTATTTAGTCTAAATGGCAGTTAGCG
>JANJGK010000902.1:235000-267500 GCA_039081455.1 Macrobrachium rosenbergii | reverse complement strand
GATGCCATTCTCCAAATATTTATTATCCCACTAGTATTTTTGAAATAAGTTTTTGACACCTGTTTTTATAATTTATATGATTATTGATTAATCAGTTAACTGCAATTTCTGTGACTTTAGGTTTTGTTAAAGATTAAAGCAACTGGTTAACACAAGTGTACTGAACATAAACTGGGTAGCCTTGAGTAACAGGAAGCTTATATATAAGAAAAATCACGGAACCGAATTAACATCACTCTTATACCAGCTCATCGCCAGAGTAAACAGGGAGTCATACGAAATCAAATGAAAACAGTTGGTCAATATTGATAAGGATATGACCGCGACTAGATAACAAAATAATGAATAACAGAATTCGGTGAAGCCAAACCGTGAAAGAATATAATTATGAAGTTCTATTCATTATGATATGACAGATACGTTTGGGAAATAAAATCGTGAAAATTGGAAATAACAGAATAGAGCGATCTAATATAGAGAGTCTTATTTGACAAAAAAAAATCTAAAAGAAGAAAAATTGACAATAAAGGACGAGAGTAAGAATCATCGAACGCTTCCAGTAGAGCCAGTGACTTTTCTCTTCAGACCTTGATTGCATGACCTCCTCACCTTAGGTGGGCTTGGCCAATATGGCACCTTGTTCCTCTCTCACTGAATTCTCCTCTTTCCTTTCCATACCTGACATTTCTCAACTCTGAATGAAAAACACTTGGGGTACTGAGACTCCCCTTTCTCCTTATCTTCTAATTTTCCTTTACTTCATTCTCTTTATCTTGGGAAAACAAGAAAGGATTTGTCCTTAACCGCTAAATGTAATTATTTTTAAATAATGGAGTAGTTGACTATGCGGGAGGGGGTTAAACTTACCAACTGACGTATATAAATGAACAAAAGCTAAACCATCCCACTGGTAAACTCAGAGAACTCCCAACCATTTGTTGCCCACCAAAAGCGCTTGTCGTGTGAAATGCCGCAGCAGCAAACATTCAGGAAAGCGACGGACCGAAAATATCTCTGAAGCCGTGAGTGGAATTGTTGATAGAGAATAAATGTCAGATTCGCAGTTGCTGAATGGCAGCCGTTTTGCAGCTCACCTAAAATACTCTTCTTTTAAAGTTAGTTTCCGTCTAATTTACGGATACCGAAGAAAGTTTGAAAGTTTGAATTGCCTTCATCTTTTTGTCTGATAATTCATCATTAGTTACAGTACTGATACTGAACCCATTTCATCTTAGTCTGAAATAAGTAATTCTGTCAATACTAATATGTTAACTCACAAGGTTCATGGGCGAAGCAGCTCAAGTCCACAAGCTAGCTACGCCGAAATATTAAGATAAAATTTTATCCAAATTTTCTTGTCCTTAAAGGAAATTTTCCTTCCAGACCGATTCAGAAAATAAACATTTTATCTTCTTTGCCAATACTTTCGAGTTTCCATTGTTCCCATTGAGGGAAAGATTAAGGACCAGACTGATCATTAATCCTCCCTGAAAAGACTGGCCTTTACCCTTTTATCTTCTGCACAGCCTTCATCCTTCACTTTAGTTCTCAATTTTCCCATCTGTCAAATCAAGGCCTTTTTTTTTCCTACGGTTTCTCTGTTATTAATTTGTCAATTGTTCTGGAGAATGAAGTCTTGTCGTCAATCATTTCTAGAATTCTTTAGCGTAGCCAATAAGTTTCCCTTACAGGCTCCGAGCTTCCGGGTGACTTTTCAAACGTCCAGTACCAGACCTTGACATGTGAATGGAAAGGAGATATCACTGCCGCAGCTTCTTTTATCATCTTTTTCTCAGACAAGTATGATAAAAGTGATCAGTTCTGAATGAAACGTTCGTGGGAACTCATAATGAGTAAGACCTTAGGGTTCTTACATATAATAGCAGACTTCGCAAACTTTTCTTTTATTTTCTTTCTCTATAAGGATAAAAATGAGGTAATTCGACCTGGAATGTGAACTGATGTAGTTGGTGTCCTATAAAAAAAATTTTTCTCATGATTAAAACACTTTGTATATTTCTGAGCAGATGGCTTTAACTCTTAGAAGTCAGTTCAGTGTAGAGGAGGTAGTGCCGTCAGTGCCCCTTCTGTAGTGCACTGTAGGCATTACTAAAGGTTGTTTAGACCCCAGCTGCACCCACTTTTTAGCCATTAACACCTCCACTCCCGCTTCTTTTCTTCTGTCTTACTGCCCAACCACTCCAACTCCTTTTTTCACTGTCTCAAGGGCTGAGTGGTAGAAAGTGCCCCAGTTCTTGCACTTACAGCTAAATTTTGATAAATCGAATCCAATCAGTACAACGTTAATAAACCAGTCATTTCAAGATCCCTCTTTTCAGGGAGACTGAGCAATGATTGACATGAAATGGAACAAGATGTTGCTGCTTCATGACATGGTGGAAACGAATTATGCAGAAAGATTTTACGTCATATGATTACGAGCAACGTTAATATGGAAAAGAGTTACACCATCACATTGTGACGTTTCTTATTATAGATATGAATTAAAAAAAAACACTGAAAAAATATTTATGAATGTCCAGTAGATTTAGGTAGATGAAGCGAGAGAGTTTACGGATACAGTTTCTTCCTCTTTGAAATCATTTGAATGTCAGCCGTCCTCTAATTTATGAAACTCATGAACCTGAGACCAAAGAAAAAGACTTCCTGTGACTCTCGATTTAAAAAGAAAGAGGCAATATGAACAAGGTTTCTTCCCCGAAGGTCAATAATTTATCTAGCATCCAACGTTCTTTATTTAGTGAAAGTGTTGGGTCTCATACATGTGCTGCTTGCGAGATTTTCTGGTGCAAGTGCTGAAGGTCATCCCCACAAAATACAGGATAATATTACTGTATACAGACGACCTTTTTTCTGTCTATAATAAGAAACAGTAAATGCGAAAAAAGTAACATTTTGCCTCGTCACTCTTACTTGACTTGAGCCATCATCTTTTTAGACAGTTGGAATGTACATATTATTGTATTACCTCACTCTCTCCCTTCCCTTCAATGCCAAGTCATAAAAAGCCACTGCAGTTACCGCCTGCACTGGTCATCTGTCATTACCAGTCTATACAGTTTTTCATACAAACTTGCATTTAATCATTAAGACCCCTTCATCTCACCTCCCCCCCCCCCACAACCCCTTACCCCGGCTCAAGCCGCGTTTCTTCTTTTAGTTTATTCTGCGTCATTGAAAACAGTAGTAAACGGTTTTATTCACCGTGGAATTTATATATTTGTCTTTAGAGTACAGATGGTGGCCTGTGGTTCACTTATTAGTAATGTTATTGAAACCTTCATAAGTACATTGTTAGATACAAAAGTAATATTGTAAATCTATAAAGAAAGATTCCACTGCCATTTATCTAATCCCTTTTTAATTCTGAACAGGCTGCAGAAATTCATAAATTTGTAATGTAATTGAACATACTTATTTCAAACTGTGTCTTAACGCTCTCGGGAGGATGGAAATGCTCCCTGGATTGGACGATTAGGAGTTATTCTAGTTCCTCTCGGCACGCTTCAGAATTCTCTTTCTTTGTTCGTCTTGCTTAAACATATTTCATAGATTTTCTTGCGGCCCCATGACATCGCAGAAATGAGAAGCTATTATGCAGCATTTTACTGAGTTGTTTGTAATTGCAAAGGAAATGAGCTAGTGTAACTTACGAAATTAGTTTAGACAAAGATAGAAAGCATAATTTTTATTTTGTATGGCAGTTGACCGTCTTCTTTTGTTGGAGGCAAATACTTGCCGGACCAGTGAACCTGGGATGTGCATATTACCGTCAAAACCATTTCCTACAATCTCATGGTAGAGAACATATACAATATAAATACCTGTCCAGTTCGCACTTTGAAACAATGAATGTGGAAATATTCTTTCACATTTAATCTACTCCCATCTTCATTCAGGCCAGAGAGCTCGATATCGTTCGGGAGGATCCTCAGTGTCATCCATCACGTCACTTCTCCGCCATCATTGAAGTTGGCGAGGCGAGGACGGTTGGGGGAAAGGACCCGAGAAGGGTCCTCCTCCCTCACACCGCTCCTCCTCCTCCATCATAAAATGAGTAAATAAAATGAAGATGATGCATCATGCTCCTCTTGCACTTGGGACTGGGTACAGGGGGAGAGCTATTCTGTGAGACAAGTCGGGGAACGGCCTCGAATTTATTTTAGAGATATTTTCAGCATCTGCTGAAGACGTTGAAGGATGGAGCGGAAGAAGCAGTGAGACACTCACTCCTAAGTCTGTCAACATGATTTTCAAAAGATGTGCCTTTATACTTGAATCTCACGATGATAAACATATCTCTTAAGGGTGGAAATGAGCCATCGAACCGGATGGTTTCTCTTTGTCTCTACTCTTTTCTTTCGCAAACCCAAGAAGTCGTTGTCTAGTGAATATTTTTAAGCCTGTATGAACTTGAAAAAAATCCATAATGTTTCGTAAACATTTTTCTTTTTTCAGTTGTGTACAATGGAAGTTTCTGCAAACTTTCTCTGTGAGTCTTACATAGATTTGGTATCACTTTTCAGTGTTTTCATAATCATGCAAGAAAGGACACAAGTGTCTTCAGAGGCTAACAACAATGAACTAGTATGGGAATACATTCTTTTAACAGTCTTTCTACTATATATCTACTTCCAAAACGCTATTAAACACAGGTATCTTCTTTATCTGTTAAATCATCATTTCAATGTCATTATGAAACACAGAATGAATGATTGTGATTAATTGTATTTCATTATTAAAGGCTTCTATTTTATAGTATTGTGAAGTTTAGAAGTACAAAAGAACCGTCGTGAAACAAGCGCCTTCTTCGCTCTTGAAATGTTCCTATTTTCGCTTTTATGGGTGAAACAGAAACACAATTGTACTTCGCAATTCAGCATAAGATAAAATATCACAACTGCCATGACAAGAATAATGTAATTTACTTATAAAATAAGAAGAGAGATACCATGAAAAACAGACTCTTTTCAACATTCATTTGCCTCAGATGGTACAATCAACAATTGTGAGACTGATTCGTGATTACTTTGAAAAAATTTTTATTGCCATCTTTACTAGGATTTTATGTATATTAGTGAGAGTGTACCTGCTACCTATAAGCCCTAATTTGACGAAAAATTTGGCAAATGGAATATCACCTAGTTTTTCTGTGAAGAACGTCAAGGTGACCTCAAATTTCTGATATTAAGGTAAATGGAATGACTGCACATCTTTCATTATATATTATAATTCTTATATAGTACATTCTAGTAGCTTTTGGGATAGCACAATTGCCCTATGTCACGGTGGCCACAGATTTTACAACAATGCTTCTCTACGGAATTTTCGCCATCGTTGATCATATTAGTCCAGCAGATATTGGCATGAATTGTGCCTTTTATGATAAAAGCATGAAAGTTGGCAGAAATGTTTAGCGGTCAATACAAATAAATTTAGCTATAGGGCCATCTCAGATTTTGCCTGTAACAAATATGGCGGCCATTTTTGTTCCGCCATTACTGAAATATCATATTTGGCTTATAAAATGAAAACTATGCAAGCTAGGATAACAAATAAGGTGTCTTTTCCTAGGTTTTCAGGGTCAAGGAATATGATAAATGTATTATATTTCATCAGATATGACTAGATAGAGAAAATAGGCACCATATTTGTTCTGCATTTAACGAAAAATCGTTTTGTTGTCTATAAATCTTACAACACATGAGCTAAGATTACAAATATGATGTCAAAACTATATCTTCAGGTTTAAGAATATAATTAATGCATTATATTTTATCAAATAGGACCCTTTTTATATCTGACTACCATATGTGCTTCACCCTATTACTGAAATGTCAATGTACAGCTTATTGCTATTCTATATCTGACAATGTGGACTGCTGCCTGAGGTGGAGTCAAATGCATTCACTTTCACTTTTACATTCTGCTGTTGTATTATAAAGTTGTATTATAAAGCACTTCTGCACATGTTTATCCTACTGTGTCCTAATTAATGCTTTCTCACTCTGTAAGGTGCCTAGAGGATCTTGTTCCACCAAGAGACATTAGCACTGATTCAGCCCTTTCAGCCACTGATGTTATAATACTCGATGGTGCTGCCATAGTACACATGCTCCATCCTGGTCCCTCAAAAACATTCAGTGATTATGCTTTAAATGTGTTCTTAAAGTATGTTGAAGCCCAGCTACAGAAGACATCTCGTGTAGATATTGTATGGGATGAGTACTTAAAACACAGTCTAAAGGCTGGTGCAAGGCAACGTAGGGGAACTGGAATAAGAAGGCGAGTGGAGGGCACTACATGTATTCCGAGAAACTGGCAACAGTTCCTTAAAGATGAGGAAAATAAGGCTGAACTCTTTGCCTTCCTTGCCATTGCTGTCACATCCAATGCAGCCGTACCAACCAGTAAACAGCTCATTAGTACTTACCATCAAGATGTCCTCTGTTCTCCAGCCAGATCAAAGGATGGTTTGGCCCCTTGTTGTCAGGAAGAGGCAGATACAAGGATTATTCTTCATCTTGAAGATGCTGTACATCATGGTGCCCAATCTGCAACGGTGCGTACAGTAGACACTGATGTTGTGGTTCTTGCTGTAGCTGGTGCAGCTAGACTGGATATACCAATTGTGGTAATCTATGGTACAGGAAAAAATGTGCATCACATCATGGCTCATGAGACAGCAAGAGCAATGGGACCAGCCGCAAGAGCTTTGCCTATGTTCCATGCATTCACAGGCTGTGATACAGTGTCATTCTTTGCTGGAAGGGGCAAGAAGACAGCCTGGGAAGCATGGAATAATTACCCAGAGATTACAGAGGCCTTCATAGTACTAACATCATCACCATCAAGCATTGATGAATGGATAAGCCACATAGAAAGGTTTGTGGTGTTGCTCTATGACCGGACAAGCAGTCAGACCTCAGTCAATCAGGCACGAAAAATCTTGTTTTCACAAAAGGGACGACAGATAGAAAACATCCCACCCACCTTTGCTGCATTAATGCAGCACACCAAAAGGGCAGTGTATCAAGCTGCATATTGCTGGGGCCAAGCAATGATTCAACAATCAGCAATTCCTTCCCCAGAGGAGTGGGGATGGCAGAAGAACATTGATGGAGACTGGGCAGTTCTATGGAGCACATTACCTGAAGCCTCAAGCGCATGTCGTGAGCTACTTAAGTGTAGATGTACAAAAGGTTGCAGAGGACACTGTGAATGCATTAAGGCTAATTTGCCTTGCACAGCTCTCTGCAGATGTGGGGAGAATGTGACATTCTAGAATAAAGAACTTCCATGTAGTATATCTATGTATCACATATATGACAGACTTTACAGTTTAATAATAAGTGCATAACCTCAAATCTGAAGTATCAAAGTTTTTATTTTTAGAAATAAATAACATTTGTCTGCTGAAAAGAAGTTCATTTTACATTCAATAATAAATGATTGCAGTGTGACTTAACAAATTACAAAATATCTTGTCAACACAAGAACTTTCGAACCCCATAAAGTATATGTATCGTGTGCTGAAACACCAAAATAGTATAAACTAGCAAAGATATTGCTTCTTTTGTGTGTTCAGAATGCTCCTTGACCCTGAAAACCTAGGAAAAGACACCTTATTTGTTATCCTAGCTTGCATAGTTTTCATTTTACAAGCCAAATATGATTTTTCGGTAATGGCGGAACAAAAATGGCTGCCAGATTTGTTACAGGCAAAATCTGAGATGGCCCTATAGCTAAATTTATTTGTATTGACCTGCTGAACATTTCTGCCAACTTTCATGCTTTTATCATCAAAGGCACAATTTGGTCATATTTATGCCAATATCTGCTGGACTATATGGGATTTCGAGAATTTATATACTTGTGCTGCTTCATATTACGAAAATTCGCCAGATAGTCAAGACTGTTTTCATGAATGGTGCTGACTATCAAAAGCCTCTCTAGTAACTGCAGATATTCTTTTAATTCAGAGGACATTATAATGCCACCGAAAGACAGCCCTGTGCCAATTCATCTACGACATCTTCAACAGTAATAGCAGTTCAAACTTTAGCCTTTAATGTCTTCCTGGTTGATAATATTTAGAAGACATTACAAGTTCTCTCTCTCTCTCTCTCTATCTCTCTCTCTCTCTCTCTCTCTCTCTCTCTCTCTCTCTCTCTCTCTCTCTTGTGGGTGGTAACGCTGCGCTTCATTACTTCATTTAGTTCGAATGATCAAAAGTCCTCCGCGACATTGTATGGACTTTAGGGACTACTTCTACTTTGAAGACAGAGCTTTAATCCTATCATTCTCTTTAATGAAAGATTATGAGTACTTTCTGATAATCATAAACATCACCAGATATATAGATAGATTGATAAATAGACAGATAAGTAGATAATCTTCCGATAAAAGATAATAAACATGAAACAATTGCAAAGACTGGACAATTGGATGTAATCCATAGATAACCTGACGAGGACCCAGCCAAAGCTGCTTAAGATACGCCATAGAGCATCGGCTAAGTCAGCAAGATCTCTCTCTCTCTCTCTCTCTCTCTCTCTCTCTCTCTCTCTCTCTCTCTCTCTCTCTCTCTCTCTCTCTCTCTTCTTTTAAAACCATATTTAAATTCGCTCCCTTCTTTCAGTTTTTTATTGATATTTCTGAACTCTGCCCCTTGAGTGGGTGGCTCCAAAAAGTTGTTAACTTTACGGGTATCAAGCTCTCCATTCTGGCTACGGCCCACCACAGAATAACTAACGAGACCATATTTCACTGTCTAGATCAGTCAAAGAGCTTTGAGTTTTTCAGAAGACAAACCACCCCAAACAACTCAACACCGATCGATCCCGTGACCAAGATTCCCAATGTTTGTGAAAGCTAATTCAGGACAATCATTTCCGTGCTCTTAAATGCATAATTTTTTCTCATTTTATGTCTTAATGACGCATCAGTTGCAAAATGCTAAATATATTCACATAAAAAATGTCATCCAATGAAAGCCGATGAAGTAGACAGAAGTGTATGGTACACACACCATGATAGTGAAACATCTTAGTGAGGCAGATCAATAATTGCATCAGACAAAGTCCCACCGCGCCATATCAGTATCGACACGAAAATGAAGATAATGAACTTCCCGGTCTATTCATAAAGGAATTAATAAGCGAAATATTATGGTCGGAATTTTAATTAGATCTTATTTACTTTCTTGAAGGGAGCATGTTCTTGCAGATGATTCCAAACATCCAGCAAAGGATTCAAGATTAGACCGGTTGGTTTTCTTCTTCCTTACTTTTAGGATCCCACTCCTGATAGACTCTGCTTGTTTATGAAAAAAAAAAAAAAAAAAAGATATTAAACTCAAAGTAAAAGTGGGATAAATCGAATATAGGAACAAAAAGAAAGAAAATTAAAGTTCGCGAATTTCGTCATAAAACGCTTCTTATTTGTACCTCCCCATGGCACGAAAAATTGAACATTTTTGGGGAGACTTAATTATAATGTCTCATTGTTATTATCAAAAAGGATAAAAACTTCCGTGTAAATATTATGACTGATGTTTTTTCTTCTCCCCTTGCCGGTTGTTTAATTATCAAAGCAAAATGGATTGCCGTGAGATACCAAGCTTAGAGATTTACACATTTGAAATACTTTATTATTAAAAAAAAATTAAATTTAACCTTATCCTGACAGACGAGGCCAGGCTTGAAGAGTCATGCCATGTTTCCGTGTATGTATGAGTTTCTTGGCACAATCTCTGTGGAACATTTCCACCGGCGTCCAAGAGTTGAAATCCTTTTTGAAGTCTCTTCGGCCTTCTCCTTCCTTCATGAACAAAAAAGAAAAAAAACTATCTTTTGGATTTTATTACTTGGACAAATTGTATGAAATAGAGAATGCGGAGAGATAAGCAGAGTGACCCCCAAAGCAACGCTGCAGTCCAGCAACTGTTTAAAAGAAACAAAAGTATTTGAAAAAACATTTTTAAAACACGCTTTTATTAAAATGCACTGAAAAGTGAAAGATAAATTTTTTGAGACACACAACGATTTCCTTACAAATAATCATGTCTACAAAAATAAAAGCGTGGGCGCAAATCATGGAAAGAAGCACTACAAGAAAAGAAATATGTATATATTTTTTATATCTTGTAGCATTTCCTTCCATGTTTGGCGCCAACGCCTTTATTTTTGTAGACATGACTAAATGTAAGAAAATCCTGGTGTGTCTCAAAAGATTTATTTTTCACTTTTTAGTGCATTTTAATAAAAGCATGTTTTAACCTTTTTTCTATTTTTCTGTTTTATAAACTTTTTAGTTTTAACAGAAATTTTAACCGATTTATGATTGTAGCTAACGAAATTGATATCCTGTCGAGTCAAAGAAGGTTTGAAAATTCCGAAGTTATTTACCGAGTCAAAAAAAGTTGTGAAAAATCCGAAGAGTTTCATACAAATCCTGAGATACTTGGAGAGGTCACTCTAGGGTCACTAAAGGTCAGCGCTGACCTACTGATCATGCAAGGTTGTATTGTCACCGGGATTGAGTAACCATGCAAAATTTCAAGTCCCTCAGACGAAGGGAACAGGTCGAAAGTTGAGTCACAAGATTTGACCCAAACAGACAGACAGACAGACAGACACTGAAGTCAAGCTAAATAAAAGCAAGTTAAATAAAAACAGCTGAGCTCTACATGACTTCAATTATCTTTATGAGGCTTTTTGCTTCAGAGCTCAGAAGGAAATGACCTGGGTTGATTATGAAGCCTGACTCGAGTCGTTCCATCACGAATCGTTGACCGTGGTGGAGTAATACGAACACTCACTCCTTGGCTCTCTCTCTCTCTCTCTCTCTCTCTCTCTCTCTCTCTCTCTCTCTCTCTCTCTCATAAAACTCAAATTCTTTTCTATTGGGTTCGATATGTGTGAGCTTTGCCTCCTGCAGACTATATTGGTTACATGGTGGCAGATTCCGAAAATTATCTGAATGCTAATAAGAGGAAAAAAGAAACAACCAGCAAACCAGGCGATTCAGAAAACAAGGATTTTTTGAGAATCATCATGTAACAGTTGGCTCGTCGGGTCTTACAAGGCCAGCTGAGGAGAGGAAGCTCTCTCTTTGAGATGACCAAAATACCAGCCGAGCAAAGGTGAAATAGCAACCAACTTGGGCAGTGAGGAGAAGGGTGTTCTAAGAAGAAGTAGTCTTTGTAGTTGACGAAAAAAGTACAATGCCCATAAGTCTTCAAAGAAGATTTAACTACTTAAGCTGTTGTATACGTGAGAGAAGGTTGAATATCCTGAGAATTCAATTAAATTTACAATACAAAAGCGCTGAAAAGCTGAAAAAAATATATTGATTGGTAGAGAAGTTACAGATAGGTAGTAATTGCTTTGGAGGTAATGGACTTAGCCAAATAGCGGGACATTAACATAGCAAGTCAGAGTTGATAAACGAGGAAAATGCAGTCCGCCAACAAGCGTGAACAGCAGAAGCTGACAGGAAGCATTGGAAAAAGGCCAAGAAAAGCAGTAGGCTAAAGACTGCCCTTCATAAAAAGTGAGATGACGAAATAAATGAACAAATTCAACTGAGAATTCCTGGAGAAATAGTGCTGCAAACTAACCCCATATTTTTCGAGTAGGTGATCCCATTAGTGGCAGAAATTGCACCCTACATTTTGGAAAGAGTGACTATTCAGGAGTTAGAACCTGGCGGATGCCACCCTGGAACCACACTGCAAATCTTGACGGACTTTCTCGCTAAAAGATTAGTGGGTATGGTCGCTATATTAGCTATAACAATATCTTCACGTTTCTGTTGAGATGAAGAATCAATAGTCATAAGCTTTTTTTTTATGTTTAACCAAATTAAACCTTTTGTTTCAAGCTCTCTGTCTCGAAGTTCAACTCACAAACAAAGTGCTTTATTTTTCTTCACCTAATCCGTCTTATTTAGGAAAAAGGGAAGTGAAGACTCATAATTATTTTTCACAGCTTGATCTGTAAACATACTCATTCTTTCATCTTCGGTTCGACCTTCATCTATCAGTTCAGTACGATTTTCTTCCTGCAATGAAACCATCAGAAAAGTTTCGTGCTATTATCCTCTCCAAAGATTAAGTCAGGCAATCGCCAATTTTTTAGTTTCAAAAACCTCTCTTGAAGTATTTCCTTCCAGACCAAGAGCTATTTTCAATTTTCTTAAAACTCGCAGCATTTCGCTTAAGCACTCTCTGGAATTCCTTCTGAACTCTTCAGAAAACTGAAAAGCCGTGGGCGTTCTGACACCTGAGTCTGCGAGTAAAAGATCATTTCCGTTTGGTTGATGCATTTCATACCATTCACCCGCATTTTGAGTCTTATGGGAAGACTGATTCGGCTTACATCAGCGTTTTGGTTATTTAAGTTTAACATTAATACAATGCAAAATTGCTTATTTGGAAAGCAACAAGTAGCGTCCTGTGTTAATCACGTCATGACAGAAATAACAGCTATGCCATAATGTCATTCCCAAGTGACGTTTAGAATTGCTAGCCGCTCTGCAGCTCATATTTACATTCGTTGAGCTATTAAGGAGATGAAATCTTGACTGACAACGCAAACAACGCAATGAATAAGTTCTGTAACATTGTCTCCCAACTCCCAGGACTGCAAGCAATTATAACTACTCTGACTTTTAAATCCACGAACTTGAATTGCAAACTCATTTTTGGACTGCAAAGGGCATTAGTAATTTATACAGGGAACCCACAAGGGTTCAACTCACTCCATCGCCCTGGCCTGACTCAAATGCAAATGATAACCTTGATTAGCATTCCATTCGCGGAATGGAGTAAAAATCAATTGGACTCGGAGTATCACAGCCCCTTATCATTAATCTGGATCCTTACTCAACAAAATACAAATTTACTGCTTTCTTTAATTCCACATGATAGTTGCAATTCCAGTTGTAAACATCTCTTGCGCTCTGGCCACAGGAGGCTGTAAGAAATGTATTCTAGACAACCTCCACTGATACAAATATATATATATATATATATATATATATATATATATATATATATATATATATATATATATATATATATATAATATATATATATACTGTATATATATATAATATATATATATATATATATATATATATATATATATATATATATATATATATATATATATATATATATATATATATATATATATATATATATATAAATCTGAAAGCTACAAACGTCCTTTAATATCCAATTCACTCTACCTCGGAAGGAATATATTTTCATGTATGTTACCGAAGGGGAATTTTTTTTTTTTTTTTTTTTAGTTGATAATAAGTCCACCGTCCCGTGGGGTCGAACCAGCTACCCACGGGACGGTGGACTTATTATCAACTAAAAAAAAAAAAATCCCCTTCGGTAACATATATGAAAATATATTCCTTCCGAGGTAGAGTGAATTGGATATTAAAGGACGTTTGTAGCTTTCAGATTGAATATGAATCACGGTGATGTGATAAATAGTCATATATATATATATATATATATATATATATATATATATATATATATATATATATATATATATATATATATATATATATATATATATATATAGAGAGAGAGAGAGAGAGAGAGAGAGAGAGAGAGAGAGAGAGAGAGAGAGAGAGAGAGAGAGAAACGTATCCAAAATAGTGCCAGGAGACGGAAAGGTTCAGATGTCATCATCGTGGCTGTCATACCTACACATATGCCTGGTGAAAGTGGCCAGTATTCTGAATGGATGGTTCGTTTCTGTAAAAAAAAAAAAAAAAAAAAAAATAACCACCGCTTTATCTAGACTTTTCCCTTTAAAGAATAACGGTTTGTCTGCAAGGCTTAATAATGAATTCATTAAAAAACTACAATTGTTAACCTGAGCCGCTCGTTGGTGAGAGAACTTACCACTTACCGTTGCCTCTTTTAGTAAAAAATAGATCTGGCGTTAATGCTGATTTTATGTTTAGTTTTGTAATTATGTGCTCATATAATGTGGAAAATATTTACTTAGTAAGAGGTGTATGAAAAAATTGCCATTTGTTGCCAGAGGGAGTAATTCCTTTAGACTCCAAACCTTAAATTTATCTGGGTGTTCTGACCTCCATGTTTTATATCTTTAGAAACCTCCATGTTTTATATCTTTAGAAATGTAGGAACAATGAAAAAATAACATTAAGTTATGGTATATTACTAAAGTCATATAATTTCTAAAACCGGAAGCCATTTACTTTACGCAAACTACGAAATCATAAAAATAGTAAGGAAAAACAGCTAACAGAATTCCGTTGTTAAGGTAAAGATAATTTTCTATTTCATTCTTTTCGACAATACTTACGTTTGGAATGTCTAAAATATCGTAATATTAAGATTTCATAATAATCGCGCAGACTCCACGGGAAAAGAAATTACACCGTTGCAAAATCAAATCTAAAATGCTTTAAGCAAAAGGTTATGACTTAACCCTTCCGAATATAACATAGTGTGTGTGTGTGTGTCTGTGATGCTTTCAGGAGACATCATCCGCTGCACTGATTTTTTAAACATCATCAAAAGCACGTGTGTGTATGTAAAGGTACTCCATTTATGTATTTGCATCAAAGAATGGGGGAGCACCATACAGAAATAAATACAAATAAGGAAAAGCCTTTATCATCCCAGACTATGCACAGAGCATGTCCGTTGTACTGACAAATCACCTTTATTTTGAGCGAGAACATATTCTGGTAAAACTTGCAATGGAGAATTTTGCCACAAAGGTTCACGTCATCAGCATCACTCCCTTTGATCCCTGTCGAAATAAAACACTTCAAACAATGTTCCATTAATGAGTTTTTGGCTTTATAATAAACGATTTTTGTCTGTGATTAAGATAAAAGCAATTTTTTTTTTGCAATACTTTAATGACTGCTCTAGGTTTCTCTAAATAATAATAATAATAATAATAATAATAATAATAATAATAATAATAATAATAATAATAATAATAAAATGCACGGTGTACTAACTTGCCGCATAAACATCTCCATGCCTGGACTTCTGTGTAGTCCATTAATTAGAGAAACAAGCTCTTACGAAATTGTCCTTGTGATTTTGCTCAACTAAATTAGAGTACATATCAATATAAGCAGGACACTTCCTGTATATGCTACGTTATGTCAATTGATTTACAATTGAGGGTAAAACCATCGGAGCAGCATAGATGCTGATATATATATATATATATATATATATATATATATATATATATATATAATCGCTCTTATGCTTGATTTTATATATGAACACCACCGGAAAGAAAAGAAACACGCCTGCAGATCCTGACCGGTGTTGCATTCATTGCTGCGCAATCTACAGAAGATTGATACAAAGTACAAAGTGGTAAAAATTCATAATGTCCATGCTAACAGGACAGTACATACGTACATACAATCGGTTGGGAACCAAGTACTTGTACCTGACAGGGTATGACCCCGCTCCAGACGCCTGTCAGGCGCCAATGTTAGCACGTGTTATAAATTTCTATCCGTTTTCCTCAACCTTTTGAAGAGCGTCTATTAGCAATATATATATATATATATATATATATATATATATATATATATATATATATATATATATATATATATATATATATATATATATATATATGTGTGTGTGTGTGTGTGTGTGTGTGTGTGTGTGTGTGTGTGCGTGTGTGTGTGTGTATGTGTGTGGTAATGATCTAGCAATTCGTTCAAAAAAATTGTCTCAATTTACCGTCGCACACTAAGCAGGCAAAGACTTCAACAACATTTGACCTTTATACCCCGACTTATTCGTGTAATCATCTATTTCATGAAACTGCAACGTCAACAACATTTTTTTTTTTTTAGTTTTTCTGTTGTCGGTTTTTTTATTTGGTGTTAGAAAAGAAAGAAAGCGTACCATACTAATCCCATGCCATTCGAGAATCCCCCTAAAGAGATGCATAAAGGACGGTTCACGAACTAAACCCATCCAGCTGAAAATCACTCTAACATCAAATAACTAATTAAGTCTCGAAGTACATCATGATAAGAAGAATCAATATTTTTAGTAAAGAGAAACCCTTTTTAAATCTCTCTCTCTCTCTCTCTCAAATACAAATAGATAATGGGAAATGCCAACAGAAACCGGGAGAGAAATAGCAAGCAATAACTACTCTAAACTTCTGAGGAAGCATCATGGAACTTCTACAAGTAAAACGAAAAGTTTTCTTAGATTTTCAGTTCGTCGAAGAAGCAAAGTGAGTATTTGCTCATCTGGGCACCCGAGAAATCATTCAGAGAGGATCAGCGATAAAGGATTTCAAATTTCTTTCAGAGTTAATGAGTCAGGAATTGCAAGAGGTCTTTGATCATTAGTGCAGATTATTCTAACCTTTGCAACAAGTTCATTCATCTAAGAAGCCCTTGGCCACTTTACTTCTTTTATGAAGCCACGAAGGGAATCGAGGCTTCTTTATCAGAGGTTCTTGATGCAAGCGACTTCCCAGTATCCTATTATTTCGGAGATTTCTGTCCTCATCCACAAGTCTTTCATGCAACTTCAACATGAAAAGTCTTTCATTTTGGCTTTCCTCGTGAAATTATATTTTTGACATATGAATGAAAAAAAACATTATTACTTTTCATGGCATACGAAATGGCTTCAGATTTTTACAGCTATTTGGCAGCGAGTCGCAAGCATTTTATTCATTCTTTTACCTTGGCTGCACTGACAGAAGAGAAGAGCGTGTTTTGTAAAACGTGAGAATCATCTCTTAACATTCTCATTAAGAATATGATTTTGCTGACCATTTCACTAAAAGTAATGGAGCAAAAAGAACTGTTATCTTTATAAGACACTTATCATTTCTGTAAGAAAGCGCCAACAAGGGGGGGGGGGGTAAGATTAGGGCTAACTTTCTTGGCCAGACGCGGTGAGTATTGACGAGAAAAATGGCGCGAGAAAGAGTCGCTTCACACACACCAGGATTTTTCTAACACTAAGTCGGGTTCTTATCCAGGTCTGCAGATCCTGCCTTGATAGGGTTCCATTAACAAGCCTTTGATGTGAAGCTGCTTTAAAGTTAGGGTAATCTAAAAGCCCGCACCATAGTTCAGTGTATTAGCCCAAGCTAAACTTGCAAGATTATATATACTCGTGTAGCCTATATATATATATATATATATATATATATATATATATATATATATATATATATATATATATATATATATATATATATATATATATATATATATATATAGATAGATAGATAGATAGATAGATAGATAGATATATAGATAGATAGATAGATAGATAAATAGATATATATATATATATATATATATATATATATATATATATATATATATATATATATATATATATATATATAATTAAGCTACAAATGTCGTTTAATATCCAATTCGCTCTACCTCGGAAATAATATTTGCATGTATAGGTATATAGAATGGACATCCTAATATCTTCGTGTAACAGAGATGAAAATAGATACCCTAAAACAGAGGACTGGAGAAGAGTTGACCTTAAACTTGAAGTGAATAAAAATTTCGAATTGTTCAAGGTAAAGTTGCAATAGTCATTTCTCCATGCCAAGAGGACAGGGAAGAAGATTAGGATCATCACCTGTGAACTGTAACCGGTGGGTTTACTGGAAGCTGGATACTGAACGATAAAAATGGATCCTACTCTGCCACCATAACGTTAACAGATAAAAACACGGAGCCTCTATGCATTCAAACATAATCATTAAGTTGCGATAAAAGTTATGACAGGATTTCTTGCCTACGAAAACGTGGTTTGTACAATAAAGGAAATCTTGGAAAGTAAGAAATATTTCTGAGATTTATCGTGAAATAAAAGAAATGACAATTTTACTTATTCTTTAGTTTATCTTTTACGTTCTGCAAAACTGAGGAGGGGAAATGGTTTCTTTGCAAACACTCTTGCTATCTTTGTTCTGCATAATTCCAAGGTAATTAGGTGCATTCTTTATTTTCTCTGACTCAAAAGTTGAAAATAAATTCCTCTCTCTCTCTCTCTCTCTCTCTCTCTCTCTCTCTCTCTCTCTCTCTCTCTCTCTCTCTCTCTCTCTCTCTCTCTCTCTCTCTGAGAGAATATATCCTGCTGATGATATAATACTTTTTTAACCTCCTCTGTCCTACCCCACTCTCTCTCTCTCTCTCTCTCTCTCTCTCTCTCTCTCTCTCTCTCTCTCTCTCTCTCTCTCTCTCTCTCTCTCTCTAATTGAAACAAGGCACACACCATCACTTGTGACACATCCATTGTCGGCACCGAGCCCTTTGCCTGGTGATAAAAGCGTCACTGAAATGCAGCTCCAGTCGAGGGCGAGGATGGATAGAAGCCCTTTTCCTCTGAATGGAGACTCCACCTCAATATCCTTTTGGTGACCTTTTCAACGAATGCCAAAAAAATCTTGCAGAATGGGAACATAGCAACTTACGCAACTGATTGATTTACTTACTTAATACTATAAACTGGCATCGCAGCAAAATAAAATAAATAGCCATTAGATTTTAATAAATAAGGAAGTCAGTATTGATAGAATTATTCCAATATAAGAGCATTTATACAGTCTATGTAAGCCTGAAAAATATCACATTTACGAGGATAAAAAATTCATTACAGGATGGAAACACTAAGTAAATATCAGAAAATCACTCCAAGCACCTGAAGAAGTTCACATAAACTAAAACAAATTCCCAGAAATTCAGAAGTCTGTAACAGAATTTTGTAACAGAATTTTACTCGACATTACAAGGAAAGCTCTTTCCTGTTTGACAAACAAATTACGCTCGGTAAATAAATAGACTAGTACAAAATTAAACTAATTTCAGCTGCCTGTGCTAAACTCTTATCAGTTTGACTTTAATAATTCCATAGTCCTTCTTGTATTTCCAGAGCAGAATGCAATTATGCAAATTGCTTTATAGAAACAGACTGCAATATTATTGTCATAGGAGTTTCTAAAGATAAATGAGATAACCCCGTCGGGAAATTACTGAAACACCAGATAACTGAGTGACCTACTTTTCCTTGTTAATAACTGCAAAAACAAACTTTAAGAGAAAAAGTATCTCACACAAGAGGCCCAGAACATCTAAATGACACCACCTCTGGCAATAAGAGAAGCTAAATTACGGGGCACCGAACTTCCACCAACAAATGAACGTTGGAACAGTCATTTTTAAAACACATGTCACGAGTCATCAGGTGAATGGATAATAAAACGCTTTTATAAAGTCTGTAATTGCAAAATTTTTATCCTCAAGGTGTATCTGTACCCTTATTAATTTTCCAGTAACTGAAGGTGAAATGCTTATCAGCTTGCTCAGTTATTATTCATTAATTGATTACTGGTAACGGAAAATAATGAATTATGAATCATGGGCAGTTTCGAAGTCATTATTTAGAAGACATTAAAACCCTAATTAGAATAATGTTGGTAAAGACGCCTTCAAACAGGAGCTAAAATACCCCTAAATATAAAATATAAGATGATAAACTAAAATATTTGACATGAATGCCAAGTCTCTATAGATCTAATAAAGTTTTCAGTGACCAATAAAAAACTTATGTTTTTGTACATGAAAGCCTTTGTGAAGCTGTAAGTCCATGAAAAAGCTTCTTATTGAAAGCTACCATCAATCTCGCGAAATCTTACAGAGAGTCTCCGCCTTTGAGATGTCCCCCAAGGTAATAACCACTTTATGAAAAGGAGCTTCCAAGAGAATGAATAAATAAATGCCTGAGTCAACTTTATTTACTTTACAGTAAGATGACTTCGTTCAATGTTATGCCTGTGATATCAGGCACATCGGGAGTGCTTTACCAAAATGTTTCTTCCAATTCTTTCGTATCAATATGACAGAGAATTAAATGAGTCTTTAATCCACATTGTAAGCTTTCTCCTCATCCGTAAGACGAATGTTTTCCTTCTGGTGTCATGTTCAGCATTTTAGATTTTCACTTGTTGTATAATAAGCAACCCATGCCTGCTAAGCTAGCATTTAATCAGTTGGAAATACAACTGAAATCGTTCATAGAAATGTATGTCTGCTGATATTTTCTTCCGTGTTGTAATAACAAAGAGAAAGTGTGTCCTAGCTGTCTCCAAAAGCGCATCGCAGCAAAAGACTCGTGTCTGGAACAACTTCCTTGGTGTGGGATGAAAACTCCACCCTTCGAAATAGGACCAGTTCAAAGACTCTGGAGATATGAAGAATGGAAAATGATTTGCATCTGAAAATCTTATGGGTCATTGTCGGTTTTACAGCCTCCACATAGTTTCTGAGGCTGCGATATCATGCAGTGTTAATGTAGGATGTCCAGGTATTTTCGGTTACGAGGAGGTTCTTTTCCAGTGTATTAAATTTTACAATTAAAATTAGAAACATTAATCGCTACTGAAGGGACGAAACTCTTAAGGTGATGATATAAGGATGAAGTAAAAAACTGAATCATTCAGATGTAGAGTAAAAGCAGAAGCTTTTGATTGATTGCAGTCATCTTTCTTGGTCGTCTCATGGGCCTGAGCCACCGAACCACTTATCAGTTATAATTCTCCTTTGGTATACATACATACATACATACACATATATATGTACACACACACACACACACACATATATATATATATATATATATATATATATATATATATATATATATATATATATATAATTTCCGAAGTAGAGCGAATTAGATAATTAAACGATGTTTGTAGTTTCATGTTTGTGCATATAAAATCCCGGTGATGAGATAAAAATTAATCATATATATATATACATATATATATATATATATATTATATATATATATATATATATATATATTATATATATATATATATATATATATTTATATATATATATATATATATATATATATATATATATATATATATATATATATATATATATATATATATACAATCTGACATAATACCTGTCTCCAAATTCGTTGAATGTATAGCTTACAATAATGACTGACACGCTCGTTAAGAGAGATACATATTCCACATTGTAAACAAAAGGAAATATCTAAGAAAGCCAACTTTAAGAAGAAGGATGCGATGAGAGTCGAGACAATGCAAAGCATTATTTACATTTGTGATACGAATTGTTCTCTCACCTTTAATTCATCCTTACCTGCATCCCCTGGGAATTGATGAGACCCCTAGACCTCCCTCCCTCCCTCCCCCCAACCCCCTCTCGCGCCCTTTCTCTCCGCCATCTCAGAATGAACACAAAAATGGAAGGAGGTATATCATGACACAGCTTTGCACCCGAGACCAAGTTCCACAAAGGGAAGCCAGAGAAGCCTAACAAGTATTATGAGTAGACTTATTTTCTAAACATAAAAGAAATATCTGGTAGATCCAGCAGGCATAACTATGGTCGGCACGATAATATTTGGCCAGCAAATTTGATATACTTGAGTCTATTCCTCACTCTTCTCTCTCCAGGGATCATCTTTTGAAGAGTCAGGGAAAGCCTCGTTCCTGTCTCCTTCTGCATTTATCACTATCTTCGGTTAATGTTACGTTTGCAACTCCCAAGGGAGAATCCCTTCTTGAGGACATCCAGAAAATGAGAGACAAATCCAGAATTTAACCCCAAAAAGCCATTAATTCACGACAGTATGAGCTAAAGGTCGACCTAAAGCAAGTCTGAAACTTTGGACAATGACTCATTGCCATTTCTACTGATATTGTGAGAGACAATGCAACAGGGCAATAAACTGTGTGCTGCTACTTTTCTTCTTGTTGTATATATATATATATATATATATATATATATATATATATATATATATATATATATATATATATATATATATATATATATATATATATATATATGTACACACAAATATTAAGATCCAAATTTCGTTTTTAATATCCAGTTCAGTATAGATTGGGAATAACTTGCACCCAAAGGGAATTATAAATGAAAGGTGCTTCGTCACTAATGGGGTCTGAGCTTCCGCCTGGTTGGTAATCAACGAAATTACAGTGACTGTGATCATTGAGCCACTAGAGGGTTATATATAGATTGATATCAACTCTTCTGTACATATGCCTGTCAAATCTTGGATTTTATTTTTAGATTCAACATCAACCAACCTCCAGCTTGATAACTTATTGGTAAGTTTGTTACATGTAACTAATTATGAACGTTTGTCGCATATACCAGGACATATTTTGCGTTGATAAATATTTAGCCACAAATTTCGTATAGTAGTCACTTCACTATACATCGGGAGTAAGTCACAGCCAAGGGGAATTATAAGTGATTACATCTTATTATCCTAGAACCGCGAGGGCTGGAACGTTTTAAGATATTTTCGAAATTATCCGTAAAGAAATTTTCCTCATCTTATTGTATGATGTGCCTCAGAAAAGTAGTCTCATTTCAAGTAACTGCATTCTTCGTTCTGCGGTGAATGAGTGCTCTCTCTCTCTCTCTCTCTCACAATGTCTTGTAGTTTTAATCGTAACCAAAACTGAAATTTGCTCTTCCGACTGTAACAATCATTAGCTGTTTGACGTCGCGATCAGTGAACAACAAAATACATGACCCAGATGAGTCTGACCTGTTTTTAGATCAAACACTGGGCATATCTTTGATCTACTGAGGCCCCTCGCAATCCCTGTCAGAAATTCTGACATTATTAATGAGGAAAATCTCAGAAGCCTTTCAAAATTCCTTCAGGCAGGTCTTCTTTAATTACAGTTTCGCAATTGATTCTACTCATCTATCTCTCCACTATCTAACTGAGTCTTAGAGTGAACACTCCCATTCTTCTCAGAGAACAAAACAAAATCATAATACGACAATTCACTCTTCCACTGCAGCTGAAAGCTTAAATTCATTTACAAATTTTAAAACTTAGTAAAACATAATTTGAAATGATTTTAAAAGAAAAATACATGGCACAACTTTCAGAGTAGAAGAAGAAAATACAATTAAAAAAACAGACCATAAAAACAGAATAAGAAGGCGGACAGATGGCAACAAACAGTCAAACTATGCCAAGAAGAAGGGAACAGCCGATGAGTGACAATTTAGGAACCTCCCTCTCCGTTTCCTCCTTCGTTAGCGCTGAAGAAGTTGGAGAAAGAACTCAGACCATCAAACTCGAAAGAAGGTTTCGGCATTTCTTTTCTTTTGCAGACTTTCTTGTTGATTGTGAATTAGATTCTTTGCCTTCTGTTTACGAATGCAAAATCATGAATTTCCTTACAAATAAGTTTCGCTTATCTTTCAAGCATCAAAGACTAATTTTTTTTACGGTCTTTTAAACAATGAGAAGATCCAATTTTGAAACTGACCTGTGTCAAGAGCGGTTTAACCATTATCTTTTGTCACCTCGCTGCTATTCAGAAAGCTGAATTCCCTGGCTCATTTAACATAAAAATGCCCTCTTGATGGTAGTGATATTATATCTAATACAGCTAGCGAGGAGCAATTAATATCAACGAACTCATCTGCATGAAATCTTCAATTAATGTCAGGAACTTCCCACCCTAAGAAAGACTCCATTGCCCTCTGTTAATTCTCTTCAAATAAAGAGGAAAATATTCCTAGTTTATCTTGTGGTATTGTTCTCTGCGTGTATGTATACGATAAAATCTGTCAGCGTGGTACTCTTTGATACTGTAACTTTGTTTGTTTTTATTCGGAAGAGGCCTACCAGGCTCAAAACTAGGCCTTAATAGCTTCCTGAAGGTGACATTCACGAGTAACTTTCAGATGAGTGTTGTCTGTTTACCTTCAGATGAAGATTCTTCAGATATCATCACGGAACAGGTGATATTCCTCGCCCCCCGAAAATAAGAAAAGAAAGGAGCAGAAAATGCCGGCTATTAAGTCAACGATATAGAGATAAAAGCCAGTACAAATAAAATCCTTTGGACAAATATAGATTAAAATAAACAAGCACACAAAATCAATATAGATAATAATTTCATTACAGAGGGATGTTTTCTGACCTTTATGAAAATATTTTTTCCCTATAAACTTCCTCTATGTAGCATAAAAATGTGTTACGATAAATAACGGCATTTTGTAAGGAAACGAAAACGAACTTGCATTGTCCCAAATCAGAGCCCTGAGTCCAGCCTGGATTCCGTAGATGCCAAGCATTAATAATGTCATTTCGTAATATGATGCGATACTATCATAAGAACTTATCTTCAACTGATCAAAAATAAAAAAAAAAAAATAAAAAATTTGTCTGTCTTGAGGAGGGCATACAAAAATATACAAAGATATTTTGTAAAATCAGAAAAATTATGTACTTAACTTAAATTCGATTACTGATAAAGGAAGCGTGAATTGAAAAAGGGTTACCGGCATATACATGATTGCATTCCCCAGGCCGCCCCCCCAACCCCAACAATCCACCACCCAAGAAACAGATAAACCGAAATCTTTAGTGATAAAAGAAATAATTTAAGTAGTGTAAGTAAAAGTGTGCATAAATTTAAGAAACATCCTGCAGAATAAGAAACGAAGAATGCTGTGAAAAAGGAGGGTCAAAGTTGGTAAAAGGTGTGACATTTCTCTGGAAAACAAACCACTGGGCCATTTCCTTGAGAGCGGTTTCCCCTTCAGTGCTATTTTGTGAGACTGGAGAAGAGAAACCAATTGCGGCTTTTCTATTTTTTTTTTTTTTTACATAATTTAGCTGGAATTTATGAAATAAAAGGCACGATGTGGGAGATTTTATACTGAACCTATGAGGCGTTACCTTCAACGATGTTTTTATACACACACACACACTCTAGTCATCGATGTCAACGATTATAGACCATTGAGGATCATCCAGACTTATGACCAGAATAAGCAACAGCCTCCATCGTCAGATGATAATATTTTCAGTGTCAACTTTGGCAGGTGAAGCCCTCCGCTTGTGGTCAATTACTCTTGACAAAATATCATGGGAATTTTTTTCCATGTTGCAGGAGAGCTTACTGATTGCAGCGTCGCATCCGTTGTTCTGTCTTCGGCGAAATGGGTGGATGGACTTGGAACGTAGAGAAAAGGTAGCATTCTATCCATATTCGGTGGATCTACAGTGGATAGCATCGACATCTATAGCATAGAAACATAATTTAATGAAACCTGATTATTATTGGTAGTCCCTTTTAAGCTTTATCCTTTATAGCCGTAATTCGTTGCAGTAACCAGAGTCGCGTAAATTAACTGCTAAAACGGAAAGTGCATAAAATTCTACAACAGTCTTTATAAATAGCGTTAAAGTCACAACTTCCACTAAGTCCCCCGATTATGTCATTAATTATGCTAGTGTCATAACATTTAATTACCCTCCTGTATGTCAAAATAATGTTTTTATACTAGTAGACTATTGTTACTGCATCGCCATGGAAACAAAAGTTAAGTTTCACAGGAGAACGTTCTGTTGAAAAGTAAATTGACTTTAGGGGAACACGAAGCTCAAACACTTAGGCTTTCGAAGCCAGATTTACAGCTAATGTAAAAACAAGAGAGAGAGAGAGAGAGAGAGAGAGAGACAGCGTTGCTGAACTTAGCCGAAGCTCATTAAGCGTTTGAATACAGTAAAAAAAGCTCTATTTGAACTTGTGCATTATCATCCTGGGATTATTCACCCGGCCGGATATTTGGAAGCATACTTATAGTCCAAGATTCTCTTATGGAAGACTAATTTAGCTGGTTAAGATTAAGTAGACAATTGCTTATATAGAATTACAGCTACTTATCTGCGTACGTGAAGGGGATCAACGAGAGGCATTTGTTGAATAGAAACTGTCGAGGCTTGCAAAAAAGGTGACAAGAGCTTCCTAAAAAAATGTAATGAAGAGCCATCACTTATTCCATGTCTTCAGCAGTGTCCCGAAACCTTTACTGGCAATGGAAAGCCACCTCAATATACTACAAGAGGAAAGATCTTACAAGTAGACCACCACATGATCTTACTCACCCCAATAAAGTTGGAAATGCTCCTTGCTAGTTGTATTAGATATGATATCACTACCATCATGAGGGCATTTTTATGCTAATGAGCCAGGAAATTCAGCTTTCTGAATAGCAGCGAGGTGACAAAAGATAATGAATAAACCTCTCTTGACACAGGTCAGTTTAAAAATTAGAGCTTCTCACTGTTCAGAAGACATACATTATGAGCTATTTTTGAAAATTTTTGCATTGTGTTGGAGAAAAAGGCAGAACTAGCAAACATGGCCTCTCACAATCACGGCGGATAAATATTAGCCTGAAAAGATTCAGTAACTTTCACTATAATGACTCCAATAAAGCCAAGGCTAACCTTGAAAAGAAAGAGTGAATTTTGCTTTACAATGTCGGTTTCAGGAACAGTCTCAGCCTACAGCACTGCGAGCATTATTCTTTGCGCTCTTCTCCTCCCAAGAGAAAGTTGATTAGTTTTCGAACGTCAGTGTTACAGGGAAAGCATAAATTACAGTAGAGGTCTTCCTCCTGTCTCTCTGAGTAACCCACTTTTTCCTTTTTATATATGCAACCTGAAGTCCCTACGATAATTCTTCATATTTAATGTCGTTACCGGTTCTTACAACACCCATTTGTTTGTTTGTTACTCTCTTTCTTCAATAAAACCCATGGCCTTTTCTTACTGAAGGACGAGGCATTTTACTTTTCTTCTCTTTTCCTGTTTTATTCATTCCGCCAAAACTTTCTGGCAGCACGTCAATACCTTTACAAATGGGGTGAAACTGAAAGGATATTTCGCCAATATTCTTTTCATATATGTCGTTCCTTAGTTACTGCGGTCAACAAAGAAAATTAATCTTTTAGCGTGTTGTTACAGAGAGAGAGAGAGAGAGAGAGAGAGAGAGAGAGAGAGAGAGAGAGAGAGAGAGAGAGAGAGAGAGAGAGAGGTGAAGCAACCATAATATCGCTATAATCTTTATACATGATGGTAATACACTAAATGGATGAAGGGTCAAGAAAGGCTAATTGGAAGTGATGAGCAGAACTGATCACCGAACACCAAAAGTTGCACTTAAAAACCACCTCAGTGTATTTGTGAGTGAGTGGCGGAATGATGTGTCATTATGAACATTATGAACAGTGAAAATCGCATAGCAGGCGCCATTCTTACTTCGCAATTCCATATAACAACTTTAACTTCTGTAAAAAAATTAAATACTTTACATGGATTAAACTTTTTGAGCAAAATTACGGATTAAACTTTTTTGGGCAAAATTAAAAGAAATCATTATGGTTTCAACGTCACAGTGCAAATTTAGCCGAGTACACAAGAACAGCATTACCTAATGTACTATACGGGTGACACAATGTAATCAAGAGAGTTACAACGAGAGAAGAAAGTGATATTCTTTGGGTAGTTTCCATCATTGTTATTGAGAACGAGTGTGTTGGATTTGCCACAAGGATTCTATGACTGAGTTCTTCCATGTAACAAAGTTTAACCTCACATAAACAAATTCACAAAAGTAACATTTGTTATTGGGCGCAATTTCCCCTTTGATGTGTAGATGGGTGTGTAGAGTGCCTTGGAAATGTGCACCTTTTTACGATGTATGTTGGTGTGGTAGTGCATGTTGCTATAAAAGTCTTCAGCCTATTATTTTCAGAGAAGGAGACTCGTACGGGCTGCTCTGTGAGCAAGAGCCTGAGCAAGTATAGAACCAGTTGAACGACATCAACAGCAAAAAGAATAACAACAACCCTTCTCCCCCCTCCCCAAACTGTTCTCACCCGTGTCGAAGATGACCATCGGGGAGGTCGGAACGTTGGTGATGAAAGAAACAAGTAAATAATGCACCAAAGTTTGGTATGTTTGATGATTGGTGGGTGGGTGATCAACATACTAACTTGCAGTCCTCTATCCCCAGTAGTTTTTCAGATCTGAGGGCGGACAAAAAAAGTGCGGACGGACAGAGTAATGGCCATCCCAATAGTTTTCTTTTCCAGAAAACTAAAAAATAGGAATCAAAGGCTGAAGGACGACGCCGAAATCCATCTGCAGGAAACCTGCTGTTAAATTCCACGAATGATCTCCCGGTATTTCACCGCCTTCTCTTGTATAGAGAACAAAAACTGCTGTGACCACACTGCTGATGCAGTTCTCTTTACCAAAGTGCGAGCAATGGCCATTTATTGCCATATGTTAGCGTAGAAAAGAAAAGAATTATAAGGAAAATAGATGAGACTCAATATAAATGAACTCTTCTTCTTCTTCTTCTTCTTCTTCTTCTTCTTCTTCTTCTTCTTCTTCTTCTTATTATTATTATTATTATTATTATTATTATTATTATTATTATTATTATTATTATTTTGTTAAAGAGAATGGCAGCATCAGTGGAATTGACTTTATATATGATCTCAATTCTTTTTATTATTTTCTTCTCGTCAGGGCTGATATTTGCTAATGACTGGCCGATGTTCATAGTCTGGGTAAGGAAACATCAGCCCTGACGAGAAGAAAATAAGAAAAATTCAGAGGACCAATCTATATATATATATATATATATATATATATATATATATATATATATATATATATATATATATATATATATATATATGTCCCACATTACCACAGGTGAAAAATAAGAAACGGGGTGTAGGTCCTGACCGGTTTCGACTTTATTTCCAAGCCATTGACGAAGGACTGATACAGAGTGTGAGAAGTCACAAATATATATACTACAAGAACAGTACTGACGAACATACACAACCGTTAGAGACTCCATATCCCCACTCAGGCCGGTGTCGAGGTAGGAGTGGCCTTTAAAACTCATTTGGCTAAAAATCACAATAGACTCTCAAGGGACATTGATGATAAACAGACCATACCCCACCTCAGATCCACACCTGACAGGTGTCATGGAGGCGGAGTTTGGAAACTCATTAACATTACTACCCTCGTACTGTGTTTACAAATATGATAATCCTATTTTCATACATCTCTACTGCCTACCTTAAAGTTTAAACAATTTACAAATTTCTTTTGATATTAAAGGATCAAGTTTATACATCCCTTGACTGATATTCATATTATGGTTGTAACTTTCTTTTATAAAGCTAGATTCAATGATGTTCCTTTCCAGTGCATTATTAGAATATACAATCCTTTTTGCCCCTTCCCAGTTGATAGCATGATTGTTCTCACTAACATGTACAAATATACCACTGTTCCCTTGTGCATATCTCACACATTTCTTATGTTGTTCAATTCTTTTTTCCAGTGCTTTCCCGGTTTGGCCAATATAAAAGTTGTCACAAGACTTACACGGAATTTTATATACACACCCTTTAGTATTGTTTGGGGAGTTCTTGATAAGTACATTTTTCATTGTTGTATTGTTCTTAAATGCGACATTAACACCAAAATTCGTAAGATGAGGGATATCTTTCATATTATTATTATAAGGCAAAACAAGCAAATTTTTGGTGTTGTAAGGTTCTTTCTGGTTTTGATACATAGTCTTTTTTGCCGCTTCAAATGCACTGTTTAATACACTATCAGGATATTTCAATTTTTTGCCTGCATTCCTAATCTTATCTATTTCATCATCAATATATTCAGGGCTACATACCCGTAATGCTCTTAAAAACAGAAGAAAACACTGACTTTTTAACCTTATTGCTTTGTCCAGAATAGAAATGTACATAGGAAGAAATATCAGTGGGTTTTCTATACACATTATATTTAAACCCACTACTATTTCTTCGTATGAGGACATCCAGAAACGGTAAGCACACATCATTTTCCATTTCCATCGTGAATTTAATTGATGGTACTAATTGATTTAACTTATCGAAAAAGTTTTTTACATCTTGGTTCCCTGGCCATACACAAATTATGTCGTCAACATACCTAAACCATGTTACATTACGTGGGATTATGTTGTTTAATATCTTCTTTTCAAAAAATTCCATATATAAGTTACTTAACACAGGGGATAGAGGGTTTCCCGTTGCCATACCAAAATTTTGTGAGTAAAATTTACCATTAAATTCAAATTTACAATCTTTTACACATAATTTAATCAGTTCAATTAAAGTACTTTTAGAAAATGGGATATCCAGCTGTGTGTTCTCTAACAATTCAGATAAAAACGCCATCAGATCATCTATTGGCACCTTTGTGAATAGTGATACAACATCAAAACTTACAAGCCTGGATTCACTATTAATCTCTACACTATTTAGTTTATTTATCAGGTCCACATTATTCTTGATATTTGCATTTGAGATGGTACCTACTAATGGGTTGAGAATATCTACTAAGTACTTCGCTAGCTTGTATGATGCGGAACCAACTGAACTGATAATTGGCCTGGCAGGAAAGTTTCCTGCCAGGCCAATTATCAGTTCAGTTGGTTCCGCATCATACAAGCTAGCGAAGTACTTAGTAGATATTCTCAACCCATTAGTAGGTACCATCTCAAATGCAAATATCAAGAATAATGTGGACCTGATAAATAAACTAAATAGTGTAGAGATTAATAGTGAATCCAGGCTTGTAAGTTTTGATGTTGTATCACTATTCACAAAGGTGCCAATAGATGATCTGATGGCGTTTTTATCTGAATTGTTAGAGAACACACAGCTGGATATCCCATTTTCTAAAAGTACTTTAATTGAACTGATTAAATTATGTGTAAAATATTGTAAATTTGAATTTAATGGTAAATTTTACTCACAAAATTTTGGTATGGCAATGGGAAACCCTCTATCCCCTGTGTTAAGTAACTTATATATGGAATTTTTTGAAAAGAAGATATTAAACAACATAATCCCACGTAATGTAACATGGTTTAGGTATGTTGACGACATAATTTGTGTATGGCCAGGGAACCAAGATGTAAAAAACTTTTTTGCTAAGTTAAATCAATTAGTACCATCAATTAAATTCACGATGGAAATGGAAAATGATGGGTGCTTACCGTTTCTGGATGTCCTCATACGAAGAAATAGTAGTGGGTTTAAATATAGTGTGTATAGAAAACCCACTGATATTTCTTCCTATGTGCATTTCTATTCTGGACAAAGCAATAAGGTTAAAAAGTCAGTGTTTTCATCTATGTTTTTAAGAGCATTACGGGTATGTAGCCCTGAATATATTGATGATGAAATAGATAAGATTAGGAATGCAGGCAAAAAATTGAAATATCCTGATAGTGTATTAAACAGTGCATTTGAAGCGGCAAAAAAGACTATGTATCAAAACCAGAAAGAACCTTACAACACAAAAAATTTTGCTTGTTTTGCCTATAATAATAATATGAAAGATATCCCTCATCTTCTTAAGAATTTTGGTGTTAATGTCGCATTTAAGAACAATACAACAATGAAAAATGTACTTATCAAGAACTCCCCAGACAATACTAAAGGGTGTGTATATAAAATTCCGTGTAAGTCTTGTGACAACTTTTATATTGGCCAAACCGGGAAAGCACTGGAAAAAAGAATTGAACAACATAAGAAATGTGTGAGATATCCACAAGGGAACAGTGGTATATTTGTACATGTTAGTGAGAACAATCATGCTATCAACTGGGAAGGGGCAAAAAGGATTGTATATTCTAATAATGCACTGGAAAGGAACATCATTGAATCTAGCTTTATAAAAGAAAGTTACAACCATAATATGAATATCAGTCAAGGGATGTATAAACTTGATCCTTTAATATCAAAAGAAATTTGTAAATTGTTTAAACTTTAAGGTAGGCAGTAGAGATGTATGAAAATAGGATTATCATATTTGTAAACACAGTACGAGGGTAGTAATGTTAATGAGTTTCCAAACTCCGCCTCCATGACACCTGTCAGGTGTGGATCTGAGGTGGGGTATGGTCTGTTTATCAGCAATGTCCCCTGAGAGTCTATTGTGATTTTTAGCCAAATGAGTTTTAAAGGCCACTCCTACCTCGACACCGGCCTGAGTGGGGATATGGAGTCTCTAACGGTTGTGTATGTTCGTCAGTACTGTTCTTGTAGTATATATATTTGTGACTTCTCACACTCTGTATCAGTCCTTCGTCAATGGCTTGGAAATAAAGTCGAAACCGGTCAGGACCTACACCCCGTTTCTTATTTTTCACCTGTGGTAATGTGTGATAAATGAATCACGTACAAAAGTGATAATAATCATATATATATATATATATATATATATATATATATATATATATATATATATATATATGTGTGTGTGTGTGTATATATATGTATATATATATATATATATATATATATATATATATATATATATATATATATATATATATAAAATCAACTCCACTGATGCTGCCATTCTCTTTAACAAAACTTGCTTGAAAGAGGGTCTATTACTTTCATATATTATTATTATTATTATTATTATTATTATTATTATTATTAT
>JANJGK010000902.1:207500-232500 GCA_039081455.1 Macrobrachium rosenbergii | reverse complement strand
TAGATGCCGAAGTAGCTCCAGGACTTATGCAGAAAAGTGTGCTACTAGAAACAGCGCACATAGTGAGAAAAGTGGCGGACTCCTAAGGAGGCAGGATGCAACCTGGAACCCCACACTAAAAAAACCACCCAGTCGAATAGGATGACTGTGATAGACAATAATAATAATAATAATAATAATAATAATAATAATAATAATAATAATAATAATAATAATAATAAGACAAAGGCCAACAACAATAACAACAACGAAAGCATCAATCTAAACCTTTAAAAGAAATGTTCTTTTCTATAAATAAGAAACTCAATTAGTGATGTTTTTGAGAAGAAATTCCAAACCTTTTCTTTCATTTCAATCTTATTTGGCTTTTTTCCTTTGACTTCAAATTTTCCTCTGTCGTTCACCCTTCATTTTCCAAAGACCGTCTTGCATTCAGCTGCAAGGCCATTCTGCCTTCTGGGGAAAGCAATCAAATCGGAATTCCAACTTTCATATTTCACGTGTTGGTCCTTCAATAAGTCGACCTGGCTCCCATTTACTATATTTTTTTTATATATATACGTGGGATTTTGTTTATATTTATTTCAAATGTGTTGGAGAAATTAAGTATACAATATGCACTTTTTTCATAAGGTTTTCTTTGTAGAAGTGGTTTTTGTAGCAATTCACAGAGAAGGCTGAAATTCATTTGCAAAATAAGCTATGAAAATGTGCACTGGGAGGGATTTGAGAGTTAGTCTTTTTTTTTTTATTAAAGTGTTTTGAAAGAAATGGAAACACATACCTCGAAACAGCCCTTGTCCTTTCTGAGTCTTGGTTCGTTTCATATTCTTGTATAATTTTTTTAAAACAGATTCAGTATTTTATGACGGAAAAGAATCTCAGAGTCATAATCGTTTTTCTTTTTATGTATATTACAAAAGTTTATTTTCCACTCCAATAAGATGTGCGGGTACTTGGGTGTTCGTTAGCGTGTTTGCGAAAGGGAGGAAATGGGGAACGCGTGGGAATCTGAGAAAGAGGCAGAGAATGAAAAGAAAGCAGGCGGGGAGAAGGAAAGGCGATATTGAATCGTCGGAGCAAAGATCTTGCGAGAAGGAAATAATTTTCTGGGGACCTCATTTCTCTAATCATATTTACCTTTAATGACTTTGTTGTTTATATTTATGGTTCCTGGGTACTTCAAAAACGGGCATTTGCCCAAAACTGACATTTCACGGACTGACCTTCAACTGAAGGGACCTTTGGCCTAACGAGAAGAACCCTAAAAGAGTTCAGAGGTCTGGTTAAACAAATCATTTATAACTAACTAAATTTGGCCTAACGGCCATATATTTTTTTTATTGCTTTTCAAATTTCCTATTTTCAGTTACTTTTCATGGTCATTAAATACTGAGTAAATGGGGAGAAATATTGTATACACTGAAAATTTATAATGTTTGTTGATGTCGTTAAGGTTCAGTTTTCAGTAATTTTAATATTTGTCTTTTTCATTACTTTTGGGTTTGATTGAATATACGTCCAGTGAAGAGTTACTTTTATTGCATAAACATCATTGAATTACAATCGACTCTCTGGAAATAGGATTTTTTGGTTCCATGTTAGTGTAGATGGCCTTTTCTGCGTGACGTTTTCATTCCATTCACCTCAGGCTGTGGAATGTGGTCCTTCAGGGTGCAGGGTGGCTGTAGAGGTGTAATGGTGGTTGTTCTTCCAATTGCTGGTGTAAAATTCTTGATGCTGTTAAGACTCTACGTTCGCCTTCCAGTTTTGATGCATCACAACTTTCGGAAGGAAAAACGGGTAAAAGTCATCGGATAAGTAGACTGTGAGTGACTGATAGACAGACTGAGGGGCAGAAATGAGTGCCGTGGCAACAGGAGACGACAATGAAACTGACGTATCCAGGAAAATAAGGATTGAGCATCAACGCCTGACCTTAGTGGAATGCCTTCATGGCATGATCTCGCCTTCACTCCGAAGCAGATTCCAACAAAAAGGAAACATGAAGTAACAGCCAAGTGACTTGGCAGTGTCGGAGGAAACGACTTAAACGGGAGGATGTGTTGGAGACAGTACAGGCGGAGAACTCTCCCAGACTGCTTTCATGCTCGACTGACAGGGACATGGTGTTGCCCATATACGATTTCACATATTTGTCTTAAGCTAATGATTGAATAGTTCCGACTTTTAACAACCATTTTTTCAAACCGATTTGACAGTTGCTATGAGGTATTATATTTTTTTGTAATTACATTCGTAACAGTTAGCAATGATGTTTTACTCAGTCTTTTTCAGATGGATGATTAGTCATTACTGAAAATCATCTAAAAGAATATTACGCTAGGAATTAGAGACATTGGCAAAGACAGACTAAAAACCCAAATATGCAGCGGCGCATTCAGGTATAGTTACTCTGCCTGAACACTGTGGTACAACCACACCCAGATACTCTATTAAACTCTTTCCCATTTAATTCCAAAGCTTATGGAAAACGCCAACAAAAACTATTTTCGGTGGTGCTAAAGTAATCATTTGATTTGGTACTTCAGAGTGAATGAGGTGGACGATTTGCGAGATTGAAATGAGTTTTAGGGGACAAGTAAACGTTGTCCCTGTCAAAATGTTTTCAATAGGTCCTTTCGAAGGGTTAGTTGACAATGTTCGCAAATTTGCTCTAAAATTAGTGCATAGTCTAATAATTGTTTGTAATGCGTCAATGAAACAAATAAGCGCACATAGTTTTATGATAACCGTGCAACGGTTAGCAAACGTCATTTTCTAACCTCTTATTCATTAAAAGAATATTATAAATTACAAACAAAAGGTCCTCAGAAAAAAACAGCACATATCATGCGAAATATTCATGCCTCTATCTTAACCTTTGAATCGCAGAGTAAACAAAGACTGGCATCGGCGTTTCAGAAGTGAAGGTCTGACCATATGGTGCCGTTGTCTCGCAAGCACAATGCAGTGTTCGTGAGCGTTCTCTCTCTGCCGCCGTCTCTTCTCTTCTCATTCTCCGGGCGATAAAGACGTCCCATCAGGAAAGGCAGTGAGAAAACCTTCGCCTCTTCAGCTCCAGAGCCCTTGGGCCACCCGGATAAGGACCACTTCGGAAGTTGTGAAGTATTGTTAGGGAGATAATGTAAAACTTCTTTCAGTAATGGGGTCTTTCACTAAAAGCAGGAGATATTAGTCTTATTTTATATACCTTAGACACGGCACTCGATGGAACATTTAGATGGCTATTTTAAATGTCTGCCATGAGTTCAATCTCTACTCTCTTTACATTAACAAATCGGGAAGATTTCCTGTTTCATAACAAGTTGTTGTCAAGTTCTTTTAACGATTTCTCTCTTTTAACAATTACGAATTGAATGTATTATTGAATTTTTTCAAAATGTCATTTTGAAACTCCTGACAAAATATGAATGGAGTTAATCGTTTCAGTAAGATGTAGAAATAAAATATTTAGCTCCAGAAATAAGGCATAAATACCGTCGTATAGCTGAAGAACAAAACGCTATTTTGAAATGGTCAAGAGTTCTGGAAAATCAATGGAAGCAAGCCCATGCACCTGAAGTCACAGAAGCAGTTATAATTCTGGAAAAATACAAATAAAAAAATCTTTTGATAATAAAAAAAAAACCTTGCAGTGCGAATTATTCTTGACTAAACAGAACTATGATTATAATGCGATTAATATAAATAATGATAGCGCACACATCACTATCACTCGTGAAGCTACTTTTAACATCAAGACAGGAGACAGCTACGGATATCAGAAGCCCTTGGTATCCTGAAGGAAAAACCTGACCTAAATGCAACGCAAGACGCCTGGAGACGCCTTCCTACCAACAGTGATTTAAGTAACCCGCGGTCCCGGGAAGACCTTCCACCTAGACTGGAAAGCGAGCAGCACTCCAAGGAGCAGTTCATATATATATATATATATATATATATATACAATAATATTAAGCAGGAGTCGTATGACTTCAGGCGAAAGCCAGACACTGCCACTCCGCTCGCTGTAATGTTTGTATTGCATTCAACTACGCAAGGGCCATAAAATGAAAATCCATATTTGAATGCAAATATACCAGCCAAGATTCTCTATACATCCGGTGATGGAACAGAGAATCTCATGGCCATCTCATGACCAGGAACGGTAGAGACAAAGCAGGAAATGAAAAATAGAAGTTATTTCAATATCTATCTATTATATATATATATATATATATATATATATATATATATATATATATATATATATATATATATATATATATATATATATATTTGTATATGTATGTATACAGATTGCACAAGATTCAAAGATTAAATACGTTTTATTTCTGATTGTTGAAATGGAAAAATTCTGAAATTGCCATAAACTCAAAACCAAAAACCCTTTCCTTGAATGTTTTTGTTTGATATTTTTATATACTTTTTATTGGCGCAATACATCGTGATGTGGACTGGCTCTGTGACTGGAGGAAACCTCGTGAAGCAATATTAAGGAAAATATTCGGCTGGAAATAGAACATTTCCCCATGAGAAAGAGAGGCAGCTTCATGGGAATTCCTGAATTTGCAGCGGAAAGAAATAGCTTCCTATTTCAATAAATGTCAGTAAATGTTAAGCAATTTTCCCATAGCATAAGTGATAAAAATCTTTTACATCATTAAACCTGTTTTCTTGTTTTGTGGAATAGCGTCATTTACCTTGAATACAGGAACGTTATGTACTGTACATGAAGGGTGAAGGGTGAGTTTAAATAGTTGTTTTGTATAAGACTTTTTTTTTTACCTTTATGCACATTTCTCCTGTTCCATCCGCCTTGTTATCCCTTTACATAATCACTTACATACCTCTCCGATGCCTTCCCTTCTCTCTCTCTCTCTCTCTCTCTCTCTCTCTCTCTCTCTCTCTCTCTCTCTCTCTCTCTCTCTCTCTCTCTCTCTCTCTGTGAAATACAATACTGGAGAGGCAAGTCACTTTGAAAATATACAAATTGAGTTTACGAAATGTGAGGATGCGTTGCTATAAAGCCTGCTGTGAAGGCACAGCTGAAATACCAAAAGAAAAGCCTTTTTACTTGATTGTGTGGAAACAACCGCGACAATGACAGCAATGGGTGTCTAGTATTTGCAACCCCCTTTCCCTCCAATTCTTATTCCTATCATTACTTTTCGCTGAAGAAAAACGATCAGTCACATTTTTTAATTTTTCACGATAAACTTCCCATAAATTTTATAGGAGATCATAGTTGATGTCTGGAGGACTACAGGCATCAAGTCCTTATTTCCTGAGTTTTATGACAGTCTGCATTTGATATGGAATGTGACGTATCATTCGACAAGTGTACACGGTGGCCAATATGATAAGTATGCACCAGGAAAAGAAACCTAGAGTAAAGCACAATGTACAGAGGAAACTCTTCAATCCATAAATAAAAACTCAATCCATGTAACCAAAAACAATGGCAAAAAATCAAATCAACAATGATCATCACCGGAAAAAAACGTCTTAGAATCTAGAAGGAAAAGAATGCAGTTTTCCCTCCATGTGAAACGGAGATTCAGTTTTCGATGGAAAATACAAATGGAAAATAATTACTACAAGAACGCTTAGCAAACTGTCTTATAATCAATTATTGGTTTTGTTTTCTTACTCATAATAAGATTCATTCTTATTCTAGGTTTACAAAAATCAACAGGGAATAATCATTTTATGATAATTACTTATTTTTACAATGTCAGGATTTTTATATTATGATTATGCAATTCTTTAACAAAATAAATAGTTGCCAATATGTTACAAAAAAGAAATACTTCACCAGAGAAAGAAAACACAGGAAAAACACAAGAATTGAATTGCCCAATGCAACATTTGCCTGCCTTGCAACGAACTGACTGGCAGCCAAAATTGCATGCAGCCTCCGTCCCAGGGGAACATACAATCTTTTGTATGCTTATTTTGTGTGGGATGTTTACACCCTTTGTTATATTAATGAAATACCACGCTTTATATAACGTAATTAATGCATTACCTATGAAAACTGAATATATAAGAGCAAGATGTATCACTTAGCTTAAATTTATTAACAGGAGGGGGATTATTTTTACATATACTTACATATATACTATATATATATATATATATATATATATATATATATATATATATATATATATATATATATATATGTATATATATACATATACATATACATATACATATACACACACACACACACACACACACACATATATATATATATATATATATATATATATATATATATATATATATATATATATATATATATATATATATCACCTTTTTACTAATATATTTTGTGGCTTCTAATATATATTGCATTTATTTGTTAAACTTCCCTGGATATTGGCCTAAATATACTGTAGAATATAGATTATGGTCTTGCACAAGTACAATAACAAAGCGTGTAAACAACCACCACAAAATCAGCAAACAAAAGACTGTAATCTAGTTGCCCTGGAATGACGGATGCCAGCGACTTTGGCTTTCAGTCAGTTTCTTTTCAGGCATTTTTGGGGAACAAGTTATTATCCCTTATTTCTGGTGATAGAAATTCATTTCTCGCTATAATGTGGTTCGGATTCCACAATAAGCTGTAGATCCCGTTGCTAAGTAACCAATTGATTCTTAGCCACGTAAAATAAGTCTAATCCTTCGGGCCAGCCCTAGGAGAGCTGTTAATCAGCTCAGTGGTCTGGTAAAACTAAGGTATACTTAACTTAACTTATTGCAGTTGAAGTTTTCTGGGTTTAAACTTAACTTCTGACGCAGCACAGAAAATTTGAGCCCACTTAGAGAGAGAGAGAGAGAGAGAGAGAGAGAGAGAGAGAGAGAGAGAGAGAGAGAGAGAGAGAGAGAGAGAGAGAGAGAGTCTTACAAAATGTCTCTCTCTCATTCTCTACTTCAAAGCTGGTTTAAAATGTCCATTTCGAGTAAATAATAACATTGTCTTACCAGTTTTCTGATTTTCTCCCACAACTTATTGCATCCTATTCCCGAAACTGTCACATTAGTTCAGATTTCATAAATGTTTCGATAAGAGACAATTTTAATGTGAAAATTCGAGGAATCACTGGAGTTGGAAAATAACTAAAAAAAATTATGGTTTTGCCTCTCTCTCTCTCTCTCTCTCTCTCTCTCTCTCTCTCTCTCTCTCTCTCTCTCTCTCTCTCTCTCTTTTTTTTTTAATTTCACCAAAGTAATTTTTAAGGAAAACTTCCTCCTTGTGTTTCACTCTGACATTGGTTCCCTTACAAAACTGCCTAAAAACGTTTATAGGAAAATGTAATGTTGATTCCATTATTTCAAGATTACAAAGTAAGCAAATGCAGTTGCAAGCACTAAATGTTACAGAATATAAAATTAAAAGTACATTCCAGTTTCAATACATTTTAAAAGAAGCTAATTTTTCCTTCATTGTATAATTATGGCAGCTGTGTTCATGATCAAAGACTGAAATACTGAAAATGAAGAAGCAATTGGTCAAATATCACGGTAACATTACAGGATTGAATTATAAGTATAATGAGATTTCATCTTTTATAAATTTACATAAAAAATATAATTGACAAGATAACACTGACATATATCTTCCTTGACAAACGCCAAAAGTGTAAATTCGTGTTTTTTTAAAGTTTATTCATTCAAATTTGCGCGATTAATCGTTGAATTAATTTTCATACTGACATTCATATCGACTTCTCATCTACATTCTATGAATGATATATATGATAAAAGTGAAGAGTTTCATTTCAGATATTTTTTGGATAAAGGAAAAATAAATGAAATGTCCAGAGAGCAGTTCATTGATCGGGAGTAGAAGGGGCTTCAGCCTTTAGTAATATGCTGTGACACGCTACGTAATTCCCCTGTAATTAGTTCTCTCTATATACTGTAGATCTGAAGGCTCAAAGCTGATCAAAACTATGATTTTAATCTCTTGCCTATAAATGTAATTAATTACTTGTGCGTGGAAGACTCTCTCTCTCTCTCTCTCTCTCTCTCTCTCTCTCTCAAAATAATTAGCCACTGGCCTGTTGTGTATGTTTATTATGACATCAGTGACGTTGCGAGCAAAGTCTATTAATTATACTTATTATTAAGATATCTAATAAAAAATATTAATAACATTTCTATCTTTTATTAATAAAAAATCTTCATCAAAAGTAGGTGGACAGTAGATAACATTTATTTTGAGATTACATATACAGTTATAGTAAATTATTTGCCATTAAGGGTTACCTGAAAAGAAAAATATATCAAATTTTAATAAATTTACTTATAAATTTTTTTAATATAACATAACACGAACACCACAGTTATAATAAATAACATCGTTATAGTATAACCCTAACACAAAGCCTATTCCACCTACTCTCCTCCTACTTTTGAGTCACCCAATATATATGTATATATATATATATATATATATATATATATATATATATATGTGTGTGTGTGTGTGTGTATATATATATATATATATATATATATATATATATATATATATATATATATATATATATATATATATATATATATGTCATATTTCATTTATGCCACAGTTAAATAAACTACGTTTCTTAGTAAATCTAAGATAATTCCCATTATATATATCTGTACTGATCATGAAAGGAATGCTATTGTGAAATCTCCGTTTGGTCAACCCAGACGCAGACGTCATCAATAAGTACCTGTGTAGTGCTTTAAGACAGTGTGTCATCATACATTCGCATGCGTTTGCATAGTTTGCATAGACTCAGCGTTCTCTTTCTGATCAGGGTTGAAGGCAAAGTCACGTAGCCGTGGGAAGTCCTTGGAACGAGGTCATATGTTTGTTCGTGTGTGTGAATCTTAGTCTTGCTATGTAAAAGTGTGAAAGCTTAGATATTAGATCGACATGGGAGATCATCCTGTGCAGACCAATTGTATTCTTTTTGTATAAAGTCTTTTTACCAAATACAAGAAAAACCACTATGGAGTTTGTCTGAAATCCTGCAGAATATTGGTCTGATCTTCCAAAAACAGTCTTATTCTACAGCCATGGAGAAAATGAAGATGTCACAAACCAAACTGTGACTGAGTTCCAAACACAGTCCTTATAACCAAACACAGAGGGAATTTCTGATGAAATACCCCCACAACAGTGGTGGCAGCGGACACAACAGTGGCAGAGCTTTCGGGCAGCGCCACTAACAGCTACAAGCTACAAGCTACAGCGACAGCTACAAGCAACATTCGACATCTCTGGCAACGCCACTATGACAATTTTGGCTGCTCTACGGGAGATTTCTGGCAGCGTCTCTACATGGCGTCTACATTTGTAGAACGGAAGCTCCGATACGGCGAGATGCCTAAACAACCATAGACAATTGTCATCTTCATAAACGACATGGTCACAGTCGGACGGACAATTCGGTGCATCAAAACGTCTTGGAAGAGGAAGGAAAACAGTCAACAACGAAAAAGCGAGGAAAACATCTGACCTTCACAACACATCTTCCCCAACGCACGGCAGAGAGAGAGAGAAATCTACACAAATCTACGCAACATTGCACATCAACACTCCACGATGTTCCTTGAGGGTTTCTGCAATCAACATTCATCAACATAAGAAGTTCAACATCCACAATAACATCCCTTCGATGACGTGTATCTAGCCAGACGGAAGTCGGACGGCAGAGGAACTTCGTCGACCTACTTACCAGAATCCAATAAAAAGCTAAGTACAGCCATTATTTATAACAGTTGGTATATTCATTTACAGTGTTCGGGTCTCGAGTGGCAGGTTGCTGATATAAGGTGAGCAGCGCCGTAGATTAATACCTTTGCCTTGCAGACGTAGCGGTTCCTGATACCTCATTTTTTTTCATACTTTTGTGTTCTTTTATTTTTTACGCTTCACACGTTGTTAACTCTGTTCTTTTTCAGGAAAGTGCATTTATTACTTATCAATATTGTATTTTATGATGCATTTTTCATAAGTGATGTTATTTTTTAGCAGTTATATGAATCTCGGTTGTTATTTACTTGCGTTCCTGGTATAGATTTATGAGGTTACGTAGCGGCCGTGTTTATTCATATAGGTTTCAAGATCACTTAGAGAGTAGGCGTGCGGCTAGGAAACTTAGTAGGAAAATGTCTCCTCCAACCCCAGGTGGGAGCGACCCCACCACTTCCCCACAGAATCCTGTAGTTACGGTAGTTAATGCTAGATCGCCAATTGTAACATTCGCAGGTCGTGTCAATGGATTTTTGACACAGGGTGTCGAATCTTGGATTTCGTCTGTAGACGTACACCTCACGGCAAAATCCATTACCGATCCGTCTTTACAATTGCAAGAGGCAAAGAGTTTCATAGATTTTGCTAAAGCAGATACAGGTGCATACTTGCGGGGAATATCTTTTAAGGAAACAAACACTTGGGATGGTTTCAAAGCCAATCTGCGTTCCATTTATGGGAGTGAGGATGCATTGGATGAAGTTCTTGCCTTACGCAACATCATAAAACTCACATCTATGACTAATCTAAGTATAGCAGATAGGGCAGCTCTGATAGGAGATAGGCTCGAAGAGTATAAAGGACAGATTGATGGCTCAAGTTGGGTCAATGGTAATCTGCATATCAGTTCCAAATCTGTCTGCAGATTATTCTATTTAACAATTGTAACAGCGATGTTACCTGAACCTTTGGTTAAGTGTTTTGATGAGAAATTACAATCAGATAGCTCAGAATTAGATATCTATAGACAAGTCCGGAAACACTTGTCCAAGTGCACAGATCTCGATCCTTCTCTAATTCAGGCTTTTACAAAGCAAGAAAACAAAAATCATGCGTCTACATCACCGCAACAGGTTAACTTAGTCACTAATAATCCATCAGCAGTCATTTGTTTCAATTGTAGGCGTCCTGGACATATGATAAATGAGTGTAGATCACGCTATTGTTCAATCCATAACAGTACAAATCATAAGTATAGTCATTGCAATGCAAGAAAGAAGAATCTAAACAGTAACACAAACATTCAAAGTACTGGTAATGACGCTAAAAGGCAACAATACCATGGGGGAAAGAACAAATAATACAAGCAGAACAGTAATGCAGGTCAGAAACAAGTACATTCAAATCGTTCCTCGGGAAAGTCAACTTCAGGCTCAGCAGTTCCAAACAACCAGGCGTCAGTGAATTTTCCGAATGCTGGTGGGCAGACAAACACCACGTAGCCAGCTTAAAGGTGGAGGAGAGTGATATTGGGTTATCATCACTTTTAGAATCAGATAATAAGTTTAATGTTCTCCAAGATATGTGTGAAGACAAGAATTTTCCAGAAATCGAGGTAGAGTCTCCCAAACATGCAGAGCACGGTCCCGTAGATTTTTGCAAAATACACGCTATTATTGGCTCAGAAGAAGTTAGACCCACTTTGCATGCAGTTAGCTTAGAACACAAGCATTTCACCTTGTTTTTTTGATTCAGGTAGTCCACGTAATGTAATGGATTTACGTACCCATCACCTTTTATTTTCAAGATTTCCCATCGAACGCTCCAATGTTCGTTTGTCAGGAATAGGCAATAACGAATTAGATGTAATTGGTACATCTCAAATACAATACAGGTTGGGGCAACGTACTTTCACGGATACCTTTATCATTGTTGGCAATATTAATATGTACCCAGTAGTTATTATGGGGTATCCATCAATGTCATTACATAACGTAATTTTGACACCCGCAAAACACGGAGTGTTTATAAAAGGGAAATTCTATCGGTCTTCACACACATTGAAATCTGTTTTGGATCAGAAGGAGACAGAGTAAGAAGATAACGTATATCGAAGAGCCAGTCACTTGTCTCATAAGCGATGATATTGTTACAGCAACCCAACATAACTCTCAGGCACCCGTCCTTGCTGCATTTGCACAAACCACTGAGCCAAACACACCATCGTATCTCACGGTCAAGGTTAAAAGAAAATTGCCAGGCTCAGAGGTTTTAATTCTTCCTGATACTTTAAAAATCAATGGGCTTTCAGTCACGCAAGCATTATACACAGTAAATTCTGATCATCGGGTTAACATTGAAGTTTTTAATCACTTAAATGCTGCTTTAACAGTACATGAAAATCAACATATTGTCAATATCGAAGCATATAAACATCGAATCCTTACAGTTGCTGAAATTAACTCCACTGAATCAGCAACAGACGAATCTCTTTTAAAGGTAATTAAAGGCAAAATCGAAGCAGACATCTTAGATAGGGATATAAGCAAGAAATTTTTTGATCTTTTATCCAAATATAGTGATGTTTTTTCTACTAGTACTGGAGCTTTAGGCAAAACGGAAGTCATCGAACATCAAATTCGTTTAAAGGATAAAGACCAGGTCATTTACGTACCTTCATATCGTCTACCGGCCAAATTTCTGAATGAAATCAATGTTGAGGTAGATAAAATGTTAAAAGAGGGGGTTATTAAGAAATCTAACAGCCCTTATAATTTTCCCTTGATAGTAGTACCAAAAAAAGGATAAAACCTGGAGGATTTGTGTTGACTTTCGCAAGCTCAACGACCAAACTATCCCTGATCGTTTCCCAGTACCTTGCACAGATGATATTTTGTCTCTATTAGGACAGAATAAATTTTTTACTTCCTTGGACTTACTTAAAGGCTTTCACCAGATACCCTTAGCTAAGGATAGTACCCAGTACACTGCTTTTAGTACAGCTAGAGGTCACTATGAATTCCTACGTATGCCATTTGGGCTACGTTGTGCTCCTATTACGTTCACTAGAATGATCAATATAGTGTTCGGAGATTTACTAGGGAATATTCTCCATGCTTATATGGATGATTTAGTCAAAATTTCCAACACCTTGGAGGAGCATTTAAGTAAACTAGAAATAGTCCTTCAAAGGTTAAGAGAACATCATTTAAAAGTAAAAATTTCTAAATGTGAGTTTTTTAAAGACGAATTAGTCTATTTGGGTTTCATGGTATCTCGGCAAGGTCTTAAAGTAGTCCATGATAAAATCTCTGCTATTAGTAAATTTCCCGTTCCTACTAATGTTAAAGCCATACAGCAATTTCTCGGGGTTTCGGGTTATTATCGTCGGTTTATCCGAGATTATTCAGTAATAGCAGCTCCTTTAACTGATCTCATAAGGAAGGACGTAACTTTTAAATGGGAATCCCAACATCAAATTGCTTTTGATACCTTGAAAGAAAAAATCAGTTCTGCTCCTATTTTAAAGTTTCCCGATTTTACTAAAGAGTTTATTATTGCAACCGACGCATCAGATCAAGGAGTAGGAGGTGTGTTACTCCAGTGGCATGACAATAAGTTTTTCCCCATTGCTTTTTATTCTCGCAAATTAAAAATGTCAGAGAAGAAATATGCAGTAATAGATAAGGAGTGCTTAGCAATTGCTAATTCGTTGGTACATTTTAAATATATAATCTATGGGTATAGTGTCAAGGTTCTAACTGATCATAAGCCCCTTACTGACTTTTTTAAAGGTTTCAATCATAGTCCTAAAAGAACTCGGTGGCACATGATTATCCAGGACTTTGGAGCTAAAATTGGATACTTACCCGGTAAAGCAAACGTAATCGCAGATGCGCTATCTCGTAACCCAGTACCAACTCACTCAATACCTTTCGCTGATCTAGAAGAAATTCCAATTCCTTCGCAAGCTATGAAAATTGCTATCGAAAATGGTCAATCTTTAGCCCAAACAACAGAGAATATTACAGATATAGAGTGGAATCTAGATTCAGTACGACAAGAACAAATGAAAGATCAGAAATTAAGAGTAATAATAGATGCAATAAATAGGAATCCAGATGATAAGGAATATGTGAAATATACGAATCAATATTTCTTGATTAAGGATAACATTCTATGCCGATCCGTGGCTAGGAGAACCAGGAGTTCAACACAGTTAACTAACGACCAGGTGGTTGTACCTATCACATTAATCCCAATCGTTCTGAAATGGCTTCACAACCATCCTCTGCATGGTCATCCTGGGTTCGAAATAACCTCTCAAAAGGCCAAGTCATTATTTTATTGGTCTACTATGTTAAAAGATATTAGGACATATATTAAAAACTGTGATATATGTTTCCGTCACAAGGGCCAAACTAAGAATCCTGTAGGTCTCGGAACTTATCCCGTGCCTAGCAAACCTTTTGAAAGGGTACACCTTGATTTATTGACAGGTTTTTACGAGACAGACCGGGGGAATAAAAACCTCTTGGTTATAATTGACGCCCTTACACGGTATACTGAATTAATACCACTAAAAAGTAAAACAGCCATTGAGTGCGCTAGGAAGTTTTACGAGTGCTATATATGCAGACATGGAATTCCAAATATAATAATCTCTGACTCAGGTGGAGAATTCAATAATCACTTCCTTAACTCATTGTGCGAAATTCTGCAAATAAAGAAAATCAATACGATGATATACCATCCTGAATCTAATGGATTGGTAGAACGGGTTAATAGAAAGGTGCTAGACATACTGCGTGTAAACATAGGCGGTATGGACCCAAACTGGGATATTGCAATACCCACTGTGTCCAGTACCCTAAATAACAATTATCATACTTCAATCCGCATGTCTCCCCATGAAGCTGTTTATGGGATACCTGCTAGGTCACCTTTTCACACCTTATCCCCGGCATCTAGTTTATCAGATCCATTGAAGGATATAATAGATGTTAGCCGAAGTAGATATCAAACACTTTATCAAAACCTCTTACAGGCTCAAGTGTTAATGAAGAATGCACATGATAAAAAAGCTAAGGTCACAAAGCCTTACCAAGAAGGAGATATAGTATATGTACAGGTCTATGTTAGAAAAGGGCTAAATTGGAAATTATTGCCTAAGTTTGAAGGTCCTTTCATAGTTATAGAAGTTTTAATAGGTAACCGACTTAAAATTCGGAATCAGTCCGATTCAACGGATGTTCGAACAGTATCCATCTCTCATGTGAGAGCTTAAGACAATGGTTTGTTATGAAAAAGTTAATTATTGTGTGAATTTTTACATCATGTGAATGATGCGATGTTTTTTTTTCATTATTTACAAGTTATTTTTTTTTGCAGGCTCCAACATGAAGCTTGTCAAATTATACCATGCACTATTCCTCTCAATGTTTATCGTAGCTGGGAAGAGTTCTGAAATAACTTTACATCATGGTTCTATAGTAGAGGAAATGAATAATTTCTTTCTAACTGGCAGTAATATAGTTTTAGAAGTCAATATGAACGCCATTTTTACTAGCGAAAATGAAGTAATAACTTTGAAATCAGAATTGACTCTTTTTGATCAATCTCTGGCAGACTTGCATAAATCATTCTTAGCTAGCAGTGATCCAACGTCGCCTAATCAAGTCAGTGACACAATTAATATGCTTTTCTGGGAATTAAGGAATAAAACATGCGAAGCTGAAATCTTGGCTCGTGATTTGCTAATGTGGTCAATACCTCATGACGTTACAGAAAGGCGTAACCCACTTGTTCTAGCGGCATTAAATTTGGTTGGTTCCGTAGCTGGTCTTGGGTTAGGGATTTCAAATCGTTTGAAACTTCGCGATCACGGGGTTAAAATCGAAAATCTGGAACATCAACAAGAGGTATTAGCAGGAGAACTAAACAAACAAATTCAAGCTTTGAACAGCGTAATCAGTAAAGTAAATGAACAGTCACGACGTTTCAATCAGGTTCATGACACTCAAGTTTTGTTAGCAACTTTGATGTATTATCATGCTAAAATTAATCATGTATACTCGAGAGTTTCAAGCTTTATCGAAAAATCAAAAGATTACGTGGAAGCTATAACACTTGCTGCTAAAGGCGTGTTGTCTCCTCATTTGTTACCGATTAAAGATCTTACTCAGATTATCAATAATGCTCACGATAAAATGCGCTATGTTCCAGTAGTAGATTTTCATAAAGTTGAATTTTATTACAGCTTGATCACAGTTAAAGTTGACCTTGATAAGATCGTAATCGACATTCCTTTCAACCCATCAGACGCGTGGAAAGCGTATAAAATTTCGCCTTTTCCCACGTATGTATCTAACGTCTCGACACCTATTATTAATAATCTGTCAGCTCTAGTATTGGTTTCCGCCAATAAGGAAGCTTTTACGGTAGTCCGAGACCAAGCACTGTTAAATGATTGCCATGATGTTATGAATAATGTAGTGTGCAGGATCGATTTGTTTGAATTCTTAAATGTATCTGATACGTCCTTGAATTCATGCGAATTGGACTTAGTACTTAACAGAACCTCTCCCCATACACGTGAACATTGTTTGGCTGGTTTAGTAAGGTATCGTGACAATCAGTTTCGTCACAGGCTCGTGAATGGCACGTCATTCGTCTTCTCTGCAGAACCATACATCGTCACTTGCCCAGATGGTACTAGGACAACAGGACACATGTTCGTCGTTAATGATGGCTGCATTGCAACAACGTCGTCACTCTTCATCCGAGCTATGGTAACGATCATCCGTGGGCGTAATTTCTTCATCAACACATCGTGGGGAAACACTAGGCTGCAAGGTCTAACAATTCCCTACAGCAGGCCCGTCGAAAACGCTATTGCATCATTAGACTTGCTGTCTCCTGCGAGCCATTCTTCTGATCACCATGATTTTCTTTCTCCTCTACACATTAATTGCCGTTGGTATGTTGCTGGGAGCCGTAGGCGTAATCGTCAGCGTAATGTTTTGGAAAAAAGCACGAGAGATGAAGGACACCATTGCGAAATCTGCTGATTCTCAAAGGTCAACGTTGACTGGCGCAATTATATGTTCCGAGTTCGATAATGGAATTACTGGCCATTTTTTCATTAAAGCTCGAATACACAGAGAAAGTCTGAAAAGGTTCTATTTTCGGTGGTAATATATGTAAGGAAGAGCTGAACATTTCTGGTGATATCATTTATCTACATTATTTCTTTAATAACCTATACTGCATATGTATGTATCAGTTTCGTGTAGTAGCATGTTGTTCATTCAACATTTGCATTTAGTAATTTGGTTGTCCATACTGATTAATCTATCAGGATAACTGTTTGTTTATATAAACCTACCATATGGTTATTACTTTTTGGATACATTTTTTAAGCATTGGTTTCAATCTCTATCATTGCAAGTGTATTCATATAATCTGTGCACAAATGTTTTTACTTCGTATACGAATTGCATTATCATTTCTGAATTGCATTATTTTATTTGATTTATCCGGATTACATTATCTATATATGATTTATATGTTAATCATTAGCATTATCAATATAATCAATATTTGAGTTATATAACTTACCTTTTTTTTCTCACTTTGCTACATTTTAGTAAGACTTGTGTTCACAAATGTGCAACATATTTCAGTATTTGCTGTCTTCAGTAATTACTATGTATCCTCATTCACATTTTGAGTATAATGATTTTTGGAAGCGTATATTTTCTTTTGCTTTCTGAGAATTTATGCTTAGCTAGTGAATGCCTGTTTTGATGATTTCGTTCCTAATTGTGTTTTATGTGGCCGAGCAAATGTCATATTTCATTTATGCCACATTTAAATAAACTACGTTTCTTAGTAAATCTAAGATAATTCCCAGTATATATATCTGTACTGATCATGAAAGGAATGCTATTGTGAAATCTCCGTTTGGTCAACCCAGACGCAGACGTCATCAATAAGTACCTGTGTAGTGCTTTAAGACAGTGTGTCATCATACATTCGCATGCGTTTGCATAGTTTGCATAGACTCAGCGTTCTCTTTCTGATCAGGGTTGAAGGCAAAGTCACGTAGCCGTGGGAAGTCCTTGGAAACGAGGTCATATGTTTGTTCGTGTGTGTGAATCTTAGTCTTGCTATGTAAAAGTGTGAAAGCTTAGATATTTAGATCGACATGGGAGATCATCCTGTGCAGACCAATTGTATTCTTTTTGTATAGTCTTTATACTAAATACAAGAAAAACCACTATGGAGTTTGTCTGAAATCCTGCAGAACATTGGTCTGATCTTCCAAAAACAGTCTTATTCTACAGCCATGGAGAAAATGAAGATGTCACAACCAAACTCTGACTGAGTTCCAAACACAGTCCTTATAACCAAACACAGAGGGAATTTCTGATGAAATACCTTCCTATAACATATATATATATATATATATATATATATATATATATATATATATATATATATAATATATAATATAATATATATATATATATATATAATATATATATATATATATATATATATATTATATATATATATATATATATATATATATATATATATATATATATAGGCAGACATAGAAAATAACCGAAATGCTTAATCACTTTCATTCATAATTAAGGAGGCGTATAACTTGAAAAAAACCTGCTCACTAAAGGTTTTAAATTTAAGGCAATACAAAATATGCAATGGTGATGAGACAATGGATTTTCATGACAATTATAATCGAAAGGTGACAATGGAACCCTTTAGACAAGGACTGTTGGACTAAGGAAGGTGGATTCGATATGTTTTCAAACTGGGTTCAGAAAAGTTTCAGCTCCTTTGGTTGCAGAAGAAGTCAAAGCAATGCGGTAGAGGTTTGAAAGAATGGGACGATCACATATTTTCGGGAGGGAATGAACCACATGTTTCCAAAAGGTTTCCCTTGTACAGTTACAGGAAAGAAAAATTTGTCAATTACTGAGTAAGGGACCCATTCTACTCACCAAAGTCCTTCGGCAATTGTGCTGGAAAAATGATCACCAGGATTTAGATGTTATATCGATTTTCAATTTCGTTATGATCGAATATCATTTAAAAATAAAGTATTTTTCTATTGTGTTTTTACAATACTTTTTATTTCCTATGAAATCAGATGTTGCAATGAGTCCAAGGGACATATGTCAGTCGAATTTCGTCTTCCGCTGGTGAACGGAAATCTGAATATGTCCTCCCTCTCCCTTCCTCTTGACATTCCTGCGAGGGCAACTCTTGGGAATCCATGGCGTCATTCCCTTGGCCTTTGTATTATTGTGGCCGTGCCAGATACGTTTTATCCGCTCGGAATATTGCAGTTGTATTGACCACGTGGCTTTATTGCTTTCTGACACTATAGACTTCGTATCATCCGGGTTTCCTCTTTTCTCTTCCGATTTCATTTCCTAGTCTCGTAATCGGATAATATACTGCAAAAATTTAATTTGCTTCCAGGATTTCCCCAGACACACAAATTCAGAGAGAGAGAGAGAGAGAGAGAGAGAGAGAGAGAGAGAGAGAGAGAGAGAGAGAGAGAGAGAGAGAGAGAGTCATCATGAGCAGGTCGATAATTCATCCAGAAAGGAAGACTGTCTCATAATTCAAAATTGTTTAGGTATTTATAAATGTTTATGAACTGGGTCTTCTACAAGCTGTTCAAAAACTGACTGATATATCAACCTGGCTAAAACTTAGGATGTGATAGTTAAAATCTAAACGGAATGCAAAGGACATGTTGAAATTAAAGAAAAAGAAAATTGAATTTTCTCATGACCCCATATCCTTGATAATTTAAAGGGAGTTGGATACAAAACATTGGCATTAATTACATTAAGCTGATGGAAGGTAATCAACATTATCATTCGCATTTAATGCAGTTCAGTACGATGGAATGAGTCCAATTGTGTTTGCATGTATTTTGCAAAGCTAATATGAATTCGGAAATCTAAATTCAAGGTATTCATTCCGGATTCAGTGTTATAGTCTGAAATCATCTGAGTTTCCAGGAAATGTAGCCGATTATTCATTACTTATTTCGTATGCCAGTGAAGCTGTCAGCCACTTAATTGCTTAATGAATACAAATATGAGCTACTGAGATGCTGGTAATTAAATAGTAATCTTTTGTATTATAGCTTAATCATACCTGAGAATCCAGAATAATGAGATTGCATAACTAATCATATGAAAATCACGATCTGATTAACACAAGACATTATTTGCTGTTCTTATAACAGTGAATAAAAATTAGCTAGTAGTAGCATTATTTGCTCTTCTTATAACAGTGGATGAAAATGAGCTATCATTAGCAAACTTAAATTAATATTAAAGTGATATATGGACACTCGGCCTTTCTATGATGAAAATCTGCGTGATATGAAATACTGTACATCAACTGAACGATAAATTATGCTCCGCTCGTCGATTTTTCTGTCAGATTAAACACGTCTTAACAAAACTACATAAGAACTGAAAATAAATATTAGAATGAGCGTTAAATTCTCATACAGCAAGTTTTCAGAAAATTTCAGAGTAGCTTTTAGCAAGCAAGGGGAAGCACTTATATCAGGTCTAAAAACTGGAGAAGATTCACGATTGCCTGAACTAACGCTCTCGACCAAAGAGAGATTGATAACAGAGAACTTTTCTGAAGGTTTCACTTGGTTCCCGCGACTGCTCATGACGACGCTTGCTCAAGTATGAATCTCTGAGAATGGCTGAAGTACAATAACACCTTTCAGTTTAGCTAAACCATTTTCAGTGAAGAAGGAAAAGGGAATGGTTTGCTGTTTTAAGTACAATAACCATTAATGCAGGAACCAGGAGAGATATGTACTTTATAAATTTTCTCTAATCAACATTTGTTAAAAGCTTCCTTCATCTTTATCATATAATATATCAAGAACCACCGACTCAGGAGCTTCCCAGAAAACTGGAGCTGTCCTGAGAGTAACTATCCTTTTGTTCAATGAATAACTGTCATCGTGTGTGCCTAATGCTTAACCCTTAACCTCAGGTTGATGCTGTATTGCTCCCTATTTGATAATGGTGATAACATCCCGTAGTCGAGAGTACATTTGTAGGGCATAACAATTATGAGCAATTGTTTGTACAGGCTAAGCCAAAAGGTTAGGAAATTGTAGAACAGAGTTTCACAGAATAATATTTCTCTCTCTGAGAACACGAAAGAACGGAACAAAGGATTATGAGAAATAAAAAAAATAATTTAATATATTTGTAGCATTTATACCTTCGTAAAAAAAATCGTAAAAAAAGGGGGGGCAGGAAACTAGGGCGCTTGAGCGAACCTCTCTTAAGCAAACTCGATTAACTTTTAGACGAAAACATCAGAACAAAGAAAAAACTTCATCCTGACTTTCTCCGAAGTCTGCAGGGCAAAGATGCATCACTTCTGAGGCTTTGAATACTACTCTTATGTGACAGCTAAAAGAGCACTCTCTCTCTCTCTCTCTCTACCCACAACTTTGGGCAGTCTTCTTTCACTTGTCCTTTGTTATTTCTCATGGAAGAGAGATCTCTTTCGTCTCATGCGAATCTTAATTGCTTTGATTTTTCCCGCTTATTTTTAAAAAAATGTAACGTGACTGCCTTTTTTTTTTTTTTGCTGGATGTTTTGGAGAATCTCAAAACTTTACTCAGTCAAATTACGTGGAAATACCTATCATCATAAAAAAATGGCAGCACGAGTAATATATCTATTACTAGATACTACTTTTAACTTCGGTAGTAATTACCGTAATTCCACATTGTTCCCAGAAGAGCTTTGCTACTGCCTTTGCAACCTTCATCTCGCTTCATTCATTACGGCTGAGGGAGCTTTTTCAGCTCTCCCAGTTTTTCATTGCTGCTGCAGCCAATGATTGTGATCTGTCATTTTCACTGTGAGGTTCGTATTACGTCCTGTGCCAAGTCTATATCGACGTCACCTGATCAAAAAAGAATGGCTAAATATTTTATGAATTCCAGTTTCTTTTTACCATAAATTACTGAAGTCCATCTGTACTGCAGGCGTCATTTTGACCTGTTGAGCCTTCGCTCAGTATGTTTTAGATTATTATGAAACAATTAGAAAACACGAGTGTGTCGTGTATTGAGAGAGAGAGAGAGAGAGAGAGAGAGAGAGAGAGAGATAGAGAGAGAGAGAGAGAGAGAGAGAGAGAGAGAGAGAGAGAGAGAGAGAGAGAGAGAGAATTCTTTAAGCGGAAAAAGCAATTTAGTGTGATACAGGCAGCAGAAGCAGCATTTAGGAGCGAAGAGAAATTTCTTGTTGTATGGCGGACGATTCACTGTAATTTCATCGGATGGTAATTACATATTAGACATTTTCATTGCAATGGAATCACGTCTCAGTACATTAAATCGTCAGTAATTTCATTACTTGTTTTTTCATCGCCAGATAAAAACATCACAGAACAATATTTATTTAGAAGAAAATGTAAAGATACTCAGAGGATAAACATCAAGCCTCAAGATATAAAAAGGTACATAAAGGTGTATTCATTAAAAATTATTTATTCATCGTTTAATACAAACCAATACATGTTATTACCTAACAATATGCAGAGAAATTCAAAGGTAAAAAAAAAAATATTCTATAAAAAGACTTAAACGGATGCCATCAATACTCAAAAAGACAAATTATTTATGGGCAATTCCCCTTAGATGGTCCAACAGTTCGAGATTTTCGAAGTCACTGACTATGCGTACGATCCTGACGGTACTATCCTTATATATGTATATTTTTTTTTTTTACGAAGGGGAATGTCTGAACCGGCGGTATACTGTTCCAGTATTGCTTCATTTCTTGACTGTTCTTTCTTCAAAATGTCTATAAATGTCCAGATCTTAGGATGAGACGCGCCAACCAACTCGCTGAACGATCGATGCCAGCCTTCACAGGAATTGTTTGTTTTAGAGGCACCTTGTCTGGCAGCGTCAAAGCAATTCCACAAAACATGATCAAATCGAGGAGGTCGATGTGCTGAGTAACGGTTTGGCGTCCAATCCACGCAGGGACAGGCTGGGCTTCTTCAGGACAATCATTATTATCGATCAAATATTCAAATGAGCCTACTGCATCTAAGACCGGCGCAAATGCAATTGCTGCAATCATACGCATTTTTAACGGAAATTCTGCATCAGCTTCGTACAACTGTTGTAGACCATTTGACTGAATGGATCAAAATAAACATTTGGAAAAAAAAAAAACCTTTTCGATTTGAATTGGGGAAAACTGCGCTGGAAGCAGTGGTTGTTCCTCGTTCAAAATCGGTCATTATTGTGTTTGGTGATAAGGTTGGCTCTAAGGCTTTTAGTGCTGATAAAAGCTTCTTGGAACTCTCTTCAGTTTGTCTGGCCATTAAAAAGTAAACAAGACGCGAAACATCACCATTCATGATACCATGTATTGCGTACAATCGCTTGAATAAAGGGGGTACTGTTCTGAAAGTCCCATCTGCATACCAATTGCTTGCACTGGATAATACCCGTCGATTTCTTTGAGTCGAGAATAGAATAATTCCGTCTGGTCCATCATCACTGTCGATCAGAAGAAAAGGCTGATTTGCATGTGTTGCCTTGTAGTCAGGGGCATGGTTAACTGGAGTAAACATACTGGATTTGCAGGGGCCTGTGCTGCTACGTTTCTAACATTTCGAATATTCCTTTTTAAGTACTGGAGGGTTGGTAGCTGACCAGCAACGTGTGCCTGGGTTGCGATGCAATGCGTTGTTTCCCGAGTCGAAATGCTTTTCCCTTCGGCATTGATCACTTCAGTAGCTTTAACAGGAGCATCATTGCCTGCACGACTGAGTTCTCCAAATCGTTTTGTAATGGATTCTCCATTTGTAGGAACTCTTGCCTGGCGCTTTGTTGCATAAACTTGATCACATTTCCAAATAGTGTTTTCTCCACTTGTCCTCTCTTTCACAAACAGAGTACCATTATCAATGAGCTTTTTCTGTTTCCTTATGCTTATGACCTATTGAAGAGTCATTCTGAGGGCTAGCGAGTGTGTTCTTTTTAAGAAAAATAGCAAATAAAAACCGAACACAGTAAGAAACAATTTCTTGTATGGGAAAAGTATAGGCAGGACTTCAGCAAAGAAGCAGGTGAATTCGAATGGTTTAGTAACTAGAAAATTACGAACTACATAAGTATATAAGAGGAATTGTCCATAATTTGTCTTTTATGAGCATTAAATACCCAGTAAATATAGATTTCCATCGTCAATGACTTCGAAAATAGTGAACTACTGGACTATCTAAGTTGACTTGCCAGTAATTTGTCTTTTTGAGTATTCGAATGGTTTAGTAATTAGAAAATCGTTAACTATTGGACTATATAAGGGGAACTGTCCATAACTAACTTTTACTTTTTTTTCATATACCTTTGAATGTCTACATGTTTTTCAGATTAAATATTGTTGTGTGGTGGTTTTACGCTGCGATGAAAAAAAAAGCGACGAAATTACTGACGATGTAATGTATTGCAACGTAATTACATTGCAATGAAAATGTCTGATATGTAATTACCATGCGATGAAGTTACAGCAATGAAATTACCGGACACCACGGTGGACAATTCCTTGTCTTCTGTCTGACTTGTTCTCGGTTGCTCGTTGCTCTGCCATCGGTCTCCTCTGCTGCCATAGGCTAAATGGCTTCATCAGAAGACAGAGTCAAAGGCTCTAAGAACTGTTCATTTTCTCTCTCTTTTTTGGTAGAGGGTGTTTGTTTGCTTGTTTGTAACTACAGACGCTCATCTGCACTTTCTCCCTGGTAAGGGCATTTTGAAAGAAAGATATACAAAGAATCTCTCTCTCTCTCTCTCTCTCTCTCTCTCTCTCTCTCTCTCTCTCTCTCTCTCTCTCTCTCTCTCTCTCTCTCCTTCCTATTAGATATACGAATAAGATTTACCTGATAAATGGACGTTCCAAATGAATATAGAAATCCTAAATGGTTGAGCAAAATGAGAATTTCACTTTCAAGGCCCAGTTTATTTAATGACTTCGATAAATTGGAACTCAAGTGTGAAGGAATCAACTTCGTCACAATTAGAATTCGTATAAAGGTCAAATGGCTATTTTCAAAGCCGAGTCGTCATCTTTTTCCTTTGTTCCTCGGAAGAGAGA
>JANJGK010000902.1:155000-202500 GCA_039081455.1 Macrobrachium rosenbergii | reverse complement strand
ATGAGTGCCTCGATTTCTGACCTTCGAGAGACTGAGGAATGGGTGTATATCAATTTTATTTTGAATGTTTTCTAAAAAGAATATTTTCAGACGGTTTCTGTTGATGAAATTTTCTCTTCAATAAACTTAAAACCTTTTCATACTTTTTCATTGGGGGGTGGAGGGGGGGATTTTTGTATTTTGCTCGAAATAATGGTATGGACTAATTCAGTTCTATTTTCGTAAGGTAATAAGTAAAGTAATTATGATAATAAGTATTTTAGACATACTGAATTTCGATGTGGGAGCAACAGGACTTTACTTTAAGTATATTCTGAGAGAATTTGAAAGAAATCAAGGAATCGTTTCTCCCATTTCCACCATTCATTTATTTATTTGTCGATGTGTTTGATTTTTGCATAGGTGCAGACTGGGATGTGCGCTAATCCATCGTTGCCCTGCTTAGTTTCACGGCTTCAAGATATGTCTCCGGAGTTGTCAAAGTCTGAGTACTGTTATTATTTGCTTTATTTAGGGAATATTAAACAAACCGAGCAAAAGTAAAATAAACTAAAGTAAAGCACCGCGAACGTTATTTCTAAAACACGTCCATGAAATAAGGATAAAGAAAATCGTTTTATCAATTTCAAAACGTTCGCTCTTAGAGAGGAAATTCACTTGCAAGAAAATATTGAAAAGAAAATAATGGCTTTCTGACGCTGTAGTGAGCGTCTGATATAGAAATGTGGAACTGCAGAAATCTGAAAATGTCTATTGATGCCTGCACTTACCAGGGACAGATGCACTATAGTTGTCATAATATTTAACACGATTTACATGTTCTGATTCTATAGAAGAAAGAGTATGAAGTTTAGAAGAGAAGAGACCATTATTGCCCTACATATCTCTGAGTGAGATGACTATTAGATTTTGTATATCTCAGCGTTAAAAAAAAAAAAGGGCTCAAGATGACATTCTAGTATCTAAATTTGACTTATATATACAGTTAGTGTACGTGATGTGCTAACGTGAAGCCAATTAATGTACTTTATGGCAGTGCAGTGGTTAAGCGCCTTTGACCCCTAAAAGCCGATATGGTGTCACGCGTAATATAACACTCAGTATTACGATCTCGCCTCTCGAGATCGACAGGTTCTTTAAAATAAACAAGCAATTGGGCTGAACTGACTGACGAAAGGTGACAAACAAAGGAGGGAGGAGCAGAACAAAACCAAAAAGTTACCTTAAACTTAATTTATTTACGATATTTACAGTGAGTCAGGTTCAGTTTAATTTAAAATAAACAATGAAATGAACATTACTAAGAAATACAGCAACAATCAAAACCAAAAAAATTAGAATAAGTGTCAGTACATAAATGAACATGAAAAAAAAATTATCAAAAACATAGGCATGGGCAGTTCAACAAACATCACGAATAAACAACAGGTAGCATAAATAATATGGTAGCGTAGCTTACAACATAATTAATAATCAAGTAATATGAACAACACCCAAGCAGTATAAATAATACAATACCAAGGCGGTATAACAAAAAGAGCAGCATAAATAACAAATTATAAATAAATACAAAATGAAGCAGCATAAGGAAACAGTATAAGCAGACGAACTCAACAGAGCCATCGAAACAGCCCCAAGCTGCTTGACAGGAACACTGCAGGACAACTCCGACAGAGTTGAAACGACAACCATCTCGTCCTCAAGCACAGTGCTGACGTCCTCCTCCAGTACCGACAACCACGACAGAGCCGACACGGCAACCATTTCGTCCTCAAGGAACTCTCCACTGCTCTGCTGCCAGGACCTGACTCGCAGGTACTGATACTTGCTGCTGCTACGCCAACTGGCTCGCTGCTGCCCTCAACCTGACTCGTTGCTGCTACGAACCTGACTGGTTGCTGTTACGAACCTGACTGACGAAGTCTGACGCCATTCAACAGACGTCAACTCGCCAGCAAGAAAAACAAAACAAAACAAAAGGAGGGAACAACCCACTAAGGGAACAATTGGCAAACGACTGTTCCTAACAGCTCCCCACCTAACAGAAAAAAAAAATTACAATAAAATTTATTTTTTTTACAAACAAAATACTCTCCCCCGATGCTGCCACACCCCCCGCCAGCCAAAACAGAACCAATCCTGGCAAGGTCGCCAATATTACGATCTCGCCTCTCGAGATCGACAGGTTCTTTAAAAAGCAAACAATTGGGCTGAAATGACTGACGAGAGGTGACAAGCAAAGGAGAGAGGAGCTGAACAAAACCAAAAAGTTACCTTAAACTTAATTTATTTACAATATTTACAGTGAGTCAGGTTCAGTTTAATTTAAAATAAACAATGAAATGAACATTACTAAAAAATACAGCAACAATCAAAACCAAAAAAATTAAAATAAGAGTCAGTACATAAATAAACATGAAAAAAAATTATCAAAAACAAAGGCATGGGCAGTTCAACAAACATCACGAATAAACAACAGGTAGCATAAATAATATGGTAGCGTAGCTTACAACATAATTAATAATCAAGTAACATGAACAACACTCAAGCAGTTTAAATAATATAATACCAAGGCGGTATAACAAAAAGAGCAGCATAAATAACAAATTATAAATAAATACAAAATGAAGCAGCACAAGGAAACAGTATTAGCAGACAAACTCAATAGAGCCATCGAAACAGCCCCAAGCTGCATGACAGGAACACTGCAGGACAACTCCGACAGAGTCGAAACGACAACCATCTCGTCCTCAAGCACAGTGCTGACGTCCTCCTCCAGTACCGACGACCACGACAGAGCCGACACGGCAACCATCTCGTCCTCCAAGAAACGTACTGACGTCCTCCTCCAATTATGACGACCATGATAGAGCCGACACGGCAACCATCTCGTCCTCAAGAAACTTTCCGCTGCTCTGCTGCCAGGACCTGACTCGCAGGTACTGATACCTACTGCTGCTACCCCAACTGGCTCGCTGCTGCCCTCAACCTGACTCGTTGCTGCTACGAACCTGACTGGTTGCTGTTACGAATCTGACTGACGAAGTCTGACGCCATTCAACATGCGTCAACTCGCCAGCAAGAAAAACAAAACACAACAAAAGGAGGCAACAACCCACTAAGGGAACAATCGGCAAACGACTGTTCCTAGCACTCACAAAGTATTGGTTGTTTTCCGATCACCTTCATTCGCATTCGATTCATCTTACACATGAAACTAAAACATCTGAAACTGCTTCCTGCGGAGGAGCGTTACTTGGGTGCTCACGGGCTACGCCTGAGTGTTATTTTTTTTTTTGGGGGGGGGGGGGGGGCTATCTTACGATTTCTTAGGATTTTACCTTATCTACTTTTTTTATAAATTCTATTTTAGATTATAATACATAGCATTTCTGAATTGCTTTATTTTACATTTTGTGAATGAATCTATGAGAAAGTACTCATAAAAGCTTAGTTTTATCATTTGTTCTTTGTTTTCGATATCAATGATATTTTTGTTGTGAAACCAAATAACAAATTTCCAAATCAATCTTGGATCGGTGATCGGTTCGTTCTCTCTCCTGCTGAGGTCCTGATCGGGTTGCACGATCCATTGCCCTGTCCTAAAATCTTCAGTATTTATAAAGTCTAGTTTACGTGAGTTCTGAAGCCCCTCTTGCTTCATGTCGTTCTGATAAACTGGGTTGTCTGTCTCTCGCATTCGTCATTTGTCTTCAACAAAAGGATTGATGTAATACCCTGTTTTTCTGAGGCAAGAAGGATGACAACACTGTCCGTCATTATCTTCTGTTTGTATGAATGAATTGTTAAAATGTTTAATTCAGCCTCTTAACATTTTTCACATTGCCATTTTTTTATTATCTTCGGAGTTTCGCCTTATCTGCACATTCGGTTACTGACTTTATAAACAATTCAAGTATTTTTAGGGTTAACAATATATTTCTAATTTCACTTGTAATAATTAGCGCATGGAAAAGTAGTTCCCTTTAACCAAAGGCACTGGGTCAACATGCGGTTACATTCCATGAAATCGACAAGTTAGGATTCCTTCCCCCTCAGGCACCATGCAGATGTTGTTAATTAACACGACAGTGACCACAGAAATTTTCAAACGCAGTATTTCCTTTCTTTCCTTATACCTACAATACTATTGATCTGGTCCTATTTCGAAATGGATATTTCATCCCGCATCAGGGAAGTAGTTTCAGACATGATTGTTGTGCTGCGCTGTGCTCCTTTGCACACCCAGAACAGACACTTTCTCTTTGATATTAAAAAAAAGGAAGAAAACATTAGCTGACACACAGACCTATTTACACAATGTCACTTGCATTTCCGATCACGGTCATCACTTTTAAAGATGTTGTGTAATAAGTTAATTAAATTGTAGATTAGTAAGCATGGATTGCATATGAAAGACATAAGACGGAAAACATTCGTCTTGCGGACGAAGAATGTGTAAAACTGGATCAAATTTTCATTCAGTTCTCTGTTACACTGATACGAAAGAACTTGTAAGAACATTTTGATGAAGTCCTCAGTAAGTGTCTAAGATCACAAGGATAAATGAAGTCATCTTCAGGTAAAGTATATTAAGTTGATCCACAGACACGTCTTAATTCTTCATCGTAAAAGCTCTTATAAAAATGAATATTATTATCTTGGGTAACTTATCTAAGTCGGGTTCTTTCAGTAGGTTTTCAGAAGTTTCCCGAAGGACCCATTTACAGGAGCCTTTTCGCCGGTCGTTGAAGACTTTATCAGATTTATGGAGACCCGGGAGTCATGTCAGAGAGTCTTTTTATAACCTTGCAAAACTTAAGAGGCATTTTAGGTCTTATTTAAAGATGCCTTTACCATTATTATTCAACTTCAGGTTATTATGTCTTTTGCTTTCACAACGAATATGAATATTGTTAGCGGCAATCCGCTGCGGTAGCATTTGGCTTCTATTGCTTAGCAGTTGGTGTCATTTAGATGTTGCAGACCTTTTATGGGAGATCCTTTCCCCATGCCAGGTCTCCATACGTAGTTATTAGTATGAAACACGAAGCCTCGTCCTCAGCTCTCTGATGTTTCTGTCATTTCCCAACGGGTTTATCTCGCATTTTTATTAGAGACGTTTGGCGACAATACTGAGCTGGGTTTTCATCCCATTATGGGTTCACATTTACGTAAAAAGTACAAAGTAGCGGGTTTTGCGTGTTTCCGAAATGGAATGCATACAGTTATATTTTCACTTTCGAATACAAGAACGGTACATGTGGAAGTATCAAAACATATCGATGTTATACAAGCGATAATAGGTTGGCATTTTCTAATATTGTCTTTCTCGTAAGTACCACGTTTTCTTTGAATAACGGTGGTGTAACTTTTATCACAATGACCACTTTACAGTATACTTTTACATGTATAAACGTTAAGGAGTAAATTATCTCTCTTGCACGGCATTTTGTTTTCTGTGGAGATGACCGGTGTCATTGTGGTGCCAGATTCCGATTCATTGATGATCATGATCGCTTTCCCTTCATCTCTTCAAAAAGGTTCTCTTTTCAGTTAGATGAGGCGATCATCTTATCTTTATCAGGAAAAAAGTCCTTTTAGTTTTCTGTAAAAGAAAATTGTTGTGCCGGTTTTGTCTGTCCGTCCGCCCTCAGATCTTAAAAACTACTGAGGCTAGAGGGCTGCAAATTGGTATGTTAATCATCCACCCGCCAATCATCACACATACCAAATTGCAGCCCTCTAGCGTCAGTAGTTTTTATTTTATTTAAGGTTAAAGTTAGCCATAATCGTGCATCTGGCAACGATATAGGACAGGCCACCACCGGCCGTGGTTAAAGATTCATGGGCCGCGGCTCATATAGCATTATACCGAGACCACCAAAAGGCAGATCTATTTTCGGAGGCCTTGATTATACGCTGTACAGAAAACTCGATTGCGCCGAAGAAACTTCGGTGTATTTTTTACTTGATTTTTATTGTGCTTCAACTTCGCAAATATCGTGATATTTGTACAGCCTGAAGCCCTTTTATCTCACCGGGGATGCGATGTTGATCCAGCGAGCGATACTTTCGTTTCCCTCCTCTCGAGAACAAGCAAAGTCATGCAGTCTCTGCTGGGTACAAAATGCAGCGGCAGGGAGAAGCTGCTGCTTTTGGGGTTTTCATTCTGGTTCTCTGGGGAACGGGAGCTTTTTTCGTTTCAGAGTATTTTCTCTCCTGTTTGAATGGTTTTCCAGAGACAGGCGGAGACTGAGTGTTCTTGTATGCATGTGTACCCTTGAGCACGAGAAAATTAGAAAAGAAATTAATTCCTTACTCATATATATATATATATATATATATATATATATATATATATATATATATATATATATATATATATGCATACATAAAGTTTCATTTTATAAATAATATAAATAATATATATATATATATATATATATATATATATATATATATATATATATATATATATATATATATATATATATATATATATATATATATATATTATAAAATTAAACCTATTCATATGCAACATGCCCACAGGGGCACCGGCTTCCAAAGAATATGGTGTTCATTAGGAAGAAATAAGAGTAAGTAGAGGGAAATACATAAAGAAGAGATGCCATTTATTAAAAAGGAAAAAAATTAAAAAATTAATAAATAGATAAAAATGTTTTAAAATGAATGGAGAATAATATTAGGGCAGTAATGCATTGCATCTTCACTTGAAATTCGGAAGTTCCAATTACACGACACCCTCTGGGTGGCTGTGCCACAGTCCAAAGTGTGAGGAATAAAGGACCTCTGGAACTGAGAAGTTCGACAGCGAGGCACATTTACTGCCTACTGGCTCTGCTGTTCAGCGAATTTGGTTGCTCTTGACAGGTAAAGGGGATCAGGGATCAATCGTGAATGTGAGAGATCTCTGTAGAAATACAACTTATGAAAAAGTAACAAACAAGAGACCATCCATCTATGGTTCAAGTCATAACGGCTAATGTTAGGAAACTGAAACCTACCAACACGAGCCACTCTATCTAAAAGAGATAAATCCCTGGCAGAAGCAGACATCCACACCGGAGAACAGTATTCTAGTAAAAGAAGCACAAACTACCTAAAACGGGTTGCAATGATTTTATCACTGTTATAAATATATGAGGTCTTACGAACAATACCTAACTTTCGTGCGGCATTTGCTGAAACTTTCTTTAGATGTTTCTCAAAAGTTAGATGTGAGTCAAAGGTTACACCTAGAATAGTTAAAGCTTCAGACTCATTCAGCAAAGCTCCATCCACCTGAAGGGGAGAATGGGGTGGGAAATCTGTACGAGATCTGCTAATCAATAGTGTTTTTGTGTTACTGGAGTCCAGCCTCATACCCACCGACTACACCACTCAGTGATCCGGTCCATGTCCCGACTGAGACTGAGGGCAGCTTCATTTCTCATAAGTGGAAACTTTACGACATCCACAAGTGTTGCATCACCGGCATACTGAACAATCTTGTTTTTCAGGCCAACAGCCATATCACTTGCATATACTAAAAATAACAGTGGACCAAGAACACTGCCCTGTGAACCTCCAGACACAACAGGTCTTGGTTCACTAAAGATCCCGTCCACAGCAAATCGCTTACTGCCTACATGTAAGGAAATCTTGAAGTAATCCTAAAACATATCTATCTACTCCAAGAGTCTGAAATTTATAAATAAATGCCTTGTGAAATATATATATATATATATATATATATATATATATATATATATATATATATATATATATATATATATATATATATATATATATATATATATCACAAGGCACTTCTCTATAAGATAAACTTCAGACTCTTGGAGTGGGTAGATATGTTTTAGGATTGCTTCAAGATTTCCTTACAGGTAGGCAGTAATTAAACAATTAATTTCTATGATCACTTTGACAAGGACTTTTAAGAAGTTATTGTGCAACCAGGAAACAGGATGTTAGGAGAGAAAGAGAATATTCCTTAAGGGAAGGTGGTTAAACTCGCCATCGAGAAGTTTGTCTGAATAAGTTAAAGTTAAAAAAAAAAAAAAAAAAAAAAAACGAAACGGCTAATCTGAAAAATCCTTGACTTTCCAAACTCAAGAAGTAGGTTTTACTCATCAATAAAAGAAGCCTCTTTCCTGCTGGAAAAACGAGTTGGTATTTCACTTTCATTTTCCTATTTTACTCATTCCGCCAAAACTTTCTGGTAGCGCGTCGATGCTCATTACAAATGGCGTGAAACTAAATGGAAATTTTCCCTTTACACTTTTCAGATATGTCCTTACGTATTTATTAGTGAGAGAGAGAGAGAGAGAGAGAGAGAGAGAGAGAGAGAGAGAGAGAGAGAGAGAGAGAGAGAGAGAGAGAACTGTCTTTGCGAGGAAACTGCCAACAATAGCGCCAGTGACTTTATGTTAGATAACTCGAGGACTTGTTTTTGACGGAAATTTCAATGTCGAATTAAAATCCATTATTATGAGTGACTCAATAATGCCTAAGATTTTTTTACTTCTACTGTTCTGTGTTACATATTTCCCAATATACCCAGTTCCTTTTTTCTACAAAATATGAACTGCAGAAAATATGGGCAAGATAAGTGAAGCAGATAAATATCTAAACATATCATATTCTATTATTCATATAATCTAAATTTAGTACAGAAAGAATTGACCAGAATTTCATAAATTACGTGAACTCTAATTATGAAGACAGTCAAAGATTGTGGAAGATGCTGACATATTTTGATATTCCAGTATTTATAACATTTTTTCTGAGCAAACAAAAGTTGGGTATTCACTTCACAGGTTCATAACGCGTGTAAAGAAAGAAACCACAACTATTTTATATTTATAGTCCGCGAGAGTGTTTGAATTACTTTTGCCCTTCTGACTTTCGATTTTCATTTTATTGGGGTGCTCTGAAGGATTCTCGGTTGATGAATTTCATCGTTTAGAATTATTATCGAAGATCCATAAACAGTAAAAAAAATGTTAAAAAATCATGTATTATCAAAAAGAAAGTTAAAATTATATGGATAGAAATAAACCACTTCAATATAACATATGCTAGAGGGCGCAATTTCCCCCTTTAAGTGGATGATATGCACAGCAAGGTATGGATGTGCACTTTTGTACGATGTATGTTTGTATGTTGGTCTGGTAGTGCATGTCGGCATTAAAGCATTCGGCCATAATTCCCCCAACCCTCAACTTTCTGTACAAGGACCACTGGAGGTCGCAAGATTCTTTCCACGGACTCTCGCTAAAGCCAGAACTGACATGGTACTCTCATTTTGATTTCATGTCGTTATTATAATTAAGTGTAATTAATTCTCCATTGATTTAATAATTATATATGGCTCTTACTATATACAATATCTTCGATCCTATCACTCTAGCATAATTAAAAAAATATATTTATATATTACAGCCGAATGCGTTCCAACTATTCTCTTCCATATACATATATATATATATATATATATATATATATATATATATATATATATATATATATATATATATATATATATATATATATATATATATATATATGTATATATATATATATATATATATATATATATATATATATATATATATATATGTTCATTTTTAACTGACGATTTGATTAATCCATATAATAAACATAAATCCTTTGAGAAGTCCTTTATCAATGGGAAAAAATACTGAACACTCCTGAGCAGTCAAATGGCCACAAAAACAAAACAAGAGGGTAAAATAAAAACTTAATATTTTGCTGTAAACACATTCCTATCAATGACATCCCTATCAATTACATCCATATTAATTACATCCTTATCAATTACATCCATATTAATTACATCCCAATCAATTACATCCCTATCGATTACATCCCTGTCAATGACATCCCTATCAACGACATCCCTATCGATTACATCCCGATCAATGACATCCCCATCAATTACATCCCTATTAATTACATCCCTATTAATGACATCCCATCAGTGACATCCCTATATACCTATTAATTACATCCCCATCAATTACATCCTTATAAATTACATCCCCATCAATTACATCCCTATAAATTACATCCCTGTCAATTGAACCCACAGGATATTCTGCTTGCCTTGTAAACTCGAGTCCATCTTTTCATGATGTAAAATGAGGAATGGGATGTTTGCATTTCGACATATTATTTGTTTTTGCTGTTTATCTATGCTAAAGAAAAGTGTATGAAAAACTAAATGACAGTTTATATGGCATAAAAGAAATATTTAGAAACGTGTAAAATAAGATCAACATACCACGACAATGCAATATTTCGAAGTTAAGAACTTCAAAATAGAAACTTTGCGCACTAATCCTTGTATATATCGTCCATATTGCTATCGAATGATCCTTGGGCTTTTTGGCTTGTTTTTTTTTTTTATTCATTGTAACTAGCGTTTCATTACTATATATATTTATATATATATATATATATATATATATATATATATATATATATATATATATATATATATATATATATATATATATATATATATATATCTGTATGTATATATATATATATATATATATATATATATATATATATATATATATATATATATATATATATATATATATATATATATATATATATATTAAATTTTTTACTCACATCGGGATAGAACCCAGGTCTTTTAATTGAAAGGCAAAGGCTCTGCCAACTGAACCACATAGGTAATAAAAAAAGTTGGGACCCAAGTACCATTGTACCGAGGGCTTTTACCTGGGCAGGCTAACTATCTAGCATACCAGCGAGTTTTACCCAACATCCCGAGCCACCAGTGACCCAGTTAGCAGCATTTCCTTCGAATTATCCCTTCCGAGTGAATAAGATAAGAATGCTGATCTCTAGTTCTGCCCTAAGCCTCATAATACTACTAAAATGTGACTGACCCAAAAAATGTATTTATTTAGTGTTTTCATTGCGACAATGAACAAACATTCTTGCAAAGCAAAATTCACTTTTTGAGATTTAACCACAACATTCATTTATTATCTATACATTAATAGGCATTTTCAAAATATTTTGGCACTTTGATTAATCAGTCACTTCCCAGAATAACATCCTATTATTTGAATGCTTATGTGCTTCACCCTGCCATAGATGAGTTGACTTAGACATGTCATGTAACCCTCGCCAATGATGTCAGGCTAAATTTTCAAAATCTGTAATTCTCATTTTATGAGATGAACACTCAGCATAGTCAGTAGAGTTAGGTTTAAATGCTTAACAGCTTTTTAAGTGTGAGTAATGAATCTAGTCGGTATCAAAGACAGCTGAAGAATGCTACAGGAAAATCGAAATTTCAGTCCCGTGTCACCGTATGGAGAGACAACAGAATATAGGTCAACGCTTTTTTTCTCCTCATCCAAACAACAATTTCTAAAATACTCTCAAGATGAAACTGAAGTTCATTTAAAAATATTGTTTTATTTTCTAGTAAAGCGCCAAAATAGTCATATTACCTAAAACGCTCCCCATTTCGGAAAAAACTCCGTTCTGTTCTCCAATAAAATTCCAAAAGTAATATCTTCATCTTAGTACGAAGATAGGAGGCTCTCTCTCTCTCTCTCTCTCTCTCTCTCTCTCTCTCTCTCTCTCTCTCTCTCTCTCTCTCTCTCTCTCTCTCTCTCTCTCTCTCTCGGGAAACCCTTACATAAAATATGAACCGGAAATCTGAGCAAATTTTTTTTCCCTTTCCTGAATAAGAAAGATTTTGCAGATGTCTCCAGAATTCCATGGAAATTATCCCGGAATTGAAAGATCGTGATATCTTACTTCTCAGAATCTAGAAGGAATGGGATTTAATCGCTCTTTGAAAATGGAGTTTGAGCTCTCAATGGAAAATCAAAAATAAAAACTATTGTTATAAGAATGTGGGGAAAATATTGGTTTGTTGGTGGCTTTTTGTTCAATAAGGATTTAATCAGTCCCGCTTCTCATCTCCCGATATTCCATTATTATTTCTATCACTACAATGATCAATCCTATGACGATTCATTGTCCTATTATCAGCGTTTTTATTACGAAATGTTTGATCATTATTTATTTTCCTATCTTCAAAGTATTTTTTCAGCAACCTGTATGTACACTTCCCTGAAGAAAAGTTGATCGGTCAAGTGGAAAAAGGAAAACATTATCGAGGTGAAAAATTTTATGACAGGAACCATGAAGTTGGTAGAGAAGGAAATAAACAAGACATGAAACTTCTGAATGTCTAAAACTAAACTAAGTGATGGCGGTTCAGGCTGTGTGCTGACTTTCATCCCATGAGGGTCAGTTTCTGCATTCTTTTCACTGCGCCATTTTCTGCGGGGTGTTTACAAAGGCGCTCACAAAAGAGATATCGAGTTCGTTGAAACTCTCTCCGCTGGTTTCAAGACTTCTGCACACTTTCTTGTTCTAGGATTACATGCACACAACACACACACACACACACACACACATATACATATATACACATATATATATATATATATATATATATATATATATATATATATATATATATATATATGTATGTATGTATATGCATATATAATAGATATACACATACATACATACATACACACACACACACACACACATATATATATATATATATATATATATATATATATATATATATATATATATATATATATATATATATGCAATACTAAAGTTATAAATAACTGAATATATAAAAGGAGTTTTATGAGATACCAACAACGAAAAAATCTTGAAGTGTTCACCGTTCAGTCTGGCTAGTTCGATTTGTCCTTTTTATGGAAGATGACCGACAAAGAGAGAGAGAGAGAGAGAGAGAGAGAGAGAGAGAGAGAGAGAGAGAGAGAGAGAGAGAGGCAATGTGCATTCATCCCAGAGGTCTCCACTGGGCATTTTCATCTTCCCTCAAAGCACGTTTCTGTAAACATCAAGTGCTTTCAAGGTCACTCTCCCTCTCCTTCTGTGTTCATTTTTCTACTGGGTCGTCCCCATGGACTCAGCAAAAGAACAGATCTTCATTTTCATCGTTTTCATAACGGACTTACATCATTTTCCAACAGTTTCTTCCTTACTTATGTAGATATGCGTATTTACTCCTGCAAGAGTGTACCCCAATAGAGTTATGTCCAGTAGCGGGAGAACACAATAGTTACCGTTATCTTCCCATTGTGAAATGAAGGTGGAACTGCATGTATATGTATATGTATATGTATATATATATATATATATATATATATATATATATATATATATATATATATATATATATATATACATACATACATATACATATATATTTGTATTTATGTATGTATATATATAAATTAAGCTTTAAATTTTGTTTAATATCCAATTCTATCCACCTCGGGAATATCACCGATGAGGAATTATAATTGATAAACGAGTTCTGGGTAATTTCTGAAGTCTTTCTATTTGAAAAATTAGAAATGAAGCTGATTTGAGTAAAAAAATAATGATATCATGAGATACCATTTGAATTGTGCGAAACCCATCATAAAAATTATCAGTATTTTCGAAGTCTACCACTAAGCCAGAGGTGGTCTGGCTTCCAATGAGTCCACTGCGGTGAAGACAGGGACTGATGAATAAAATAACTGGGCCGTTGCTGCATACAAGGAAACTTTTATATGTCACAGGACTTCGTGTTATCACATTTTGAGAGTGATCTCTATAAAATGGTTGATTTTGTAGTTCTTTGTGTTTTGTCAGCGTTTATGACTATTGCTCATATCTATAAAGTTTCATATTACTGTATTAAGTATGAATATTTACTTTGCACTTTCCCCTACTTCACTGCAATATCTATCAGCTTGAATAACGAGACGCAACTCCCATTCCATTCTTTTATGCACACACGCGTATCTGTACACACACAAAAACAAATACACCAACAGGAAGTGAAATATTGAAATGATACATTCATAGAGAATGTGAGATATCTAATCATTATTCTTTGCATTTAGAAAATACTGAGTCTTTTTACGAAAAATTAGGAAATATTACAAAAGGAGCCTTATCAGCAATACATAAAAGAAGACTGGGAAACTACAAAGGGCCAAGGTTTAATATGATTACAATTCGCCAGCCCAAGAAAATGTTTCCTTTTGGTTTCCAAGAAATAAAGATCGGTTGCATTTGTAAATTTTCACAAAACAAACGCATGAAAAGGGCAAGTTCAGTAAAATATAAAGAATGAATTTTTTAAAAGCTATCAACACGATATATTTACAATGACTATGTACCGAAACTCTCGTCTTCTTTGTACATTTTCCAGAAAATTCCACAATGGCCTCCTCCCCCCCCCAAAAAAAAACTCTCTCAACCCAGCTATTTCTCATTTGGAACGTTCCAAAATGTGATGAATCCTAGTACAGATTAGCAAGATATTCAAAAACCTGATTACCTAGTCTCCTAATCAAGACTGCATTACAAGAAATATGAATCGGAACTCTAAACTGACTTCCTGAGCCTCTTTCAAAGAAGAGTGTCCCCATAGTTTATTTATACATTCAAAGAAATTATTCTTGAATTGAGAAGTCATCATTTCTTATTTCTAAGTGTCCATTAAACCCCCCATGATAAATTGGAGTAAGTATATCGATGGCAAAGGGCAGGAAAAAGTCATGAAAGGAGAGTTGTTTGAATTGTCTTTTAAGGACACCTTGGTTTGATATTACAAATAATTATAAAAAGAAAATTCCTCCGATTTTTTATGGGATGGGATATTAAAAATCAATAAGTCAACATCTAATCTTATATGATAACCTTTTTTACTATAATAATCAATATCATTGCTACTATAATTGTTTTGATTGTCAAATATTTCTTTTTCAATATTGTATATCGAGTTTCTATATCTTCTACATACTTGTTTTATGGAAAACTCTGAACCTATAAATAATAAAAAAGTTCAATTTCAGTAAAATATACAGCCCGCAAAAAAATAAAAAATAAAAAACAGAAAAAACAGTCATAAGAACAAAGACGTCCCATGAACCCTTCAGAAGTCTGAAAAAAAAAACTGATGACAGCTTAGGCCGTGTTGCAGCCTTCATTCCAGGGCAATGTGTTTGCATTGTTCTGTTTGCTTCATTTCCTGTGGAATGTTTGCTCACGCGTTCCTGGAAGAACTATTGTCTGTGCTTAAATTCTCTCTGTTTTACTTATGTTGAAGACTTTTGTTCTCATATTTATTCATAGTCCTTTGTCCAGGTTTTATACATACACAAAGTCATATCTATCTATATACAAATAACACACACACACACATTATATATATATATATATATATATATATATATATATATATATATATATATATATATATATATATATATATTATACCCAAACAAACGTACATACATACATCCACCGCTACAAAGGGGGGTATAAAATGTCACTCCGTTATCTGGCCTTGATCAAAGATCAAAAGGGGATTTCACAGTCCGAATGTAAACCTCCCTTCTCAAACATGTGTAATCTAAAGTCAGTCTATGAATATATAATATTATGTTGGTCTGTAAAATAGTGTAATATTAAAATATAGCTATATTTTTGGATTCAGACCAACATTTGAAGTCCATAAACTAAAGTGAAATGGGAGATATTTCGTTTCATTTAGAGACTGCCTTAAGTTTTTGTCTCTTCGATTTTTCTCCAAAAATAAGTTAGGAAATATCTCTTTGTAATCTCAGGTCGTCGAATATTCTGAAATAAAACCAGTGTAAAAGCAAAGAAACAGTGACCGCGTTAGTGTGCGGGGAGCCTTTGTCATAAAAAGACTCCATCTCAGAAACACTTATTTTATTTTTATCTCAGTTACTTCAGCAAGATTATGTGTTTATCAAACCACGAGTGAGTCTAAGAGAAAACTAATAATAAAATCAATCTGCTTGAACAATAATATATGGAATGAAATGCTTAAACGTATAATATCGTTTGACCCACTGGAAAAGCTACAGTTTACTGTGATGAGGTTAGTCGGACGAAGAACGTTCTAAATATCATGACTCAAATCATTTTCCTTCGCTTCATATAGGATAATATTCGAGATTCCCACCGTTAAGACCTTGATTGAGCTATTTCCTCTTGGAATGAACCAACGTTAGCTTCACAATATTGGAGCCATAAAAGCCTCATTTGGCTCCAGCGACATTTAAATGCAGGTCTTCCCATCAGGAGGAGGAGGACAGCACGTTGTGGTCTGCTTTCGTTCGGTCTCTTTCGGAGTGAGATGTCTCCCAGTGTCCGCAGTGATGGATAATCATTTTACTGATTTTTATTAGAAAAGTTTCCGTTTCCAGTAGATTTGCTCTTCATAGAAAAGTCACCATTATTTCACTCACAAACAATACCTTAGAAGTGAATTAGAGGTTATTTATATAACATTGCTTCTTCGTACAAAATTCATCGTGAATGATGAAACGGTTCGTGACTCAGCATCGCTGAAAGGTCGCAACATATAAAGCCATTATTAGACAGGTGGTATATTGGCCAAAGCTGCAATACATACTCACTCTCTCTCTCTCTCTCTCTCTCTCTCTCTCTCTCTCTGAAAGAACGTCTCATAAAGGTAAAGTACAAACTTCGTCAAAAAACCCCATTTATCAATAGGTTTATCTACAAACTTTATACATAGAAAGTAATTTAACTGGTTTATCGGATGAATATATATTGGAGGTTTCGTTAACTGGCAGACAAGGCTAATCAGGACTCACTAAGACAGGCCAACAAACTGCATTATGTACCTCGCTCAAAAAAAAAAAAAAAAAAAAAAAAAAAAAAAAAAAAAATGGAAACTGTACTTAAGCATCATCGTTGGAAAAAGCCTTGATACAAGTCAGACCCGGGACATGGTGATCGTTCCTCCATCTTTTGTGTTCCTTGAGGCACTAAAATTGCCTCTCTAAGAAGGCGCCTTCGCCACCATTTAGGGGCAGTTCATCTTCAGCCACCTTCTCAGCAGTGGCAGAACGCTTGAGCTGGGCAGACACGGCCTCTCGATCTCTGAGCAAACAATGATTTCAGAAGCTTTTGGCTGCAGAGGAAGGATTAACAGGAATGATTAACAAGACAAACGTTTCGAAGTCCTACGGAGGGCTTACTGATACGATAGCATACAGAGCTTAATACTGTCTCATCTTTCTTTAAAAAATACTCATAGTAGCATGAGTATTCATATGGAGAAATAAATCCAGAGTTACATAAATGTACATATAGTCAAAGACAGATCTGTACAGATTCCCGAAAGCTATCTGTACACATCTATCTTTAAATATCTGTACATTTACAAAACTGTGGATTTGTTTCTCCAATCTTTGTTTATCAGAACTTGATATTGTCTCATTATTGGATAGCACTTTAATCGATGTTCTCTGGAAGTGTTTGCTATGCTACAGCGATAAATTATTTTCTATTTCATTTTCCTGTTATCCATTCCATTAGGCGCTGAGAAAGCTGTAAGCCCCTGTAGTATCAGGTAAAGAAAGGTCTGGTAAAATTTCTTGGACATTTTCCAGCACCAACGAGCATCCATTAACTTCCATTTCTATCAGTCTTCAATAATGTTAAGATTTCGAGGTAACATATCAGTTATGTCATTAAGGACGCTTTTGGCTGAAACTCTAACCCACTTTGAATGCGATACTGATATTCATTTTTGTCTCGGTAAAATTATGATGTTAAGCCTGATTACTTAACTATCTGCTTCTCTTGTGACATCATTAGATTAGATCCTTGGCTGTCTCTATTTCATAGTTAAGAGTTATGAAAGTTTATCTAGTTTACTGAGGCACAGGAATCCAGGAATCCTTCCACGGAGGACCAATGGTTTTTAATAAAAGCAGATTAAAAGTACCCAAAAAGTTTCCTCCCTTTCTTCCCGGCCACAGATGTGTTTGCCTCTCATTTCTCCTTCGTCGGACCTTCGAGATTTCCTTTCCGAGAACCTTCAGCCAGTGCACATTATTCGTTGGAAATTCACTGAAGACGACAAGGAAGATAAGGATAACATACGATTGTAATTGCAGAAATATGTTGGTATCACATTATTTATGAGATACTGAAAAATATTTATGAAATGAATCCATAAAATATAATCTTCAATTATTTGCCTCTGAAATAGATCAAGGGCAACAACACCATCTGATGTGGGGATCTCCCCTTTTTGGTGTAAAGGCCCTTCTTGATTTTATGACCTTATCGAAAATTTCATATTGATAAAAAAAACAACTGCTGCTGCAAAAGTTACAACATCAAATGGAATGTTTTGTATGAATCAAAATATAATCCTTTTTATCTTTTCATACCTTTTTCTTTTGATTAAGCGGTGTCATGAAATTTTATTGCTAAAAGCAAAAAATTAGAATTCAATAAACCAGTGACTAAACTCACTCCTTCCGGGGTAACATTGGTGATACTTCAAACCAAGAATCTTATATAAAGTTTTTGCCTCCTATTTCATTTATATCTAGCAAGAGCTTTTAATGAACCTTTTGCGAATCGTTAGTAGGTAAAAAAAAAAAAAAGTTTTGGTTATTTCGAAAAGACTTTTTCCAGGAAGTGTGACTTGCAGTATTCGAACGGATCAGACATAAAAAACGGAACAATAAATAAAGCGAAAAATGCATGCACATTTGATAGCCAACAAATCACAAGGGAAAAGCCGATTGCGCTGGAAAATGCTTCAGTGTAAACTGGCAGCTTTTATCGGCGGGAAATACAATTATTATACTGTACAAATCAGAGAGTAATGGAATCAAAAGAAATAAAATCCTGTTTGTGTTCTCTTCGCTCTGTTCACTGCTGGTGGCATTGTGTTCTGCCGAAAGTTAATTAGCACTTTCATGGTCATTAACGGTTATTATTTAATTTTATAAGCTCACTTATACCAACGTCAGTACAACAATAATGATAAATGTTTTTTATTTATGATTATAGCCTATGTTGACGGCCATTGAAAAGCCTGCCGTGGAAATCTTTCAAGCAACGTTTGGGCCCTTTCGACTGATCTTATTTCAGAGGCATCAAAATCTCCGCTGAGCCTTTATCAAAAGAATATTTCAGAGGCATCAAATCAGAATCTTATTTCAGAGGCATCAAAATCTCCGCTGAGCCTTTATCAAAAGAATCTTATTTCAGAGGCATCAAAATCTCCGCTGAGCCTTTATCAAAAGAATCTTATTTCAGAGGCATCAAAATCTCCGCTGAGCCTTTATCAAAAGAATCTTATTTCAGAGGCATCAAAATCTCCGCTGAGCCTTTATCGAAAGAATCTTATTTCAGAGGCATCAAAATCTCCGCTGAGCCTTTATCAAAAGAATCTTATTTCAGAGGTATCAAAACAGAATCTTATTTTAAAGGAACCAAAATTTCTGCTGAGCCTTTATCAAAAGAATCTTATTTCAAAGGCACAAAAATCTCTGCTGAGTCTTTATCAAGAGAATCTTATTTCAGAGGCATCAAAATCTCCGCTGAGCCTTTATCAAGAGTATTTATTTCCGAAGCATCAAAATCCCCGCTGAGCCTTTACCAAGAGAATCTTATTTCCGAGGCATCAAAATCTCCGCTGAGCCTTTATCAAGAGAATCTTATTTCCGAGGCATCAAAATCCCCGCTGAGCCTTTATCAAGAGAATCTTATTTCCGAGGCATCAAAATCTCCGCTGAGCCTTTATCAAGAGAATTTTATTTCCGAGGCATCAAAATCTCTGCTGAGCCTATATCAAGAGAACAAATGTTCCCAAAGAAACAAACGGATTTCGGATAAATATCGAAGCATTCAAATTAGTTTCAAATTCAGGGACAGAAGACGAAGATTATAAGGAATTATTGACAAAAATATATTTTTTATCACTGCACAGGACAAACAACACAGCATATTCTGGGCGATGCTTTCACGAGAGCTGCACAATGTGGGATACGAACAAAAATAAGTTCCAAAAAGAATTCCCAAAATGGTTGGAAAGATTTATAGTTAAGATGAAGAGATGAATGGACAACGTGCTAAGAAGGACTGACAGATTGGACAGAAGGCCTCAGGATTCGAGAATGGAAATCAGACGTTCTATTTAACTGAACGAAAAATAAATGGAAGTCGTCAGGTGTATTCAACGAAGAATAAACACTTACATTAACGATGAAATATCATAAAACATGCAATGTCGCACATTCACGGTCTTCTTCATACACACACGCAAGTTCATGCACACTTGAACACATTCCTCTCACACACTGAGATGGAGGCCATTGGCCCCGATCCCTGACCGGAGCCTGAGAGCCAAGCAACATCTCGCCGCCTTGATTAAGGGCAATGAGCTTTGAGAGCTTCACAGGACACTATCACAGGAGGAGTTTGGCTGGCTCTCTCTCTCTCTCTCTCTCTCTCTCTCTCTCTCTCTCTCCTCTCTCTCTCTCTCTGCCTATAGTCTATTTAACCATCGACCCCTGGAAAGATGTCTTTTTTTGCAGAGACCGAATAGAATTTTGGCTGTTTATCAGTTCTAAATGCATGTAATGTCATATAACGTCAATATAATTCATTTTATGAATATAGTTATCCTTCAGAATCGTACACGTGTGTTAAATATGTATTAATATGCATACAGAACGTAATATTCTTAATATGAATATGTTACTTATGAGTTCATTTCTATTAGCGAGTAAAAGTAAGTATAGCTTAGTTTTACCACACCACTGAGCTGATTAACAGCTCTCCTAGGGCTGGCCCGAAGGATTACACTTATTTTACGTGGCTAAGAACCAATTGGTTGCTTAGCAACGGGACCTACAGCTTATTGTGGAATCCGAACCACATTATAGCGAGAAATGAATTTCTATCACCAGAAACAAATTCCTCTAACTCTTCATCAGCCGGCGGCGGGAATCGAACTCCGGCCCATCGAATGACGATCTGAAGCTCAACCAACTCGGCCAACAAAGGGCTATTAGGGAAGAAGATGAACGTTGGAGTGAGAGGGAAGTGTGGCTCGTGTTTTCCGAATGTTGTGATGACATTGCAATACGTCGACACTTTCGTCGCAAACCGAAGGGGCCGTGATTCAAGGAGGTAACATATTTGCCAGTTTTCGGTGATATGTATTTTGTATTCAAGGGCAACACTGTTGTGTTAACCTGTTAGTAAAATCGTATCCTGTTATGCTGTTAAAGTATCATGTGTATGTGTCACAAGATGTGTCTAGTCTAGCAACTCAAAGTTACCAGACGTACAAACGTATGTTTGTATTTCAAGGCCAGTCCGGGTGTAAGTGATTTGCTCATTTATTTCTGATACCTTTTTTTAAGACAGAAGTCTTGGACATTCTTCTTTGTAATAAAGAAGTGATGAAAAGACAACGAAGATGTTTGAATAAGCCTTCAGCCCATTACACATATACGAGTACTTAGTTTTTCCAAAACCTTTGATATTTCCAGGGAAAAAATATGTCTAAGGAGTGCTGTTTGGCACACGGTCACTTACACACACAAAGGGAGAGTAACGCGGGCATAACTCAAGAACAATTAATGGTATTGGTTCGGTTTCCTCAGACTTTATTGCACCTAACCCAAAGAGACCCGGCTGAAACCAATAGTTTATTGCTTCAAAAAGATAATCGTCTCGTCTTAACTTTATTTGCCTGTAACATCGACATCGATATATGTTTAGAAATAAATTAATATTTATTTTAAAGAAAACATTATGTAAATTTTATAAAAAAAAAAAAAACCTCCATTGTATCAGAATAAACCTCCATTAATTACGAAAAATAACAAAAACTACTATTTTTATTTGAATTCGCGAATAACGTTCATTATAGAATCACAAATATTACATAAAATGTATTTCCGTTGCAGCGAGATTTTTCTACTTCCATCAAAGGGTGTAAAAAAAACATAAAAAAAATGCAATGACTGATATAATTATGTTCTGCTGGAAAGCATTATACTATAATTCTTGCTATAGAGTATATTTTTCGCGGGCTCTCCATCTCTGAATGTACAGAAACACTGAGCATAGTTAACATACGCTGATCATTGCATAAAGGAATAATTGCACACGAACTCATGTTGCACTTGATAAATTTTTTGAGAGCATAAAGATAAATAAAAGAAAGGTCACGCACACAATACACAGCAAAATATCTCTACATACCCTTAGTTCCTTCTTAGAAGATCAGCTGGTGGAACGGTCTCAACATTACCAACTGCCACGGAAGTTGGCGGTTAGTAAAGCCCAGCCACCCGGAGTACACAGAAACCCGACTTGGCCCTTTTTAACTCTGGAAACATTCAACCGACCGGGATGAAGCTCCGGCTTTAGAAGTTTCCCACTAAGGTCTCGAGAGAGAGAGAGAGAGAGAGAGAGAGAGAGAGAGAGAGAGAGAGAGAGAGAGAGAGATCTTTAATAAAACAAAGCAACTCGGTAAATTCGGACGAAGCACACTAGCAGTTATTTGAGACAAGGCTCGGGTCTTCCCCTGACGTTCAAAAGCAATAACCTTTGTGTACGTATTATTCCAGATCAAAGATAATGCTTTGGCAACATCAACAGAGTTGATATTGGTTGCGTTTACAATTGTTTCTCTTCTGACTTTGTCTCGGTTGCGTGTGCTCTGCAATGAATGTAGCCTCTGGGATGGAAAGACTTCAGAACAAAACGCGAATTCTCCATCACAGAGAACTCTGCTTCCTTCTTCGTATAGACTGCTAATGTATCCTTCGTCTTGGTAACGGCTGACATGGGTCGACATTTCATGGGAAATTAGTTGTTTTAAAAGTATAAGAGGCACTGGATGGCAGTTGGCAAAAACGGATTTCAATTTCCTTTTTTTGTTTTATTGTTAGAATTTCGTTAAAACGACACTCGAACGCATGGGAATGTCCGTGATCATAACTGGAAATAGAACAAAGTTCAAAAGACATTTCCAAAGACCAAATTTATGTATTCCTTCTCAAAGATGTGTTCATTCAGTCCATACATCAATATATATCATGCTGCGAGGGTCCATTAAAAAGGCGAAGCTCGTTTTCTCTCTTCATTGAACAAAGGCAGACTGAGACGTCCTTGTCAGGGGGACAAGCGGTCAAAATCACATGTTGCACATTCATGGTCCTTTGCCAGGACATCAGAACATCAGTTTACTAGCAAATATGTAAGGCAACTTCATTATCCTAGAGTCAAATAAACATAACACCGGAAATCGGCTCGGCAAATATTTTACCACCTTGATCACGCCACCTCCGGTTGAAAGTAGCGTCTACGTTTCAATAAGTCATTAAATATTTTCATAAACACTAGATCCGAGAACTCTCTTACTCCAACTCTGTCTTCTTCACTACTTTTTATAGAAATGATTTAGATAGTAACATATCTGGATACAATCGTCATTTTCATTATGATTATTATATCTTACATATACTGTATATATTAACATTCCCTTATTACATATATAGTAAAGTGCTGTTCTGTAAAATAGTATAATGTTCAAATTTCTATCATCTTGGCTTCGAACCAAGCACTGGAGGTCCATAAACAAAAGTGAAAAGGGAGATATTTCCTTTCCGTTACAGCCTGCCTTACGTTTTTTGCCTTCGATTTTCCCTCCGGAGATTTGTTAGGAAATATTTCTTTGTAATCTCCGATTCTCAAACGTTCTGATTTAAAACCAACGTAAAAATAAGCTTGTTTCTTTGCTCTGGAAAAAACTGACCGCGTTAGAGAGCGGAAAATTTCGTTATCCTAAAAACCACTGATTTTATTTTTATTTCAGTAACTTCATTAATATACATTGTGTTTATCAAACCACGAGCGAGTCCGTAAGGAAACTAGTCAAAATCAAGTTACATTCTTTCGAGTAACGGGGCAATAAGGTCACGGGTCTGCGAGTGTTGCCAGTAGATTTGCTCTTCATAAGAAAGCCACGACTATTTCACGCACAAAAAATAGTATTAGTTTAATTAGGGTCCATTTTTGCAAAAGTGTTTCTTCATGCGAAATTCATCGTCAATGATGAAGCGATCTGTGACTCAGAGTGATTCGCCTTGGAAAACATAGCTGAAGGGCCATAACAAACGGAGCCAGTAAAAGACAGGTGGTCTAACGCATGGAAGGAACAAAATGATGGTTTATAGGCTGACATTTGTCATAAGCCAAGGAGTATCCCTCAGTTACCTCCTACGTCCATCTTTTTGTCTTAATGAACGTTATAAAAAGAACCGTCATGTAAGTATTTTGCCAAGTTAGTGAAACTGGACGTAGGATTTTGTGCAGAGATGGAGGTTTCCCGCTTAACAGGTTACTATCGAGAGACGCCAATCATTAAGGCCATATCTACAAGCATGACTGAATCACTCATAATTAGATTCATTTTAATCAGTAAGCATATAAACCATATTACTGATCATTTTTTAACGTTTAAAACACCACTATTGCTGTATCAAACTTAATGAGATGAATTGTTTCAGTGCGATCAGTAGAGCATATATATGCATTAAATTTAGCCTCAACGTGGCTGTTGAAAAACTAAACATCTTTCAGAAATTTTACGAATACACAACTAATATATCCACAACACTTAGCTATAAAGGTTATATGGAAGTGAAATTTTTCTCTTCATCTTGATATAATACACACACACACACACACACGCACGCAAACATGCACACTCACACAACACATACACAGTATATATAAATATATATATATATATATATATATATATATATATATATATATATATATATATATATATATATATATAAATAATGTATTTCATTATGTAATATATATATATATACATATATATATATATATATATATATATATATATATATATATATATATATATATATATATATATATATATGTAAACTGTTGGCATTTTCACAAATATAATACACCCTTCCAATATGTTGTAATTGTTTTCGATATACATTTCAGGATAAACGGAGAATCTCTCTCTCTCTCTCTCTCTCTCTCTCTCTCTCTCTCTCTCTCTCTCTCTCTCTCTCTCTCTCTGACAGATGTTGTTTGTTTGTGGAAAAAAAAAAAGAATTTAAGTGGAATTTTAGAAAGAAAATCAAATAATTCTGTCATCATGGCAAAATAAAAATAAATCGGCTGAATAGTAATCGGAAACATCACTGTATTGAATCCTATGAATTAGCTCTGAGGGAATAAAAGCAGAAAAGAACGAGGAGAAATAAAGAGAAACAAATAAAAAAAAATCGTCTAGCCGAGAATACATCAGCCGCTTGTGTTGGATGCACTCAGTCCCTTCAGTGAATTAAACTTGTTGGGGACACGACCACCCCATTCGTTTTGAGACCGCTGCCAGACTGGCTCAGTCCTGGCAAGAGCGTCGTTTTAGAGGTCAATAAAACCCCAGTTGCTGTAAAAAAAATGGGGGGAGGGAGAATTTCTCTGCATGGAACATTGAAGGAAAGAAACCCTGGACTCCCGACCATCAGGGGAAGGAAAAGAAGAAAGAAAATATCCGTCACCTTCACCAATGAAAGGTAAAACTCGGTCGAAGTGTGTCCCTTAGTCTAATCCATCGTCTTGTAAGTAGTGAAAATGAATACAGCAGTTAGAAACCCGTTTCTTTTCACAGAAGAATTCCACTTCAAGAAACTTCAACCTTGTATCGAATCGGTGTGTTATCTGGTTAGTTTTCCAGCATCCTTGACAAAGGAGTTTGCTGATAAACTAGTTTCTTTAATCTCTCATTACTTTTACTTAATGTTTTTGGTTAAAAGTATGTGCGGTCCATTCCTTCCCTGTGAATTGTGATGTTGCAGATCTTTCAAACAACCTCATATTGCTTTGATTTTGTTGGCCATCACCAAAATAACTGATATTATGCTTAACTCGAGAGAAAATGAAATACTGACAGATATTAAATCATTATTATAGTTTACCATGTATTTCACGAACCTTAGGATTAACTTACATCCAAAGGCAATGACATTGATGAGTGTTTTCGCCGCATCCAGGATTCGAATCTAGGTCTTTGTCTCGAAATATATTCGAATCTAGGTCTTTGTCTCGAAACAATGATAAACAGTCAACTTCAACTATTCAGCTGTCAAACATTTGTAGCATAATATTTAGGAATCTACTGTAAAATCACGCTGTCATAAGTGGCAAAAATTCACACACACAGACACGCATACATAAACGCGCACACACACATTATATATAAATATATAAACATATTTATATACTGTATGTGTGTGTGTGTTTGTGTCAGTTCCTGATTGTGTATGCGGGTAATTAGAACCTGTGTAAAGCTGAGTTCTTGCGGAGTGAAAAGGCTCAGGAATGCCAAGGCAAGAGCTGCAAGGCCACCAGTTCCCAAACTACTTGTCAGACTGGTCTGTTGGTAAATGTTGTGTTTTATTCATTAAAAAACTTCCAAATGATAATCATGCTTCTCTTTGTACCGTTCCTTATAACCTCCAGTGAAAGTGTATTTTTGTTGTATCATCTTCAATCACTTCTTTAATACTTGAATTAACTGACTGATGCTAAATTTACTCAGCACATTTAGTAAATGCACATTAATCTACAAAAGACTATAGCTGCCAAAATCCTTTATGCAAGCCACATCAATGAACTGACCTTCCTTGATGGAAACGAATATATATCTACTTACCAATCAGTGACTTGAACTTATCTATCTATCTATATATCTATCTATCTATCCATCTATCTACCTATCTAGCTTTATCTATCTATCTATCTATCTATATACCAAGAGAGAATACTTCTATTTCACATGGTTAGCGCGAGAAAACACTTCTGATGAATACATCTTGTAATACTGGGTCGTTCGTGAACGCCTGGTACACGAATGTTCATCAGCATATACTTACAAAGACTTACACAGCTGGAGTCGAACCACCCTAAACACATTGCGCCACTCACCTCCTACTCATGCTTCTTTGATAGGGCAACACCTCGATCACGCCATCTAGCGAGCACGCTCGGTCTCCCTCTCCTTCTTTGCCCTAAACCTTCCGAATTACTCTCTTTTTATCATCATATTTGCCTTCTTTCTGTCCAAAGTGAAATCTAACGAAGTCGAGGCCAGACAACAAAGGATTTATGACACTCGTCTGAGCAATATTTCTTCTTATTCAACTTTCCTTTTTACATCAGCACTTCCGTACTGAAACTATTTTACTTGGTACAAATAAGGGATATGCCATCAAAATTATGTATTTCTCATCTCATGAATATAAAACTGCTTTATCTGATTGCGTTTTCATATTATTTCGTTATACGATGAGCTTCAGATAGCGTATGCACTGCCTGACAGGTGTACTGGTGATCTTGTAATATTGAGGCAACTGAAAATTGTTCTGTATTTCAATCAAAATCCCACATTTCATGAATGAAATAAATGACTAGAAGGTAATAAGAAGAATAAAAAAAAAATATATAACAAATTCAGAATTGTTCTCTAAACAACTGCGATATTCGATATCAGGAGGAGGTAACTCAGTCATTCCAGACAGAAACTGATTGACTTGACAGCGAAAAATGAGCCGACGTCGACGTTGATTTCATTATCGCTCGTTTAATGAAGTTCCTCTGCCGCTGACACACTCGATGCTCATTTGAACCTCACTTTCCATTCGTTTCTTTGCAGAAACGAAATTAAATATTTGAGCTCTTCTATTATCAGTAATTTGAGATTGTATTTGATTATGCAACGTGAACCCGTTGAGATTATGGGACCCGGGTTCGTTTCCCGCTACCGGACATAGTAATATCTTCATATTTCTTGCACTTGGATCTTAAGGCTTTGCAGTGACAAGCGTATCCAAAAAAGCTAGAAGAATTCGAGAAGTTAAGGGGGCATTGTGGTTATTACAATTACAATCACTTATTTCAATAAACTGTCTAAGAAACTGCTAAACAAGTCGAACATTTGAAAGGTTAACTGCTGAGAAGGAAACCGTAAATCTATGAAGAGTTTAATAATTTGTTTAATTTATTCTTCTGTAGTTTTATTTATAATATTCCTTTTTCCGATGAGAGACTGAGATGGCGATGGGTTCCAAAGTGAACGAATTCACCGAAATATATGTGGAGGAACTTCCTCGAAGAGGTAAACGGAGCATAAATACGGAAGAGGACAGACAATTCTACTGTACACTGGGAAAGAATGAATGAAGTGTTGGGCAAAAGGGTTCCCTTCGAACAAATATATCCATACCTTCTCTGTGAAAGTGTGAGGCTGGCGTGTACAATACAATGAGGGTATTTCAAGAAATACTTATTATTATTATTATTATTATTATTATTATTATTATTATTATTATTATTATTATTATTATTATTATTATTATTATTATTATTATTTCGTAAAGCACCCTGATGGTTATTTAGTTAATACTCGATTTCCAGAGAACAATCGTAAATTTTAGGTCTGAACCCCATTCTTTATTTAAATCAATATAAATTTGATGCACTTATTGTTTTCGTTAAAGATAAAAATGACCAATGAATTTTGATTACTTTTCTTCGTGGCTCCAACACGACAAACCGTATGAGATCGAAAACAAAATGATATCAATACACGAAACAAAAATTGAAAACCCAATTGTTTCCTATTCTTGGGTGTATAATTGTTGACAGTAGATACATTATCATTCATTAATAATTATATAGTCTCCACATTTGTCACTTAGTTTTTAGGTAAAACGAGAGAAAGAGAAAACTCGGTTGTTAATTCGACCTCATCCTGCTGAGGAATTTGCATACAGATTGGGAAGCTGTGACTCCTCATTCATAATTTTCACAGACGCGCCACCTAGAAATGGAAATGTAGGTATCGTAGCATTCATATCTCCACTGCTTAAATAGATAATTAATTACGCGAATGTCAAACGCCAACGGAATTGCTAAGTGTTCATTGCCATGGACTTTCCCAAAACACTATAATTGGAAGATGGAAGATATTCATTTCTCTGCCTCACATCATGCGTGAACGTCTGTGACTTTGAAACGCAGAATATCCTTTTTCCGATATATATAATGTCGGGATATGTGCGTAGTCAGAAAGAAATACTACGAGAAGATAAGGAAAAAAGGAGCCAACGGAGATATAACAACTTTACTTCACAATCAAAATTAACCATCATCTGTTGTTCTTTTGTATTATGACGTTATTTTTCCAGGTAAATAAAAACAAGTAAAAACTGCGCCGGAGTTTCTTCGGTGCAATCGAGTTTTCTGTACACCCGCTACAACGTATAATCAAGGCCACCGAAAATAGATCTATCTTTCGGTGGTCTCGGTATAATGCTGTATGAGCCGCGGCCCATGAAATTTTAACCACGGTCCGGTGTGGCCTATCCTATATCGTTGCTAGAAGCACGATTATGGCTAACTTTAAACTTAAATAAAATAAAAACTACTGAGGCTAGAGGGCTGCAATTATGTTTGATGATTGAAGGGTGAATGATCAACATACCAATTTGCAGCCCTCTAACCTCAGTAGTTTTTATGATCTGAGGGCGGACAGAAAAAGGGCGGACGGACAGATAAAGCCGGCACAATAGTTTTCTTCTACAGAAAACCAAAAAACTTGGGTCAAACGTTCCACCCACTCGTGCTTTTTAAGTAAAGGCTTCTGTTCCCACGAAAGAAAATATACACCCATATTTATATTCACTGTTGATATCTCTTTGAACATATTATCTTAGTGTAGATTGTTTGACGCTCTGTTTATGCCAACTTTTGTGAGGATGTTGATCGGAAATGCGGTGGAAGTTTTCTGCAGAGGTTTTCATCTTCGATCAAGCATTATAGAAGGAGAGTAGAAGTGACTGTTGCTTTCTCTGTGTCTGAGAAAACCATTATTAGTGATGTAACAACTTTATCTATGTATGTATGTATGTGTGTATATATATATATATATATATATATATATATATATATATATATATATATATATATATATATATATATATATATATATATATATATATATATATATATATATATATACTTATATATGTATTATGGTCATGAAAGACTGTCATCGTAAATTGGAGTCTGAAATCGTACATCCCTTATGATAAAAAAAATATATATTATATAGCAACCACTTTCGCTTTGTAAAATTACAAGAAAACTCTTGTTCTGATAAAAGAAACAATCATAAGTAAGGTAAAGAGAAGATGAATAAATCAAGGCAAACAGTGGAGAGACTGGCAACAGAGAGGCCTCTCTTGTCTGACAAGGCTCGGTTCAACTGACGGATGGAAGTGGAGCTGAAGTCTATGGTGCTTTTGATGCACTCCTGGAACAGGTCCAGTCAAATGAAACAATAATTTTCAGTTTCATTCCTTGGACATCAAGGAATTTATTTCCATTCTTCTTTTGTGCATTGTGAATTACCCAAGTAAACTAGAAGGAAAAAAGAAACTAGTGAGTTCATGAAGTGTTATTTCGAAAAAGTGAGAGTAATAAACGAAAATCTTGGAGCGAATACAAGATAAGAATATTTGAATGTAGTGATTTCGCTGCAAGAAAGGCGCGAAAGGCTAATATCTCGTTTGAAATGCAAAATTCTTCATATCTGGTCTTCACTTAAGTGGCAATAAACGCAATCGTAAGTAATTACTTTTGGAGAGTGATATAGTACTTGGAAATTATGTTAACTCTCTGGTTAGAAAAGGCTTCTGTGAGGAAAGGAATCAACGATTTTATTTTCTTCATTTGAAAATTTTTCTCCATCTGCATAGAAGCATACCGTTCTGGATTCTCATTAGATCATGAGGATTCTCATTAGATCAAGAATATTTATGATTTTTATCCACCTCATGCGCCTCCTTATTTAATTATTTTTTGTACATATTTACTGTGCTTGTTGATTTATTTACTCATTTGACTAAGTATTTGTTTTATTAATAGTTACTCATTTTGCATTTGTTAACAAAAAGTATTATTTATAATTACAGTCGATATCTGAAAAATTTTGGCACTTAAAATGTAAAAACTCGTAAAAATATGGGAATAATTAATGCAAACCTTTGAGTTATTATATCTCGGAATGGGAAACAAATACAGAAAATCTGTCACTTATATATGCCGTTGCTGGATGAAATACACACAAGAGCGAAGAGGCTCTGGACAGTTGGATTTCAGTGGGATCAAGTGAATGCGAGGTCACTGTGGAATGATTCCATCTCAGAGAATCTTAGGACGTTCATTGGAAGAGACATTTGCCACTAAAAAAAAAAAAGTCGATGAACAGTTTTTCAGAACTGCCGAGAGAAAAATGTAGGATGAAGGAAGGTCCTCTGAAAATGATGGGTGGGTCCTCTGCTCTGTTATTACTTTTACAATTGGAACGTTTCTGCTTTCTTTATCTTTATTGATAAACATAAGCAAAAAGATTAAATTTCAGGTTTATGCACGTTTGGTAAATTGTATGGTCATTCCCTCCACTGGTCTTAACATTATGTATGTTATATTTAAGTTTTCACCCGATTATTCCAGGTAATCTTTTTTTTTTTTGTTTCATTACACTTAGACAAATATCCCTCTGGTGGTTCTTCGTTTTCTTGTTTAGTTTTTATCATTCTTCTAAACTGTGTCTCACCTGTTCCCTGAAGATGCGTGAATAAACACGGAAGCGCTTGGTTTTCGCATATACTAAATCACGTGCATCTCCTGCGATTTTTTAATCATATATACATGTTCTTATGAGTGGGACCTGCAATGTAACTGCAATGTGACTTTTAAATTTTACTGAGCCACACTTATAAAAAAAAAGAAGGGTAAAAGCTACTGTAAAAGTTAATTTCAATGGAGATTAAGGGAAAATCAAGGATTGACTTAATAGGAAGAAAATTACACAAGAGCTAAATCACTAGCTCTGTGGCACTGTAATTACGTTAATTCACACGCAAATAGTGCCACTAGCAAATTAATATGCAATACGCTTCTCTAGAATATCTTACGAGTAAACAGGATCTTACAGATTTCAGAGCCTCTGAGATTAGACCTAGATTAACGTGACCTAGTGATAAGATAATCACACTGGATTTAAGAACCACTAAAATTCGATTAAGATTAAACAGACTCTCGTGACAGATGACACTAATTAAATATATCCTCAGATGTAAAATCTTGAAGGAATCTTCTCACAGGGAAGATGGGGAGAAGGCGTCTTGGAGAACAGATGCCACACAGCTGCACAATCGCCTGCTCTGCAGTACAAATGCACGGTCACTCGATTGCAAAAACAATTTACATGTTCAACTTGGGAATGCTGAAGGCTGAGAGGGAACAAATAAAATGCAAACTGGTTAACACTTCTGAGTCCTTTTACACAAGTGAAATTACATCGCCCACGAAGGCTCCGAAGAAGATTGCAAGGGAGTGACTATGAGAGCAAAATAAGAAGTATATTGAAAGATTATGTGTGTCGGACAATTCCAATTCTCACTGTCCCTTTATCCTGGCGATAGACATCTTGATGTTGAAGCCAGGCTCTGATTTTACCACAAGGAGTCAGTGGGACAGATCCGATTAACACATCTAAAGACCACTTTGTGGGGGAGAGGGAGGGAGGTCGGAAGACCAACCGACAAGGATCAGTCTGCTCTGGCTGTAAGATGCGAACTCTCTTGAGTGACCTATGACCTCTCCTTATATGCTGGCTTTTCCCTCTTCTCCGCCTCTGTCGAAGGTGGCGAAGACCGTTTAACTTTCTGGTTCCCAGTTGGCATTTTGTTGACAGCTCAGGATGCAGGTGTACTGGAAAAGGAATCAGCGACAACACACGAAGGAGAGGACAATAGAAATACAAAAGCAGGACATTAAGGCCAAGAGGGTGGAGTAGGGTGGAGTTTTTCCCCACGAGTGTGCCTTCCGAAGCGAACTGCTAATTGGCAGGGAACGTCGCTTATGATGTTGTTTGTGTGGTCCTAGCAACCGACACATTTGCTGTACTTAGTCTTTCAAATGTAGATCATGGACCCTGCCCGTGCACTTGCAATGAATAAATGCACGTGAATATATATATATATATATATATATATATATATATATATATATATATATATATATATATATGTGTGTGTGTGTGTGTGTGTGTGTGAAGTGTGTGTGTATGTGTATGTTTGTGTTTGTGTGTGTATATATATGTGTGTGTATGCATGTATGTACTGTATATATGCAGAAACATTTACAATAATCCTGTAGTCTTTGGGCGTTTTTAGAAATAAATTCCTCACTCAGCTCTCATTGACCAGGAAGGTATAAAAAGAAATTCATTCATACATTAATATTAATATAATGTGTTTCATTAACAATTCACGTCCATAATTTTATAATGATTTGAATGATAGTACTAAAATAACACGAAGCCCCAAATATAAATATGAACATTTCATGAAAATTCTGCTTCCTTTACAGTGAATAACACTTGAAATATTTTTTTTAACGCCACAAGACTCATTAGTAGCTGGACAGGAATGGAATTGTTCAAGGTTCATAATGTGACCGGGATCAAAGAATCCCGGCAAATGACCTAACTGTTTGCGACGAAAAATTCGACATTAAAGGATTTTTCCGGAAAATTATTATCGAGAAGTAAAACTGAGGGTTATTGCGCACATGCACGAAGTGGGGTTAATATTCGCCCTTTTTTTAGAATGAGAGTACGTACAAACTCACACACAAAAGCATGCACGCACTCCGAAGAAACACACGCACACATATCTATATATATACATATATATATATATATATATATATATATATATATATATATATATATATATATATATATATATATATATATATATATAATATACTACGGAGAAAGTGGGCGGGGTTTGGATGTAAGACTTCCTGAACATCGTAGGGCCTACGAGCTCCATGCACCGAATAATGCCCTGGTTCCTCATTCGCTCGTTCCAGGTCACAGCATCAATTGGAATGGTTCCTCTGTCATATTCAAGAGTGGAGATGTTGGTGTTCCTCGCTTAGGGGCTGCTATAACAAAACCTTCACTGATGAGGATAATTTTGTTAATTCGCTCATTTTTGGCCACTTTGTCGACGATTTTAAGATTCATGTTTCTGGTGACTGTGAGACCCCTGACGCTGCTCCCACCCCTCTCTTGTCCCAGATGACTGATGCTGCTGTAGCTGAGAGTCATGGAGGCACCGATGGAGTCTCTGATGAGCCGGAATCAACCGTACGACCACTTCGCCGTTCCAACCGTCTCGCCAACGGAAACAATCGAACCAACAGGGGTTACCTGACCAACACAGTTCCTGACTTAACGCTCCCTCCACTATTTTACCACTTAGCAGGACTGATGGGGGATGCGGAGTAGTATCTGAAAGTCTCTCCTTTTCGTTTTCGACTTTGTACATATTTTTAACACTGCTGTGGCTTTTAATTCTTGATAATATAGCCTCGTTACAGGGTCGTCTTGTTTCATTATTATTATTAGTCTTGTTTCATTATTATCATTATTATTATTATTATTATTATTATTATTATTATTATTATTATTATTATTATTATTATTATTATTATTATCTAGGGTATTGTATTCTACGGGCTGCTTCAGGGGTAAGATGCCATTGTACCGTAAAGCCTGCTTAATTAATTTGCAACAACAGCATATTACTGAAGTTATAATCACGCTGCAGCGCTTCATTTCATCCGCGCAAGATTTGGAAGAACAGAAGTAGTCAGGAGAAAGAACGAATGTAATTTCAGAGTTGAAAAAAATCATTATATTTTTCTGTTATATAGGCCTATATCGGACATATCTGTTACCAGTGAGTGGTGACTTATAAACTTTTAATATTTAGTGATACGAGGAATCGAGTATCTCAGAATACAAGCTTGAATTCCCATGGAATAGAAATGAAGCCTACTACTTGCCGCGATCAGGATAGACCCTACTGGGAAAGTTCAAAGGTCTTCTCGTATGGCAAGACGAAATGTTACTGTGGCTGTCAAAAAGGGGAAACAAACATCTGTAGGGGACTTCATCTTTGAGTCTGGAGGATTGCTTAAGAAAGCTAAATAGCGAAAGAACTATTCTCAGCCTCTTATGGGAGGTCCTTTATTCTTCTGAGAGGGAATTGTGTCAGAGAGAACAGAAGGGATCATGACCACACTAGGAAACGCACTTCAGAACTTCGCCATAAGCTGCATCTCAAAAATTAGGACGCAGTCTCCTTTGTTTCCCCTGCATTCATTTTATTCTTGGGATTATGCTGAGATATGACTGTTTTATCATAAAAGAAAAAGGAACTCTTTCCAATTGTTGTCGATCTTTTGATTCCTTTATGAAGTACTCTCATTTAATATATATATATATATATATATATATATATATATATATATATATATATATATATATATATATATATACATGTATATATACTGTGTATATGTTTTTCGGTCAGAGTTTCACTCTTTCGCAATTGAACAATGTATATTAAAATTGCTGGTAAAAGAACAAACCAGTTAATTCACATAGGTATATGGGTCTGAATGTCACTATTGATAAGTTATTTATTTACACGCGTGAATAAAGAAAATACCTGTAATGATAATGGAACGTCAAATTTAAAATAATCCAATTTAATTTTGTATTTCGTTTCACATATAAATCTATGACAATAATCAATTTTCTTGAATTCTCTGTTCCAAAGCCCACCTCTCTCTCTCTCTCTCTCTCTCTCTCTCTCTCTCTCTCTCTCTCTCTCTCTCTCTCTCTCTCTCTCTCTCTCTCTGTAATGTAATTATCACAAAGGTTTCCTTTTGGACTGAAAGAATTTATTCTTTTTGTTTTTTTAGGGGATGAAATCTGCTCTTTGGCTAAACTGAATTTTTCCCATGGCAAAAACATTATTCCTGTTCCATTTAAAGGTAAAATAGTCTGTGCCTCAGCTGCTGACGTTCAGTAATGTAACAGCTCAGGGTAAACCGTCAGTTCTCTGCATTTCCACTTACGGATAAAAGTCTTTAGACGAATTCAGAATTTTAGGGATGCTGGAAGGTCCCAAAAAGGGACCTTATTTTTCAAAGGAGTTTTCTTTTGCCCAGTATCACTTGCTTCAACCGCTCTGCCTAACTTCCTTGTCAAGTTATACAAGAATTCTTAAAGAATTACGTGTTGAATGAATCATGTGAGAGAGAGAGAGAGAGAGAGAGAGAGAGAGAGAGAGAGAGAGAGAGAGAGAGAGAGAGAGAGAGAGAGCATATCAATATCATAATGAGAGAAAATACTTATTAATTTGAGTCACAAATACCCAAAACGCAGAGATTTTCGCGCAATGTCAAGAATTTTCCGTCGCCTTTAATATCTGGCATTCGTGGCTGACAGTGTTAACTCAAGTTGTGAAGAATCACTACGAATAAAAACAATAACAACGACGTATGGGGAACTATTTTGTTAAAAAGTATATAGGATAAAAAGAGTGAAAAGTTGAGTTCGAGGTGCTCGTGTAATTCTTACAATATTCTTCTGACTCGACTTTCATCCAACAGCAATAAAGGCTCTGCCTCAACAGCAATAGTGTATACCCGGAAAATTTAAATCCTCGGTCATGAACGCCTACGTTCTTTGTGCCCTCTAACACTGTTCTCCTTCTTCTTGCAATACCAGTTCCAATGAGCTCGAACACATCGCCCAAACCCTGGTGGATAAAGCATAAACTTACCGTCGCGTTGCCAGGGTGACAAGAAATGCCGTCAACAGGTGGTGCCGTCAGGAGAACCACGCCCCCCGCGAGAGTGAAAGTACCATTAGACTGTTCTGAAGGGGCTACATGAACACCGAGTCCAAGAAAGGCGAGGCAACCCTGAAGAACGTCATCACACCCTTGTAAAACCCACGAAAGGAGACAAACAAAAGTCGACCTGACGATCTACTACAAGGATCGGAAGACTGCCCAATACCTCATGAGGAGCAGCCCCGTACAGCAGCTAGTGACGATCCCATGAAGAGGAGAGGAGTGGTTTACCAAACAGCATGCCCTGAGAATGGACACTGCCATCCGTCCATCTGTATGACTGCGACTCGACTCTACAAGAGGATCGCGTTCACCTACTGAACACGAAGAGGCGGTATACCAGCCCTGTATGAGGGAACACGGCAGTGGCCCCCAACGCCAGCAGATCGTTAGGAGCGCAAAAATCCTCGACGGCAACAGTGATCATTACCGCCTCCTATATGAGGAGGCCTTCGCCATCCTCCGATGGAAAACGTCGCTAAACGTTTTCCCTTCCACCGTCAGGAGAACGGCAAAAAGGAAACCCCCACCCCGCCAGCTTCGACAGCCAATGAAAAATCGCCAATAATATTACAATAATAATAACAATTGTACAGCAATATCACTGTTGATCGGATTAGTCTATATGTCCACTTCAAGCGTTCATTCTCTTCAAGGCCTTACCACTTTTTCGGGTCGTGCCGCCCTTGCGGAAGCGCCTTTGCTGATTAAAGGTTGGCTTGAGCTGAATCCTCCAAACGCCAACCGTCTAAAACCGCGATTTTAGTATACTTTTAGGGGAGATTTAGCCACTTTTATTGCCTAGGGTGGAGATGTGTACAGATTTCAAAATAAAAGCGGGTTCAAAGCAGGAAAGAAAGTAAAATCGCCTGGGTACATACGACAAGTGCAATGAACCTTATTTGCACAAGCCAGCAATATCATGGAAGGTCTGGCATCGGCTGCATGAACCTGTTTACTCTTCTCCTCCAAAAATATTTGTGGAGAAAATCCACAGGGGCTTTTATGCAGTGACCTGGAGATTTTTCAATTCTAATAGAAGAAAGCTTATAAATAAACAGGAACACGGGCTTTTATGTTCAGTTCAGGAGGATAAAGTGATAGACTTTATTTATTTCATTATGGTTAGCGTGATTCCTCGAATTTATTTCCTCGTAGGTAAAATTGTAAGTAGATGGTTGCTGAAGATTTATTTGGAGATTTTTCTTAAAAATAGCTGCCCACGTGTGATGAGCACACAAGCTTTTAATGAAGTAGGCGAATTTTTCCATAAAACAAATAAATGCCTTTGGATAGTTGTGCATACATAATTTATTAGGAACCTTTGGGCTAAATGAAGCCTAGACGATGTTCAGCTACCGAGCGGTGACCATTTCTATTTTTTGTTTATTAATACTGAGTTTTGAAGGTAAATGAATGATGGGGAGAGAGAGAGAGAGAGAGAGAGAGAGAGAGAGAGAGAGAGAGAGAGAGAGAGAGAGAGAGAGAGAGAGAATATTCAGCTGCCTTTCTCAATGAGAAATTAGGAACTTTGAACCGTACTCAAATGGGGGATTTTTCCATACCTAACATTGAAGTTTCTCGAAATTTCAAACGAGCAGCAGTAGGGCAACCTCCAACAATAAGAAAACGTACCTTGTTCTGACTCAGGTTGATTCGTGGTCGACTGAAATTCTTCTCTGACGTCAGGTATTTCGTGGCAGTGTTACAGTGGAAGAGGGGAATATAGGTTCCGTTAAGAAATATGAAATTATTTCCAACGCTAAGCTAAAGAAGCAAATAGAGGTTATCTACAAAAATGTTTCAATCTATAAACAGAGTGAATTAAATGAAAATGGCATAAATGTATTTTCTTAGGATTCTGATTTAAAAACCACAACCATTCTCATTTTATACAAGCTAGAACGATGCTTAAGGTTCTAAAGTATTCTTTCTGAATAGCGTCAAAGTTATAACTTCCAATAATCCCCTCGATTACGTCTCTAACGAAATTCGTGTCCCATTCTGCTTATTAAAAGTAAAAGTAAGAATATCTCTTAACATTTAATTACCCTCCGGTATGTTAATATGATGTTTTTAAACTCGTAGATTATTGCTAATGCATTGCCATGGAAACAAAAGTTAAGGTTCACAGGAGAACTTTCTGTTGAAAAGTAAATTGACTTTAGGGAAAAACGAAGCTCAAGCAATGAGGCTTTCAAAGCCAGAGAAACAGCTAATGTCAAAACAGGAAGCTTTCTGTCGGGAATGAAATGAGTTGAATCGGAGTTAAGAATAAAGATATCTCCTTTTCATAATATCCAACTTCAGGAAATGAAATAATTCAACATTGCTAACCATACGAAGGTAACACACATTGGATGAGAATCACCTTACTTTGAAGCTATTTTGTTTTAAGGAATCGCCAAAAAAGTATTTCATGTAAAGGCTTTCAAGTAAATTCGTTCGTAACAGACTCTGACATGCCAACCTATTTTCACCGGGAAAGACGAAACTTAAAACACTCACATCTATACCCAGCTATGATATTTACCTGGTATTATTCTATTATAATTACTCATACAGGAGGAGGAATTCGAAATGTGAGAAGTTTTTAAAATGAAAACCGTCCACATTTGACTCTTCAGAAACAGCATTTACTTCTGTAATTACTTAGTGCATTATATAACGTCCGTTTTGTCTTTAAAGTCTACAAATGTCGTCGCATATTTTGTTTAATTCTCCACTCATTTTGTTTGTTAACTTGATCCTTTCTTCCTTCCCAGGATGTACAACAGTGAGTATCACCTTACTTGCAAGAAAGGTGCTTTAGAATCATTCCTTATGGTTTATGGAAGAATCTTCTTTTATTTTTTCTTTTTCTTTTGTATAACAGAATTAGTGTTCGTAAAACGATGTTTAGAGAAAAATTTATTTTTGAAAAATGGAAGCTAAGAAAGAAGTTGGAAAATAATGAATTCAGGCGCCCGCCCTAATTTTCTCAGCTTCTGTGGAATGCCACTTAGCTCTTTCCTGTAGGGCCTGGAATTTCTGACCTCTCAATGAAGGTTCCCCCGGCAGCCATTCTAGCCTTCCTTTTCGTGTAGCATTGCAGGCTTGGAGCGTTGAAGAATATTTTGAGAGTGGAACTTTTTTTCAAACCCTTAATGACATCATCCCTGTATCTAGTTAGAGAAACTGCAAGTCATTATGAGTCTTGTCAGGCCGGATATAAAGAAACCACTAAATTACTCTGATAGCCAGTGAGACCGATGGTTATGAGATCAGAGGAGGTCTGGGAAACACAGTAACGATGCCTTGAGGACCAAAGGGCAACATTTGGAAGTTTGTTTACAACTGAAAAAACAAAACAATAATTGAAGTCGAGTACTTTTGCAGCAGAGAAGTTTAGTAAAGCCTACATTGCTTTTTTATCTAATTATTGGTTTTGTACACAAGGAATTAATTTAATCTATATTTTTGTTAAGGGCTACAATACTAGTTTATTTGAAGAAAACGATATCAAATACAGAGAGTTTCTAAATACTTTATATCATGAGAGTATTTTCAAATCAATAGTGTTTGCTATCGAAACTGCTTGTATGGCGGTTAAAGTATGAATTAACTGGAATAAGCTGTAATCGATGCTTTTTTCTTTTACCATTACTTGCGTGAAAAAGCGTTTCTTTTTTGACAAACTAATCATGGCCGTGGTAAAGTATCAAAGCCAAATGTAACGTTCCCCCGTCTTATGAAATGAAGCTCTCACACTGAGAGTGGAAGTCTGTCATCAGAGCCACCCATCCATGGCTCCTGTGACGATTACTCACGATCCAGCATAATTACTAATTCTTGGTATCGCTCCCAGAGCAGGATTCGTAACCAATCGACAAATAACTTTCATCTAAGGCTGAAATTTCAACGAAGACATGACTGCTATTATACAGATACATTGTAGAAGTCTGATGGTCATAGGATAATAGGCTTTGTAGTGACAAGCGTATCCAAAAAGTGTGTGACCAGTAGCTTATATATATATATATATATATATATATATATATATATATATATATATATATATATATATATATATATATATATATATATATTGAACTAATGAACACATGAGCATGGGTTTCACAGAAATAAATTTCTGACTCACATAGGGATCAAACACCAGTCTCTCAAATGACAGGCCAGGGCGCTACCAACTGATCCACAAAGGTTATAAAAGAAGTTAGAGCCTAAGTATTTCTGTACCTGTGGTTTTCCTTGGGCAGGCTGCCGCCTACCATACCAACAAATTTTACCCAGATTCCCGATCCACCAGTGAATAATTATTTGCATTTCATTGAAATTACTCCTTCAGCGTGAATAAGGTGGAACTAATGAACACATGAGCACGTGTTTCATAGAAATAAATTTCTGACCCACATCGGGATCGAACCCGTCTCCGGAATGACAGGCCAGGGCACTAACAACTGACCAAAACAGGTCATAAAATTAGTTGGAACCTAAGTATATTAGGTGGCAACGCGCCCATGAAAAAATTCAGGTACATAAGTAATTAAGTACCAAGTTAATTTATGACTTCTGTGGGTTAATTGGTAGCGTAATGGCCTCTCATTTGAGACTGAGGTTTGATCCTAATGTGATGTTCACTTTTCCAGATACATAAGTAATTGTAACCTCAGTGCTACCTAAACTTTGCACTAATTGGATACACTTGTCGCTACAAAGACTGAGATAAAAAAGCAAGAATTCTGACGTGCGCAGCAGAATTCGAACCCGCATCCGGAGTATCAGAACGATTACGCATTACCGACCTAACCACGAGAATTATAAAAGCGTATTGCCCTTCATACACACACACATTAATATATATATATATATATATATATATATATATATATATATATATATATATATATATATATATATATATATATATATATATATATATATATATATATATATACAATCATGAAGCTACAAATGTCGTTTAATATCAAATTCACGCTACCTCGAGAGTATCTCCGATGGAGAATTATCACCGAAGGGGAATTTATATAAGTGATAAATGAACAGGTACCACTGGGACGCGAACCCTTGACATGGACCCATTCAACGACTCCAGTGGATGTTACCACCGCGCCATCAAGAGAGGTATAAATCATTACCGAGTCTGCTGTACTGTTTTTTCCCGTCGTGAGCGGGGAAATTGTACTTAGCCTCCGCCATGATAGTTCGTTGGTACGTTTGGAACACGCAGCTCTTATTATGAAATTTTTTATCACACCGTGATTTATATACAATCATGAAGCTACAAATGTCGTTTAATATCAAATTCACGCTACCTCGAGAGTATCTCCGATGGAGAATTATCACCGAAGGGGAATTTATATAAGTGATAAATGAACAGGTACCACTGGGACGCGAACCCTTGACATGGACCCATTCAACGACTCCAGTGGACGTTACCACCGCGCCATCAAGAGAGGTATAAATCATTACCGAGTCTGCTGTACTGTTTTTTCCCGTCGTGAGCGGGGAAATTGTACTTAGCCTCGGCAATGACCCACCTCTGCCATGATAGTTCGTTGGTACGTTTGGAACACGCAGCTCTTATTATGAAATTTTTTATCACACCGTGATTTATATACAATCATGAAGCTACAAATGTCGTTTAATATCAAATTCACGCTACCTCGAGAGTATCTCCGATGGAGAATTATCACCGAAGGGGAATTTATATAAGTGATAAATGAACAGGTACCACTGGGACGCGAACCCTTGACATGGACCCATTCAACGACTCCAGTGGACGTTACCACCGCGCCATCAAGAGAGGTATAAATCATTACCGAGTCTGCTGTACTGTTTTTTCCCGTCGTGAGCGGGGAAATTGTACTTAGCCTCGGCAATGACCCACCTCCGCCATGATAGTTCGTTGGTACGTTTGGAACACGCAGCTCTTATTATGAAATTTTTTATCACACCGTGATTTATATACAATCATGAAGCTACAAATGTCGTTTAATATCAAATTCACGCTACCTCGAGAGTATCTCCGATGGAGAATTATCACCGAAGGGGAATTTATATAAGTGATAAATGAACAGGTACCACTGGGACGCGAACCCTTGACATGGACCCATTCAACGACTCCAGTGGACGTTACCACCGCGCCATCAAGAGAGGTATAAATCATTACCGAGTCTGCTGTACTGTTTTTTCCCGTCGTGAGCGGGGAAATTGTACTTAGCCTCGGCAATGACCCACCTCCGCCATGATAGTTCGTTGGTACGTTTGGAACACGCAGCTCTTATTATGAAATTTTTTATCACACCGTGGCGGAGGTGGGTCATTGCCGAGGCTAAGTACAATTTCCCCGCTCACGACGGGAAAAAACAGTACAGCAGACTCGGTAATGATTTATACCTCTCTTGATGGCGCGGTGGTAACGTCCACTGGAGTCGTTGAATGGGTCCATGTCAAGGGTTCGCGTCCCAGTGGTACCTGTTCATTTATCACTTATATAAATTCCCCTTCGGTGATAATTCTCCATCGGAGATACTCTCGAGGTAGCGTGAATTTGATATTAAACGACATTTGTAGCTTCATGATTGTATATAAATCACGGTGTGATAAAAAATTTCATAATAAGAGCTGCGTGTTCCAAACGTACCAACGAACTATCATGGCGGAGGTGGGTCATTGCCGAGGCTAAGTACAATTTCCCCGCTCACGACGGGAAAAAACAGTACAGCAGACTCGGTAATGATTTATACCTCTCTTGATGGCGCAGTGGTGACATCCACTGGAGTCGTTGAATGGGTCCATGTCAAGGGTTCGCGTCCCAGTGGTACCTGTTCATTTATCACTTATATAAATTCCCCTTCGGTGATAATTCTCCATCGGAGATACTCTCGAGGTAGCGTGAATTTGATATTAAACGACATTTGTAGCTTCATGATTGTATATAAATCACGGTGTGATAAAAAATTTCATAATAAGAGCTGCGTGTTCCAAACGTACCAACGAACTATCATGGCGGAGGTGGGTCATTGCCGAGGCTAAGTACAATTTCCCCGCTCACGACGGGAAAAAACAGTACAGCAGACTCGGTAATGATTTATACCTCTCTTGATGGCGCGGTGGTAACGTCCACTGGAGTCGTTGAATGGGTCCATGTCAAGGGTTCGCATCCCAGTGGTACCTGTTCATTTATCACTTATATAAATTCCCCTTCGGTGATAATTCTCCATCGGAGATACTCTCGAGGTAGCGTGAATTTGATATTAAACGACATTTGTAGTTTCATGATTGTATATAAATCACGGTCTGATAAAAAATTTCATAATAAGAGCTGCGTGTTCCAAACGTACCAACGAACTATCATGGCGGAGGTGGGTCATTGCCGAGGCTAAGTACAATTTCCCCGCTCATGACGGGAAAAAACAGTACAGCAGACTCGGTAATGATTTATACCTCTCTTGATGGCGCGGTGGTAACGTCCACTGGAGTCGTTGAATGGGTCCATGTCAAGGGTTCGCGTCCCAGTGGTACCTGTTCATTTATCACTTATATAAATTCCCCTTCGGTGATAATTCTCCATCGGAGATACTCTCGAGGTAGCGTGAATTTGATATTAAACGACATTTGTAGCTTCATGATTGTATATAAATCACGGTGTGATAAAAAATTTCATATATATATATATATATATATATATATATATATATATATATATATATGTATGTATATATACATATCCCTCAGGCCAAAAGACTTTGAGCGCTGTGCTACTTGTCTTTAAAGGGCGGGGACCAAAAAACAAAAACGAAAAATAAGATAAGTTTCTTGAAGCTAATTTCATGCCTTCTCCCACCACCTTACCTGATCTTTTACTGTCAAAAGTTTGGAAATTTCACGTCCTCGGGCACTCAAATACTCTTTTCTTGACATGTTCACTGATACTGAAAGCAAGATAATTCCTTTCAATGTAACGGGAAATAGAGGGAAGGAAGCGCCCATTTAAGATATAAATCTATCCCCCCAAGGAGAGCCTGAGATGCCGGAAGCTTTCAGCAGAAGCCGTTCCATACTTCCCAGGGGGATGTTTGATAGTATTAGGTTTTTGTATTGTTTGTTCATCACCATGCTTATTGGTCCTTTTCTGTTCACACGGGTTAAAGCTATTATTATTATCACGAATATGGTAGATATTGGCTTTCAAACAAGATGATCCTCATAAATAATTGTTTTAGCATTTTTTTGTTTATGAAATAAACAAATATATGCCCTGTGAATATGTAAAATGATTAAAATGTGATTTTCCTTGAAAACGCAACTTACTAGTTTCTTCAAAAATATTCCCTTTAGAGCAATCGTCGGTTGACACAGTTTGGTCAGAATGGATAATTAGCTGAAATTTTTTATTCATTACTGAATAATTAGAAAAAGAAAACAATTCCTTTCTGTCTGACCACCTCATTCCTTCAAGAACATCATGTCTTTGAAAAACCACAAATTTCTTTCCTACAAGACCACGTTCTAAGTTCTTTTTTTCCCACTATACTGCTTGCATTGACTCCTAAAGTCTAGCCATTTTCCGAAGACTCCAATGTTATGCCTCCGCAAGGCAGTTATTGCCACTATTCACAATCTGCCCATCTGCTTGCAATGTCCAGCCGCGTTCTATACACACGTTTAAATCGTCTTCCACCAAGGGCTGTTCTCTGCTGACTGGTTCTAGCGATGCGTTTATTTCTTCAGCATATCCTCTATCTTGGTATGATTTTATTTGCTATCCGATCGAGATGGAAACATTCAGTGGCTAAAAAATCGGATTATCTCCTGATTCAGTTTGAATTCAAGTAGTCATGAAAAAGGAACAAATTCCATTTATCTAGCACTGACCACGCAATTATTTCAAATGCCTAACAAAAACAGTGTCTACATAAAGCAAGAAAAGAGAATGAAAGACTGAGAAGGTGAACTACTCTATTTTGACTCATAAAAGTCAAACAATTCCTGATATTATTTGTATTTTATTCTATACAATATAAAGCATATACAAAACGGAAAATATTGTATTTCAAATACGCACAAACACGCACCAACAGTTCATCCTTATCCGAGAGAACACCTTTGGTGAACGAACCTTGTTCTCAATGAAGTGTACAGGATTGCAAGGAGAGGTTGTGTAGCGCCGGCAAAGTGTGATAAATCATTCATTACTTCTCTTCCAGACATTTTCCAGCTGTGAAATGAATGTTTGGTCGCAGATCACTGTCAGCTGAATAAGCGCTGCTCTCTCTTTCATTGTCCTTTCCTTTTTTGCAACCTCATAAAGTGTTTACTCTTTTGTATAGAATTTACCTTTACTGAAATGAGCATGCGGTGGTTTAGAAACATTTTACTGAATAACCAGATATGTATCCAAGACCACAAGATAACGTTGCGATATCTTAAAGAAAGGCAAATATATTATATCATGGGCACTGTTAAGTCTCCCTCCTGGAATCTCCTCTTTAGATAAGGATATATTCTTGGAGACTTATCAGATGACGGCTCTTTCAATAAGCTTTTAGTATATATATACATATATATATATATATATATATATATATATATATATATATATATATATATATATATATATACTGTATATATATATATATATATATATATATATATATATATATATATATATATATATATATATATATATATATATATATATATATATATATATATATATATATATATATATATATATATATATTGAGTGTATATATATACATATATATGCATATATATATATATATATATATATATATATATATATATATATATATATATATAGATATATATACATATATATATGATTAAAGGTAAAAGCGACAGTTATTACTTTTGTGTGAAAACCGAAAATTTTCAGCATGTTGTTCTCTGTCTGACTTCTGCCTTTGATGTGAGTCAGTGGTTGGGGAATTCTCTGATTGGCTTCTTCCATTTACCATTAGAGTTTCCATCGATTAACTTTTTTTGTTCATCTTTTTCAGTAGTTCTTCATACCTGCACGAATTTTTCTTTTTCTTTAGTTTTGCGCTTAAATCGTAATATCTCTCTCTCTCTCTCTCTCTCTCTCTCGTCGATCTACCCTTTTTGGTGTTAATCCCAAGGCTTATTTTCTTCAGAGGGAGCTTATAACAACCTCTCTTAGAGTTATGATGCAACAATGAGCGTCACATACAGTCAGTCTGCTCAAACATTCATAAAAATAATGTCATATATAATATTGTTTTTGCTGGCAGAAAAGACCTTATATGTCTTTCCATTAACTAATGGCAACAGAACTATTAATATCCTGTGCAACAGGCTGCCACAAGTAAAGAGCAGGGTTAAGAGAAGAGAACAGAAATAAACGAGATTCTGTTTCCTTTGATTCCATGCTCACTGAATTTTACGGTATCATAATTTTAATTAAAACCGAAAACAAGTAAAAAGTGCGCCGAAGTTTCTTCGGCGCAATTGAGTTTTCTGTTCAGCCGCTACAGCGTATAATCAAGGCCACCGAAAATAGATCTATCTTTCGGTGGTCTCCGTAAAATTCTGTATGAGCCGCGACCCATGAAACT
>JANJGK010000902.1:92500-152500 GCA_039081455.1 Macrobrachium rosenbergii | reverse complement strand
TTCTCACTAACATGTACAAATATACCACTGTTCCCCTGTGCATATCTCACACATTTCTTATGCTGTTCAATTCTTTTTTCCAATGCTTTCCCGGTTTGGCCAATATAAAAGTTGTCACAACACTTACACGGAATTTTATATACACACCCTTTAGTATTGTCAGGGGAGTTCTTGATAAGTACATTTTTCATTGTTTTATTGTTCTTAAATGCGACATTAGCACCAAAATTCTTATTATTATTATAAGGCCTGAGTGGGGATATGTAGTCTCTAACGGTTGTGTATGTTCGTCAGTATTGTTCTTGTAGTATATATATTTGTGACTTCTCATACTCTGTATCAGTCCTTCGTCAATGGCTTGGAAATAAAGTCGAAACCGGTCAGGACCTACACCCCGTTTCTTATTTTTCACCTGTGGTAATGTGTGATAAATGAATCACGTACAAAAGTGATAATAATCATCATATATATATGATTTCTCGTGGCATCCATATCCAATGCAGCACGAAGGGACGCGTGCATGAGAATATAAGTGTGAACTTGAAAATGTAGAATAAACTACAAAAGTACTTGTTCAAAGTCCCGGTTTTCACTCACCTTCTGACGTGGATTTTATAATATATATGAAGAGAAAAGCAGTATGAAACTTTCTGCTCTCCTTTACCACTTGTTTACCGTTGAGGGCGTATCAGCTCCAGTTCCCTCAAAAGACTTCATTTTCTTTCTTATTCTCTTCAGCAACCAGATTGCCTTCTTTTGGAAGGCTTCGAAGGGCTTCTCTCTCTCTCTCTCTCTCTCTCTCTCTCTCTCTCTCTCTCTCTCTCTCTCTCTCTCTCTCTCTCTCTGGATATGTGCGAGATCCTTTTCGTATGTGAAAAGTTATGAAATGCAGAGAAGCTTTCCTTTATACATTTTGGTAATTTTTATTCATAATGACATCACCTTTTAAATGGTTTACATGTCTTTTTTGCTTAAGTAAATATAATTTTTGTTTATGCAAATTATAATAACAGTCTCCAGAATGACAAATAAAGACGAATAATAATGCTGGCTTACACGGACAGATCAGATAACCTCCAATAATTCCTACGCCAAATATTAAAGGTTACAATAAACTAACCAACTACAATCACCAACAAGATGAACTTGATGACCTGCTAAACGAAAACAATATGTCAAGCACGTTCGATGGCTTTCAGAGGTATTAAAAATATCAGATTTATCTATACAGAAATGTTCTTCTCGGTAAGAAATCTACTGCTTAATATGACATTTCCAAAAAGTATCCTCAGTGAGACAAGAAAACGCGGCTTGGTCCAGTGGCGTTGTTCTGACAACTTGCAGGTTTGCTGGAACGGTCATCAGATCTTCCTCTGAAAGACACTTCGACCACGTCTTAGGCCTAGCTCACCACGAAACGTCCTCAGCGGTAATCAAGTGGTAAAGGAGAGGAGAAAGTTTATTACTGTTTTTCTCTTCATAGATATTTTTATAAGGAAGATGAGCCACTTCAAATTTCCATCATTTTGGGTCCGAACTAATCATTTTCAGTTCATAGGCCAAAGCGAAATGGGAAATATTTCCTTGTGGTCTCGTGTCTTCGATTTCCCTTCCATAAATATATCAGGAGATATTGCTTTGTAATCGCAGTTTGTCAGAATGTTCTGAAATTATACCATTGTAAAAGATATCTATTTATTTTTTTTATTTTTTTGCTCCAAGAATAATGTCCCTGTTAGTGAGCTGTAGTTTCGCCATCATAAAGAGACTGTTTCTAGGAACTGCTTACTTCGATTTTATTTTAGTTACTTCAGCAAGATCATATGTGTTTACCAAACCACGATGAAGTCCATAGGAGAATCACTAATAAAATCAATTTGCTCGAACAAATATGAGCAATAAAATGTTCAGAGTTATGGGAACCTTTGACGCACTGGAAAAGTCGCAATTATTTTGACTGAATTAGTCGGACATGAAACCTAAATTTTTTGTTCAAGGTAGTTTCTTTCGTTTAATAGGACAAGCTCAGGGGCGTTCAGATACTTGCACATTAGCCTTTACAGTTCGATCTTCTCAGCATTAAGGTCTTCAGCGAGTTATGTTCTAGCTTTCCTACCACTGAATAAGCTTCCATCACAATAGTGGCGCTCTTCAAAAGAAACAAATAAAGAATGCGGCGAAGTTTCTTCGGCGCAATCGAGTTTTCTGTGCAGCCGCTATAGCGTATAATCAAGACCAACGAAAATAGATCTATCTTCCGGTGGTCTTGGTATAATTATGCTGTATGAGCCGCGGCCCGGTGGTGGCCTATCCTATAGCGTTGCCAGAAGCACGATTATGGCTAACTTTAACCTTAAATAAAATAAAAATTACTTGGGCCAGAGGGCTGCAATTTGGTATGTTTGATGACCGGAGGGTGGATGATCAACATATCAATTTGCAGCTATCTGGCCTTAGTAGTTTTTAAAATCTGAGGGCCGACAGAAAAAGTGCGGACGGACAGACAAAGCCGGCAAAATAGTTTCCTTTTACAGAACACTGAAAGCCTCATTTGTCTCTAACGACACCCAAATGGAGGTCTTCCCATCAGGTGGACTTTTGCATGTCGTCTGCTTTCCTTTTCATCTCTTCCTGATGAGACGTTTCCTAATGCCCGCTGTGAAGGATAATCCTTTTGCTCATCCTTCCTGGAAGTTTCCTTTTCCAGGAGATTCGTTCTCCTTAATAAAGCCGATGATAATTTCAGTCTCGCTAAATGCCTTGGTTTCGAATTTAAGGTTTTCTATACAATGAGGCTTCTCTTACGCATGATCCGTCGTGACTGATTAAGCGATCTTTACGAGATAACCTAAGATTTGTGACTCGTCCGACTCCCTATCAAAAGCATCTCTCTCTCTCTCTCTCTCTCTCTCTCTCTCTCTCTCTCTCTCTCTCTCTCTCTCTCTCACGTTTAATAAACCCATTTTCCTGAAGAACTAATCCTGCTGTTAACAGTAGGCTACTCTAATCATTTTTTTAAGTAAAGAATAATGTATGAGGTGTATCTGCTGAATATGCAGTAGGTTATTGACAGAAAGGCAGAACATATGATGTATTTCGCTTGAAACAAAAAAGAGCGATAAAAAAGAAAGAGACCTGGAAACCGCCAACTGGAGCGTTAACACTTCGAACAATGGTGCATGCCATTCAGACCCCGAATGTGGTAATCCCCGCCATCGACTCTGCTCCTTGAATCCTTAAAACTGCCTTTCCTTAGCAGACCGTTTAGGACGAGATCACCTTAAGGGGCCTCTTTTGCAGTGGCAGAGAGCCTGCGTTGGGCAGTCACGGCCTCTTGGTCCCTCAACCACAATAATGTAATTTCAGATGATGCAGGCTGTGTGTGTGAAAAGAATCAACAGGAAATACAGAAAAAACTGGGCCCTATCAAAGTCCGATATGAGAAATATTCATAGAATAATATTCAGAGCTTAATATCGTTTCCCCTTTATTTGATAACGCTTTAAACAGTGTTCTCCGAGAGTGCTCGCTGTGTTATATCAATGAAATATCTTTATTCCATGCTCCAGTTATTCATTCTATCACGCGTCCAGAAAGCCATAGACCTCCCTGGTATCAGGTAAAGAAATGGCTAATTAAAGTTCCTGGACATTTTTCGCTACCGACAAGCCTCTTATTAAATTCCATTTCTATTAATATTTGCTTTTAGTTACGACGTAAACTATTGTGTTCTGCTGCTTATTAGTTTTGTCAGCAGGGAGGCTTTTGATTGCTACGGTAATCCATTTTGGAAGAAATACTTGCTGTGCATAGACTGAGATTTGTTACACGCTGTAAAATTATTCTCCTCTTAGTCTGTTTATAGCACTATCTTCTTCCTGTAGTAACAGCAGCATTAGATGAACGTCCTGGTTGTCTTTAATCTTTATGTAGCGTAGTATGACAGTTCATTTAACGTAATGAAGCACAAGAATACTATCGCTGAGAAAGATCAACGACAGACAGAAGCAGTTAAAAAGCAGCCACGATTGTTTGCCTTTAGTCATTCCTTCGCCAGACCGTCAGGACTCCTTTTCCAAGAACATCCATTGATAATTATTCGTTGGCTGTTCATGAAAGAGCAAAAGTAATGACGGGATTCTTACAGCATGAATTGCTGAGATGAGAGACTGGTATCACATTATTAATGAGATATTAAGAATATTTATGAAATGCTCCTCAGTTATTTGACTCTGATCCACATCAAAGAAATAAGCAACAGAAGGCGATATGGGGCTTTTCATAGCCTTGTGTTACAAGTGTTTCTTGGTTAGATGATCTTACTGGAAATTTTATGTTCATACGAAAATGGAATGTCGCTGCGAAAGTGGGAACTACCAACATACAAACACTGAATGGAATGTTCTATATGCTTTGAATTATAATCATTCCCATATTTTCATTTTGTTTGGCTTACGTTGCTGTAGTATAGCAACAGTTATGCGGTTCATGGGAATCGTCGTGAAAAAAGAATAAAAAGAATACTCATTAAACCTTGAAGAAACTCATACCTTCCAGGGTAACATTATTGGTATTTCCAACCACTTTTTGTGAGTGTCTTTTTTTAATATGTAACAAAAAGTTTTAATACTTAGATTGTGAATTACTGGCGTTTTATTGAAAACAAAACAAAACGAAATGCACTTATATTTCATGACCAATAAGCCGATAGTGTTGGAAAATACTTCATTGTAGACTCACGATTTTTTCTATTGGCAGGAAATAAAATGATGTTATTGTAAAAACCAGAAAGCAATGAAATCGAAAGAGAAGAATCCTCTTTCTGTTTTCTGCTCTCTGTTGCAGTCTATTCTGCTCAAGGCTAAGTAGCACTTCCATGGCCTTTACTGCTATCATGCACTATCATGAAGTTATTCCTGCCAACGACGACAATAAGAATAATGATAAATGTTCTGGGATTACAGTGTATGATAGTGGCCATTGAAACGGCTGTCAATGGAAATCTCACAGGCAACATTTAGGTCCTTTAACCCGATCTTGTTTCGAAGGCATCAAAATCTCTGTTGAGCCGTTATCGGAAGAACCACCAAGAGAAAGGTTCCCAAGAGAACAAGCGTCTTAATGAGAAGACTCCTTTCAGAAGATTTGGTAAAATCTTTTGAAATGATAATATCCTGACTAACAGAAGTCACTCTTCACTTAACAAAACATTACACTTTACGATTTCAGATGAATATCAAATCACTCAAATTCATTTGTAATTCAGTCATTAGAGCTATGCCCATTGCAAGTAACATATGCCCAAGTTTCTGTTAAGATTTTCTTCGTTCAATAATAAGTGAACAACACTGCAAGAGAAACGGTGGAAGGGTTCGCTTACACTTTAAGCATCTTTATTATTCAGTTGATTGCTTCTTTACCTTTGAGTGCCAGAGAACTTGAGAACAGATCAAAAGCTTGACATCTCAGTGCCACTGGCCACCTCCTGGCTTCCCAACCCAGCCACTGAAACGGATCGAAGGACCGGAGTCTTTTTAGTTCATATCTCAGGAATTCCGAGGGACGAATCCGTTCATCACTATCTATCAGCCATACTTGAAATATCCCCAGCCTTTGATCTTCGTCCATTGTCCGTTTTGTGGGAGTATTTCTGTTTATACAACACATCAGTCACTGCCACATCCATAATCTAATTACACAGAAGGCACCTCGTTTGAAAAGCAAGTTAAGGCCATTAGATATTTACAATGACGAGATACTTAAAAAATGATTACTAATATTTTTCCATTGTCTTTGAACCTACAAAAAAAAAAAAAAAAAAAAAAAAAAAAAACGTTTAAGCTCTATTTGGATGAAATATAATGATCGGAGACAAATGTTGTAAGGACAGATATTAGGAAAACGTTTTAAGAAATTTATAGTCAATGCACCTCTGTCGTCACGTCATCATTGCATTTAGGATATTAAATCATTTGGCTTCTATTACATCTCTAAGAAGACCATGAAAGTCACCCAGCGTGTTCGAAATTGCATTTTCCTTCAGTCGATCCATCGAGTATTCCGGCAGCATTTAATATAACAGTTGGAATTCACCTGCGCTTGCCTGTGTGGAGGCTTTGTGTTTCATACGTATTAGCCAATATGAACAGTCGTCCATTTTTGTCAAGATGGCGATTTTGTTCTTATCATCTTCAGACGAAAAATATGACCATAGATACATAAAAATGAGGAATTTCATTATGTTCATGTGCTATTTTAATTAGGAACCACAAGAAATTAAAAACATTATCATCCCTGAATATTTATGCTCCTTCCGAAAACGAAAAGGAAGCAGATATTCACCCAGAAAAACCATAAAAAAAAAAAAATAAAATAAAATGCTGGAGCCCTTTAAGGATTTCAGAAGAAGGTGAGGATGGAAAAACTTACGTGGAAACGAAACAACAAAATGAAGAATAAAGTTTCATAATGTTTATCTGTTCATACAGCCATGTGAATGTAAACACTACCAAAAGATTGACTTAACCAGAAATCCAGGACGACCTAAACACGAGGAAAACGAGAGTTCATGGAATACAGGCAAGACAGACCACATCTTTCTGGATTATTTTACAAACGTGATGTTTCTTTATCCTTCGGCCTCGGAGGAACCTAACGAACTCTTAACCCGTTAATATACAAATAGCCCTCTAAAGCACTAGACAAGTCACTAGTATTTGCAAAAGGGTAGAGATTCTGCCCAAAACGTAACCCTTCTCCGTTCACCACACACAATACACAAATACACATACACGAAGCACATAAACATTCAACCCACCAAATGTTTGTTAACTATTCTCATTTAGGCTACTAAGTATAAATAAGTTGACATGGCATTTGCATTACTTATATTGATAATAATTAAACCGATTAAAGAGAGTATAATAAAAGGAAAAGGTCATTTAAAAGTGAATGATAATGTTCAGCAAATGATTATTTGAATGTAAAAATTCCGTAAATCCTCAGATTTTTTTCTTTCCTTCATATCTCGTTTGCAACTGAGAGCTTGAAGACCTGTTCTGAGAATCCCTGTCTGACTATACAAAAGTGGGCGAGTGCTTGCAAGAATTTGAAGCTCGTGCAAACAATCTCTCTTTATTATCATCATTATTGGACACTTAAGTAAATGGCACATGTCACTGACTTGATGAAACTGATAAAATAGGAAAAAATTATTCTAATGATTAAGTAAAAAGTAACAAACATCCAAAAATTGTAAAAATGTCAGAGAATTATTTACGGCAGATAATGAGGACCCTCTGGCAACTACAGATCGTTCTGCTTCTGTCGTGAGACGTTTGTAGCAGAAGGACCCTTCCGGAAGGAGAATCTCCTTAAGTACTTGTCGCCAGTCCTCATTAGAAGTCACCTCAATATCCTATCTGCCAGGGACTCTGCTTAGCCTCTCTCTTGGCTCTGATTTGCTTTGTCTTAAAGTATGGGCCCACTTCTGCCGAAATTTGACTTAAAAATTACTGATAATTTTGTCATTGTCCAGACGAATGAGTTCATGGTTCCCCTATTATATAAAGTTGATTACACACACACACACACACATATATATATATATATATATATATATATATATATATATATATATATATATATATATATATATATATATATATATATATATATATAGAGAGAGAGAGAGAGAGAGAGAGAGAGAGAGAGAGAGAGAGAGAGAGAGAGAGAGAGAGAGGGGATCTCAGCATTTTTGGAAGTCATGTGAGCACAAAAAATTTGATAAATGATAAATAATGTCTGAACTTTTGGAAGGTTTAAATGTCTATTTCCTTTCTAATATATCAGCAGAAAAAAACTGCAAAATTAATAATCGAAATGCTGACGGTGTTCTTTAACTGAGTAATCCCTTTTCAGTTACAGAAATCCTGTTTTGGGAATACCCTCATTGGGATGCGTGTCAGTGTTCATCACCTGAGAAGAGACGGGAGGGAGGGAGGGAGGCAGCCAGAGTCTGGTGTTCAAATCCAGAAAAGAATCGAAAGGAAGAAAAGATGAGAAACTCTGGTCCGAATTGTGTCACTTCACAAGGTCTCTATGGCCAGGGTTGATGAATTTCATTTCATAGTAATCAGTTTGCCAATCAGTGTTCCCTCAATTCTTCCTTTATAACCAATGCTATTATTTATTCTTTCCCTTTAAATTACGCCTCGCTCGTCTTCCTCTCCATGGCTTTGCGAAATGGTTTGCGGTTCTTTTTTCTAGATGCAGATATGGTACCTTTAAGCGTTTGTAAAAAAAGGTTCGCTCTCGAAATACTTGACGGTCTTATAAATAAAGTGGGTTTCATTTCATCCGGCCGACCCGAGCGTGACGATGTGGCAGTGCGCATGTGCATTTCGTGGCTGGCTGGTAATCGTCGTGTCCGATATCGTTTGCTTAATGTGATAAATATTCAAACTACGTCTTCAGTAACATATTTGAAAGTTTTATATACAATAACCTTCACACCTTCTTATATAAATCATGAACATGAGATTTTCATCAATAATGTACCTATACAAGCACAAGAAAGACGAGCTTGGATCAAACAGTCGTATCAGTCAAAAACGAACGACGGGCTTTCAGTAGTCATGTTTTATCTCACTGGTACAGCTCAGACTGCACGTAGACTTATGCAGATAAACGGTTCAGATCACAAGATTTCCTTATCATTTGAACTTTATTCTATGTACAGCACAATTGTATTGCAAGAATGTAAAAAATAACTTTAATAATAAATTTAGATCAACGTCCGTAAACTGGAAAAACAACCTTTAATGATGATGACTGCTTGAACACGAAGCACTGGCAAGCAAACGATACGCCCGTTATGCCACTGCTTGGACAGATATTTGATGTTATTGTCTTACTTTTAAGCATACTTATCTACCATAGACGATGCATTTTCAGTTTATGGTATATTGATATATCAAAACAGAATCAATCAATCACTAGACAGAGAATGGGCTCCGAATGATTACAGGCAAGAATCCTTTTTCTTCAACTCCTACCGTCAGTGCAAAAAAGTATTTTTGGATTGACACACCATGGGATCATTGCTCCTGATTCGTTCCGCGCTTTATTAAGTAAAATACCCTACAGAGCCTAAGAATGACCTAATAGGAGTTTTTGATATTCAAAAATATCAGAGTGGTCCTACCAGGAATCTTGAAGGTGACATGCTTTGAGCAAAGATGATAAGAACTTTAGATACAGGTGTCATTCAGTGACAAAAAATCACTTAAGGATACTCTCTCTCTCTCTCTCTCTCTCTCTCTCTCTCTCTCTCTCTCTCCTAATTGGTGATTTGCTTCTTCAAATCAAACTGTGACGCAATATCAAAAGAAACTTTGATGTTAATGAAGGAAAGTTGAATAATTTTGTGCAGAATACTACAACCTTCACCTCTCTATCTCTCTCTCTCTCTCCTCTCTCTCTCTCTCTCTCTCTCTCTCTCTCTCTCTAGACAATGGGTTCCTTTCATTTGAATCGTGCATTCAGCCACGAGTCTTCAAAACAATTACTGATAGCGTTTGCTGTCGCAATTAGGAATGGAGAGTTTAAAGACAATAGACTACGAGCAATTAAACCCTTGAGAAATTGTATTATTGACTCTTATACTCTCTACATATTCACATAAAATCTTCAAAAATTCATTATAATTATAATACTTGCACGGACATTTTGTCATTTGTTATTATCCATTAACTCTTAAGTAACCTCCTCCAGTTACTACTCAACGATATTTATCACTTGAATACCTGGAAAACTACAACTGAAGAGGCACTGGTCATGAATGCTCACGCGAGTGAACGAAAGTGTGATTGTAAACATCATAAAATCTAATAAAATCAACCAGTGATTGGTGAAAAGCTCTAATGGAACTTTGGGTCCTTTAAAGAGAACTGTTCAACGATCTGTCCTCCAGGGAGAGTGAGGGATTTCTCGACCGATAGCGTCTAAGGAACTATAGTTACGTAAAAAAAAAAAGCCACATAAACTTTTTCCATTAACTATCAAGCTGATATTTGAGTACATAAGCATGTGTACAATTATGTATGGTTAATTATAGTTCTAAAAGGAAAGAAGTTATCATTCCATGGCATTATGAGCAGACATAACTGACAGAAAGTTAAAATTCTATTCGGTTGCTGGAAAAAAATATACAAATTCCTGGCGTGATGCGTTGGTTTTAACAGACTACTGACACACAAACAAACACACACACACACACACACACACACACAAAGAGAGAGAGAGACCACGAATCTCCTGCGATACACGTCTTGTGAGGCTCTCCAAGGTAATTACCCTTAATGAAGGCGGCGAGATGTTTCTCGGCCCACAGGCTCAGGTCAGGGATCGCGACCACCGACCTTCACCTCAGAGCCTGGGTGTGTGTGAGAGGGAACGTGTTCATGTGTGCTTGAACTTGTTCTGTGTATAAGGGGCCTGTGAGAGTAGACGTGTGTATGTGTGTTTGTGTGTATGGTGTTTATCATCATTAGTGTATGTGTATTTTCTCTGCTGTATACACTGAGACTTTCGTTTAAATGGTCCGTTAGTAACATCACATCTCGTTATCCCTGAATGGGCGAGGAAAATCCACATTATAGATTCTCTTTCTCTGTCAAAGGAAGCTTTCGCCAACTTGTCAGTTGACTCTTCACCCTTAATTAACGAAAATAAAACTTTTTGAACTAAAAAACAAACTATGAGAAGGCAGTTTGTGCTCCTTTTATGTAACTGCAGAAACACACGTCAATCTGTTGACAATTTTCAGATCGTCCCAGCTAGTGGCGGTTAGCATAATGGTCGTTTGTCTTGCTGATTGCTGCTGGGTGCCCAAAAGTGTTGAATTGACTATTGTTCGCTGGTTCTATATGCAGTTTGTGTTTCCTGGTGTCTCCAGTGAAAGGTGAAGCTACATCAATCTCATAGCACTGCAAACAGGTTAGCGAGTGATTCTACAGTTAAAAAAAAAAAGCTGCTTTGTTATTGTTTCTTCTTTCTTTCGACAGTTTTTCTCAAATGTATAAAAAAAAGTCTTTTGTTCATTTTGGGTGAAGAAGCCAACTGATCAGGTTGTCGAAAGCCTCCTTTGACAGAGTTAGAAGATACATATGTATACAAATGTTATTGTGGATTCTCTTCACCAATAATGATCCGTCTTATAATAGTTCATGTATCAGGAATTCTCTGAGGTATGAGCGAGCCTAACTTTGGACGACCACTGCAATATGTTCTTGTTAAAGAACATAATTTTGTTTTAATATGCCACATTCGCTCTGTTTATGATTATAATGAGTAAATTTGATAAAATATATGTTTCAGTTCCCACCCGTCCCCCCATCGGGAATTTCCCTAAAAGTGAAGGATTTCAATGATTCACAAATTTCTATATTCAAATTTCATCAGACAACCTGGCAGTTTTACGTTTTCAATAATTGCTATAGTGTTCGTTGAGGACAATAAGTAAACCCGTGACTTCACCTTCCTCTTAACTGCTGCCCCACTCAATCGAGACGGCTCCCCATGCAGGACTGCGGCTCTTGCAGCCGAAATCCCGGGCTCGTGACTCTTAATTTAATGCTGTTGAAGTTTAAGCCTCGCCAGTTGAGGCAGACATCCCCTGCTCTCCTTCAACCTCTTTTTCCTCACGGTTTGGCCGCTTTTGCTCCTAAGCTATGCAGTCAAGAAAGCAGACACATACGTCGTCACTAGCTTCTCCTTCTGCTCCCACTCAGATTCCTTTTATATCCTCGAGTAATCAAGAGCCACTGAACTTCAAAGGGAGAAATTTTCTCTTACTAAAGGAGATCTTCTATTCTGATCTCATCTTCGACAGGACAAAGTCCTTCTCTGTCAAGAAGTTCTCAACCAATTCTTCACGCTTGATGGATCTATAACTTTGAGTCATAGTAGGAAGGAAACTCTTTGGTTCCCTTTTACTGTTCGCTTTCCCTTCAAGATTCAGATGTCCCCGTCCCCCTACCCTACATATATCCAAAAGACGAAATGAAACATTTTGGTAAAGGACAATTGATTAAGCACAAAACAGCCAATAAACATTTCTAAGGAGCATTAACATGGAATAATTGGACTCTTTCTTTGAGATTTTCCTATTGTATAGTTCATCGGATAAGGTTTTGTTATCAGCAACATTGTTTATCCGCTTACTGCAAAAAAAAAAAGTAATTTTTCTCAGTTAAAGCAAATAAACAAGGTTTACCGTTCACTGTTGTTTTCTCCCTAGGGGCGTCCTAAGCAATTGGGATATCTTTAATTCTCCAACTTCACATTTGCAAAGGGATGAGATCACCGGCCTCATTCCTTCGATGCTTGCTCTCAAACAAAGGATCAACCTATTTTTCCTACCTATAGTTTTTTCTCGTTTCGACCTCCTAAAACATATTTTTTATCAAGATATGCTTTCTTGCAACTCATTCAAGTGAACTATTTCACTTTGGAAGAATGTACATCATTAGCTTATACATGAATGAATGAGGAAAGAATATGAATTAAGTGTTACTAAGATTTCTGTTTTGAAAAGCGGAGACAATTTTCTTCTTGTATAAAACATGCAACCTTTATACGCTATAAAAAGATTGACTGCTTTTTGTACTTTGTTTATTTTGCTTAACTTACAAACAATTTCTGACGGGGGAAGTTTTGCTGTTGTGATATTGATTCTGTTGTAAGAGTTCGCTTGTTTCGAGACAGGTGGCACATCCGCGATAAAGAGAATTTGCGAAATAAACCGATATAAAAGATTTTTTCGTTTCTAATTTTGCTGAGAGAAAATGGAAATTCGAGTCGAGATAACTTGATTAGAGATGAAAACTATCCGACACCAATTTTGAACACGATACTATTATTTTAGATGCCCCTTAAACTGTGAAAGTCAATGGGGGTAACTAATTGCTGAAACATGTTGCTGATGTAATTAGTAACTACTGCCGTTGATAAGGCTTCGAAAGCAGGAATAAGATACCATTAGAGTGTTGCCAAAGGGCGGAGAAGTAACGCAATATGCGGATGAGATATGAGCCCAACTGAATGAATGCAGAGCTGAGACCCGCCCTCCGCAAGCGTGAGAATTTACGTCCGCACATTGAGTTCTAAAGTTTTAAATCCCTTCTTTTAGGAATAAAGATTTATCAAGATTTATATTTATATTCTTGTACATATGCATACAGATGAATATAAAAATCCTTCTATCTATATTGTCTTCATTATTGAATCTTATACCATTACACGGTTGCAAAATAATTTCTCAAGTTTTATGTGGTTTTTACGGTGCTTCACAGCGTGATGATTTGCAAATTATTATTTGCAAATTTAACGGAAGTAATTCAGCAAAAGCTACGGTCATGAAATGGAGTGATTCCCACCCCCTATAAATGGAAATCATCACTAGAGGAAATTCTGATTCACAAACATCCAGATTAATGATTCTAGACCACCCAATACTAGTGACTAACACCCTGGTCACCAAACAAAGTAAAAAGGCCAATTATTCTAGACCAAAGTACAAGTCATATAATATGTAAAAGAACGCCACTTCCAAAATATTCGTTCCTACAGGACGAACCCAGACTTCCTGTTAAAAGAAACATATCATGTATTAAAACCTGAAATGGTGTTAAACGACATCAGTATTCAAAACGGAACAATGCACAGTGGAGAACAGAATGGGAAAATGCATAATGGAGAGCAGAGGAATTTCACTGCAGAACAACTGGGTATTTCCACATAATGTCTGGAAAAGATACAACTGTTCATGAGTTACCCTGCTCACTTTTCTATGGCCGCAGATAAGTATCTTCACGGTGGTGGTTCTTAAACACTGCACAAGAAGACAAATCACACCCAGCCACCAAAACTGAAGTCCCCTCTCGATTGTCTATTCCTCTGATAATATACCATTAGAGAGTGCAACACATACGCACTCACTTAATCACCTCCCCCTGGAAACGTAACGACACCAATTCAATGTTTGAAGATCACAGTCTCCACGGACTTAGGTCACACACAGAATGCCAAATGCATGAATACCCGCTGTGTCAACTGTGTAAACCTCTAACTTCGACACAATTGCACCTGCAGCGGATGTGCTTCTGCCAGGTCAGCAAATAGTTCGTCCACAGATTTAATATATGTATGTATGTAAGTATGTATGTGTCTATGTATGTGGCATGCAGACATACATATATGCAGGCCCGAGGAAAGTCTATAGTTATATAAGATAAGGAACATTTATTTAGAGCTTTTATATCATTTGACAGTTTTACATTTTTATTTAGATCTAAGTAACGTCATTTTGTTATTTTGCTCTTGCATTATTTGTGGAACTGCACAAATAATGTCATGGCATTCATCAGCGAGGATACCTATTTTTTATTATGGTTTACACTCCGTCTCCTCGTTGTAAAATATTACACTCATTGTGCTCACTGAATCAGTGAGCTTGGCATGGCTCGATAACCATGAGAAACCGTACTCGAGAATTGCGTCACTCATGAGGTGTGCCCGTTTCTGTGCCATGAGACCTGATCTGAAAAATACTGCATCCGCCAATTAACATCAGGCACCGTTGGAAGGATGCCCTCTGTTTCTCACCTTTCTCCCTCATTGTTCGTAGCACTGAATGCCAGATTCACGGTTCCATACTTTATTCTCAATTCCAGCTTCTAAAGTTTTTTGTGAATAAAAGTCATTTTCATGGTTTACCTAAGTACTTATACGAAAAATGAACTTTATTAATCTTCAAAGGTCGGTTTTGGATATATGCCATAAACCAAATTTTTCTGAGACATATTTTCAGACAGATTCACAGAACTGCGGACCAGATGACTCAGTTTTTCCCATATAGGCTATATCTTGAAGAATAGCGCATGGGGAGTTGGTTGCTGGAGTAAGTTAAAGCACTGATCATATGGCATTTAAAGGTTTCATTAAGAGTCTTCCATAGTCTTGTACGACGACATGATGAACTGGAAAGGGTTCTCCTGAACTCTGAAACAAGGACTCTTCTTTAGTAGACACAAACCGTAAGAAAGAGCAGGAATAAGGGAGAATATGATTTGTATGTGGCCCCTTCTTAAACCTTATTCAGCAAATCATAAAAATCATCGACATTATACTCAATATCAAGCAAAAATACGGTCCGAATATTGTGAATCAGTATCAATAATTTTCTTTGTGTGCACAAAATCGTCAGCGTCATCACTCAAACGGCGTTTCTGATAAGATCAAAAGATCTGGAGCAAAGTAGGAGTGGTCGATCAGTCAATGTGACGTGAGAGGAGGAAAGGGCGTCCTCTATTGAGAAAAGGCTTTCAGGGGGAGATTATGTCACACTAAATGGTGTTTGGTTGATTAATTCTTTAGTCTAAAGGGCAGTTAGCGCTTACTTTTTATGATTTTTAAATATTGAAATCGAAGGTTCTCATTTTGCAGCGATGTTATTATACGAGAAAATTGATTGGTGGTGAAAATTCGCCTTGACTTGCAACCATATCAACAGAGACGCTCTTGTAGGCTCAAGGTGTTGGAAAAGCCAGTCAGCTCGCTGCCCATCCCGAGCAAGGAACGGAGGGAACAAGAAAAATATGAAAAGAAGGACTGACTTATCCGGAAAAAAACCCTAAATGAGTTTCTCGAAAAGTGCAAACAAGAAAAGGTCGAAGGAAAGTTAGATGGAAGCCGGGAGGGAACAATAATACGATAATAATAATAATAATATCAAGGCATCTGAAGCTCACTTTTATGGAGGGAAAAGTAAGTTAATGATTAGCTAGAAAAATATGTCATGAATGAAATACGTGAATGTGAGAAATGAAGAGAGAACGCGACAAACGTCTCAACATCACTTTTGAAGGTACCAATCGTATTAGTAAATGGATAATCAGAGGTGACCCAAAAGAGAGAAAAGAAAGAGTTTAATGAAAGCAAAAGTGAAAACGCTTCGACCTGATAATGAATTGTTAGATGAAAACGCAAGTCTCCTCCCCGAGAAGGAAGAACTTTCCCTCTTAATTCATAGCAGCTGCCAGGGGAACAATAAAGGAACCCAAAAAGTCGCAGACGAAACGACCCAAAAATCTGGGTTGAGAGGACATTCCACGGATCGGTATTAAAATCAGATTGAGTAGGATCTTTCAACAAACATTTCAGTGATCGCTTTCATTATAGGAACTTACTCAAGTATTTCAAATATCTACGCACACTTGTCGTAATGTAGGATTAAATTTAAATCTCGTTGTGTTTTGGAAATATATTAAAAATGTTTTTATCACATTTCCAAAACACGGCGGGATTGTAATATATATATGTATATATATATATATATATATATATATATATATATATATATATATATATATATATATATATATATATATAATAATTATATATTATATATATGTGTATATATAAATTTCTGACTCACATCAGGATCGAACCCAGGTCTTTCAATTGAAAGTCAAGGGCGCTCCCCACTAGGCCATACAAGTCATAAAAGAAGTTGGAACCTGAGCGCCACTGCACACAAGGAATTACCTGGGCAAGCTAACTGCTTGCATACCAGCGTGTTTTTCCCAACTTCCCTACTCAGCAGAGACCCAGTTGACAGCTGTAATTTCTGTAACTTTAGATTTTGTAAATATTAAAGCAACTGGTTAACACAAGTGTACTGAACATAGACTGGATAGCCTTGCGTAACATAAAGCTTATATTTAAGAAAAATCACGGAACCAAATTAATATTACTCTTCTACCAGCTCATCGCCACAGTAAATAGAACTCATATGAAATCAAATGAAAACAGTTGGTCATTATTGTTAAGGATATGACCGCGAATAGATAAAATAATGAAACAGAATTCGGTGAATCCAAACCGTGACAGAATATAATGATGAAGTTATATTCATTATGATATGACAGATGCATCTGAGAAATAAAATCGTGAAAATTTGAAGTAACAGAGTAGAGCGATCTAATATAGAGAGTCTTAATTAAAAAAAAAATCTAAAAGAAGAAAAATTGACAGTAAAGGACGTGGGTAAAAATCATCGAACGCTTCCAGTAGAGTCAGTGGCTTTTCTCTTCAGACCTTCATTGCATGACCCCCTCACCTTAAGTAGGCTTGGCCAATATGGCACGTTGTTCCTCTCTCACTGAATTCTCCTCTTTCCTTTCCGTACTTAACATTTCCCAACTCAGAAAAACACTTGGGGTACTGGGACTCCCATTTCCTCTTATCTTCTAATTTTCCTTTACTTCATTCTGTTTATCTTGGGAAAACAAGAAATGATTTGTCCTTAACCGCTAAATGTAGTTATTTTTTAATAATGGAGTAGTTAACTATGGAGGGGGGGGGAGTTAAACTGAACAACTGACGTATATAAATGAACAAAAGCTAAAACAGTCCCACTGGTGAACTCAGAGAACTCCCAATTATTTGTTGCCCCTCCAAAGCGCTTGTCGTGTGAAATGCCGCAGCAGCAAACATTCAGGAAAGCGACGGACCGAAAATATCTCTGAAACCGTGAGTGGAATTGTAGAGAATAAATGTCAGATTCGCAGTTGCTGAATGGCAAACGTTTTGCAACTCTCCTAAAATACTCTTCTTTTAAAGTTAGTTTCCGTCTCATTTACGGATACCGAAGAAAGTTTGAAAGTTTGAACTGCCTTCGTCTTTTTATTTGATAATTCATCATTAGTTACTGTACTGATACTGAACCCATTTCATCTTAGTCTGAAATAAGTAATACTTTCAAGACGAATATGTTAACTCACAAGGTTCATGGGCGAAGCGGCTGAAATCCACGAACTAGCTACGCCGAAATATTAAGATAAAATTTTCTCTAAATTTGCTTGTACTTAAAGAAAGTTTTCCTTCCAGACCGATTCAGAAACTAACCATTTTATCTTCTTTGACGATACTTTAGAGTTTCCATTGTTCCCATTCAGGAAAAGATTAGGGACCAGACTGATCATTAATCATTCCTGAAAAGACTGGCCTTCACCCTTTTATCTTCTGAACAGCCTCCATCCTTCACTTTAGCTCTCAATTTTCCCATCTGTCAAATCAATGCCTTTTTTTTTTTTCTTTTACTAAGGTTTCTCTGTTATTAATTTGTCAATTGCTCTGGGGAATGAAGTCTTGTCGTCAATCATTTCTAGAATTCTTTAGCGTAGCCAATAAGTTTCCCTTCCAGGTTCTGAGCCTCCGGGTGATTTTTCAAACGTCCAGTATCAGACCTTGACATGTGAATGGAAAGGAGATATCACTGCCGGAACTTCTTTTTATCATCTTTTTCTCTAACAAGTATGATAAAAGTGATCAGTTCTGAATGAAACGTTCATGGGAACTCATAATGAGTAAGATCTTAGGGATCTTACATATAATAGCAGACTTCGCTCGCTTTTCTTTTATTTTCTTTCTCTATAAGGATAAAAATTAGGTAATTCGACCTGGAATGTGAACTGATGTAGTTGGTGTCCTATAACATTTATTTTTTTTCCTCATGATTAAAACACTTTGTATATTTTTGAGCAGATGGCTTTAACTGTTAGAAGTCAGTTCAGCGTAGAGGAGGTAGTGCCGTCAGTGCCCCTCCTGTAGTGCACTGTAGGCATTACTAAAGGTTGTTTCGACCCCAGCTGCACCCACTTTTTAGCCATTAACACCTCCACTCCCGCTTCTTTTCTTCTGTCTTACTGCCCAACCACTCCAACTCCCTTTTTTCACTGTCTCAAATGCTGAGTGGTAGAAAGTGCACCCGTTCTTGCACTTACAGCTAAATTTTGATAAATCGAATGAAATCAGTACAACGTTAATAAACCAGTCATTTCAAGATCCCCTCTTTTTAAGGAGACTGAAAATGATTGACATAAAATGGAACAGGATGTTGCTACCTCGAAAGATGCTGGAAACGAATTATGCAGAAACATTTTATGTCAGACGATTACGATCAACGTTAATATGGAAAAGAGTTACACCATCACATTATGAGGCTTCTGATTATAGATATGAATGAAAAAAACACTAAAAAAATCTTTAAGAATGTCCAGTAGATTTATGTAAGTGAAGCGAGAGAGTTTAAGGAAAAAGTTTCTTCCTCTCTGAAAGCATTTGAATGTCACCAGTTCTCTACTTTATGAACCTCATGAACATAAGACAAAAGAAAAAGACTTCCTGTGACTTTGGATTTAAAAAAGAAAGAGGTAATATGAACAAGGTTTCTTTCCCGAAGGTCAATTTATCTAGCATTCAGCATTCTTCATTTAGTGAAAGTGTTGGGTCTCATAAATATGCTACTTGCAAGATTTTCTGGTGCAAGCGCTGAAGGTCATCCAAACAAAATACAGGCTAATATTACTGTATACTGACGGACTTTTTTTCTGTCTCTAATAAGATGCAGTAAATGCGAAAACAGTACCATTTTGCCTCGTCACTCTTACTTGACTTGAGCATCAACTTTTTAGACAGTTGGAATGTACATACTATTGTATTAGCTGACAGGTAGTCAATCCCTTCAATGCCACGTCTTAAAAAGCCACTGCAGTTACCGCCTGCACTGGTCATCAGTCCATATAGTTTTTCATACGAGCATACATTTAATTATTAAAAACCCCTTCCTCTCACGCAACCCCCCCCCCCCCACCCCATACCCACCCCGCCCAGCCGCATTTTTTCTTTTAGTTTACTCTGCGCCGTTGAAAATAGTAGTAAACGTTTTTACTCACCGTGGAATTTATATATTTGTCTTGTTTATTGTACAGATGGTGGCCTGTGGTGCACTTAATAGTAATGTTATTGAAACCTTTACAATTACATTGTCAGATACAAAAGTAATATTGTAAATCTATAAAGAAAGATTCCACGACCATTTATTTAATCCCTTTTTAGTTCTAAACAGGCTGCAGAAATTCACAAATTTGTAATGAAACTTAACATACATATTTTGAAACGGTGTCTTAACGCTCTCGAGAGGATGGAGATGCTCCCCGGATTGGACGATCACCAGTTATTCTAGTTCTTCCTCGGCACGCTTCAAAATACACTTTCTTTTTTAGTCTTGCTTTACATATTTGATAAAATTTATTGAGCTGCCTTGACATCGGCCGAATTGAGAAGCTCATATGCGGCATTTTACAGGGTTGTTGGTAATTGCAAAGATAATGAGCTAGTGTAACTTACGAAATTAGTTTAGACAAAGATGGAAAGCCTAATTTTTATTTTGTATGGCAGTTGACCGTCTTCTTTTGTTGGAGGCAAATTCTTCACGGAACAGTGAACCTGGTATGTGCATATTACCGTCAAAACCATTTCCTGCAATCTCACGGTTGAGATTATACCGTATACAATATAAATGCCAGTCCAGTTCGTACTTTGAATCGTTGGGTGCGGAAATATTCTCTCACATTTAATCTACTCCCATCTTCATTCAGGCCACAGAGCCACTGGGAGGCTCCTCAGTGTTATTCATCACGTCACCTCTCCGCCATCACTGAAGCTGGCGAGACGAGGACTGTTGGGGAAATGACCCGAAAAGCGTCCTCCTCCCTCACGCCGCCACCCCCCCCCCCCCCGGCTCCTCCTCCGCCATCAGAAAACGAGTAAATAAAATGAAGATGATACATCATGTTCCTCTTGCACTTGGGGAATGGGTACGGGGGGGAGCGCTATTCTATGGGACAAGTCAGAGAAAGACCTCAGATTTATTTTTGGGATATTTTCAGCATCTGCTGAAGACAATGAAGGATGGAGTGGAAGAAGCAGTGAGACACTCACTCCTAAGTTTGTCAACAGGATTTTCAAAAGATATGCGTTAATACTTGGATCCTACAATGATAAATATATTTCTTAAGGGATAAAATGAGCCATCGAACCGGACGGCTTCTGTTTGTCTCTGTTCTTTTCTTTCGCAAACCCAAGCAGTCGTTGTCTAGCGAATATTTTTATGCCTGAATGTACTTGAAAAATTATCCATAATGTTTCGTAAGCATTTTTTTTCTTCAGTTGTGTACAATGGAAGCTTCTGTAAGCTTTCTCCTGTGAACCTTACATAGATTTGGTATCACTTTTAATGTTTTCATAATTATGCAAGAAAGGATGCAAGTGTCTTCAGAGGCTAACAACAATGAACTAATATGGGAATACAGTTTTTTTTTACTATATATTGACTTATAAAAAGCTATAAAACTTAGACATTTTCTTTATCTATTAATTCATCATTTCAATATCATTATAAAACAGAATGAATGATTGCGATCAATTGTAAATTCATTATTAAAGACTTGTACTTTATAGTACAGTGAATTCTAGACGACAAAATAACCGTCGTGGAACAAGCGCCTTCACGGCTCTTGAAATGTTACTCTTTTACCTTTTGTGCATGAAACAAGAATACAGTTGTACTTCGTATTCCAGCACAAGAAAGAATATCGCAACTGTTATGACAAGAATAATGTAATTTATTTATAAAGATACAAAGAGCCATACCCTAAAAAGTAAACTCTCTTCAACATTCATTTGCTGCGGATGGTACAACCAACAATTGCAAGAGTGATTCGCGACTGCTTGAACACATTTTTATTACCATCTTTACTCTCTCTCTCTCTCTTCTCTCTCTTCTCTCTCATAAAACGCAAATTCTTTCTCTCTCTCTCTCTCTCTCTCTCTCTCTCTCTCTCTCTCTCCTCTCTCTCTCCTCTCTCATAAAACGCAAATTCTTTCTCTCTCTCTCTCTCTCTCTCTCTCTCTCTCTCTCTCTCTCTCTCTCTCTCTCTCTCTCTCTCTCTCTCTCTCTCATAAAACGCAAATTCTTTTCTATTGAGTTCGATATGTGCGAGCTTTGCCTCCTGCAGGCTATATTGGTTACATGGCAGCAGATTACGAAAATGATTCCGATGCTAATAAGGGGATAAGAGAAACAAAACCAGCAAACCAGGCGATACAGAATACATGGATTTTCAGAGAATCATCCGGAACAGCTGTCTTGTCGGGTCTTACAAGGCCAGCTGAGGACAGGAAGCTCCCTCTTTGAGATGACCAAAATACCAGCCAAGCAAAGGGGAAATAGCAACCAACTTAAGGCAGAGAGTAGAGTATCCTGAGAAGAGGTATAGTCTTTGTAGCTGGTGGAAAAATTACAATGCCCATAAGTCTTCAAAGAAGATTTAACTACTTAAGCTGCTGTATGCGTGAAAGAAGGTTGTTGACAGTAGTGGGAGAATCAATTAAATTTACTATACAAAAGCACTGACAAAATATACTGACTGGTAGAGAAGTCAGAGATAGGTAATAATTGCTTTGGAGGTAATGGACTTAGCCAAACAGCGGGATATTAACAGAACAAGTCAGAGTTGATAAACGAGGAAAACGCAATCCGCCATCAAGCGTGAACAGCAGAAGCTGACAGGAAGCATTGGAAAAAGGCCAAGAAAAGTAGCAGGCTAAAGATTGCCCTTGATAAAAAGTGAGATGATGAAATAAATGAACAAATTCAACTGAGAATTCCTGGAGAATTAGTGCTGCAAACTAACCCCATATTTTTCGAGTAGGTGATCCCATTAGTGGCACAAATTGCACCCTAGGTTTTTGGAAAGAGTAACTGTTCAAGTTAGACTCTGGCGGATGCCACCCTGAAACGTGCTGCCGACATCTTTTACAGCCCTCCAAAGTAACTCACCACACTGCAAATTTTGACGGACTTTCTCGCAAAAAGATTAGTGAGTATGGTCGCTATATTAGCTATAACTTCTGATGGAGTTGTGATATCTTCACGTTTTTGTTGAGATGAAGAACCAATAGTCATAAAGTTTTTATTTTTTATTTTTACTCAAATTAAACATTTTTTTCAAGCTCTCTGTCTCCAAGTTCAACTCACAAACAAAGGGCTTTATTTTTCTTCACTTAATCCTCCTCATTTAGGAAAAAGGGAAGTGAAGACTCAATTTTTTTCCACAGCTTGATCTGCAAACACATATAGTCACTCTTTCATCTTTGGTTCGACCTTCATCTGTCAGTTCAGTACGGTTTTCTTCCTGCAATAAAACTATCAGAAAAGTTTCGTGCTATTATCCTCTCCATGGATTAAGTCAGGCAATCACCAATTTTTTTGGTTCAAAAACTTCCCTTGAAATATTTCCCTTCCAGACCAAGGCCTACTTTCAGATTTTCTTAAAACTCTAAGCATTTCGCTTAAGCACTCACTCTGGAATTCCTTCTGAATTCTTCAGAAAACCGATAAGCCGTGGACGTTCTGACACCAGAGTCTGCGAGTTAAAGATCATTTCCGTTTGGCTGATGCATTTCCGACCATTCATCCGTATTTTGAGTCTTATCATGGGAAGACTGATTCGGCTTACATCAGCGTTTTGGCTATTCAAGTTTAACATTTATACAATGCAAAACTGCCTATTTGAAAAGCAACAAGTAACGTCCTGTGTTAATCACATCATGACAGAAATAACAGCTATGCCATATCATTTCCCAAGTGACGTTTAGATTTGCTAGCCGCTCTGAAGCTCACATTTACATTCGTTGAGCAATTAAGGAGATGAAAGCTTGACTGACAACGCAAACAATACAATGAATATGTTCTGTAACATTGATTGCCAACTCCCAGGACTGCAAGTAATTATAACTAATTTGACTTTTAAATCAACGAATTTGAATTGCAAATTCTTTGTTGCACTGCAAAGGGCACTCACAATTTATACAGGAACCCGCAAGGGTTCAACTCACTCCATCGCCCTGGCCTGCCTCAAATGCAAATGATGACCTTAATTAGCATTCCATTCGCGGAATGGAGTAAAAATCAATTCGACTTAGAGTATCACAGTCCCTTATCATTAACCTGGATCTCTACCCAAAAAAATACAAACATATATACTACTTTCTTTAATTCCACAAAAGCTACATATGTTAACATGAGCAGCACCAAAAGAGGCAACTGTTTACCGTTGCCTCTTTTGGTAAAATAAAAATCTGGCGTTAATGCTGATTTTATGTTGAGTTATGTAATCATGTGCTCATGCCATCTGAAAAAATATTTGCAGAGTAAGGAGTGTATGAACCAATAGCCATTTGTTGCCAGAAGGAGCAATTCCTTTAGATGTCTGGACTCAGCATGATTTTTTGTCAAAACCTTCAATTTAACTGGCTGTTCCCACCTCAATTTTTTATTGATCTTTAGGAATGTAGGAACAACGAAAAATTAAACGTTAAGATGGGGTATACCATTAAATTTGTATAGTTTCTAAAACTGGAAGCCATGAACTCTATGCAAACTGCGAAATCGTAAAAAAAGAAAAGAGAAAATCTAAGAGAATTCCGTTGATCAGATAAGGATAAATTGGCATTCATTCTTTTGGACTCTGCTTACATTTTGAATTTCTAAGATACAGTAATATCAAAATTTCACAATAACCGCAGGGCCTTCACAGGAAAAGAAATTACATTGTTGCAAACTCTAAACTAAAATACATTAAGAAAAAGATTATATCTTATCCCCCGGAATATGACATTGTGCTTGCGTGGTCAAAAGCACGTGTGTGCATATAAAGGTACTCCATTTATGCATTTGCATCAAAGAATGGGGGAGCAACATATAGAAATAAATAAAAAAAAAAAATCAAAATCTTTTATCATCCCATACTCTGTACAGAGCAGATATATTATAGTGACGGCCACCTTTATTTCGAGCGAGAACATATTCTGGCAAAACTTGCAATGGAGAATTTTCCACAGCCATCAGTAATTTTGCCACAAAGGTTCACGTCATCAGCATCACTCCCTTTGATCCCCGTCAAAATAAAATACTTCAAACAATGTACCATTAATGAGTCTGTGGCTTTATAATAAACGACTCTTGTCTGTGATTGAGATTACAGCAATTTATTTGCAATACTTTAATGATTGCCCTAGTTTTCTTTAAATAATAATAATAATAATAATAATAATAATAATAATAATAATAATAATAATAATAATAATAATAATAATAATAAAATGCACGGTGTACTAACTTGCCGCATAAGCACTAGTTGTTTATCTCGATGCTTGGACTTCTGTGTAGTCCATTAATGAGAGAAACAAGCTCTTACGAAATTGTCCTTGCGATTTTGCTCAACTAAATTAGAGTACATATCAATATAAGCAGGACACTGCTTGTGTATGCTACGTTATGTCAATTGGTTTATAATTAAGGGTAAAGCCATCTGAGCAGTATAGACGTTGATATATACATATATATATATATATACATATATATATATATATATATATATATATATATATATATATATATATATATATATATACATATATATATATTTAGTATAATCACTCTTATACTTGATTTTATATATCAACACCGCCGGAAAGAAAAGAAACACGCCTGCAGACCCTGACCGGTGTTGCATTCATTGCTATGCAATCTTCAGAGGACTGATACAAAGTAAAAAGTGGTACAAATTCATAATGTATATGCTAACAGGACAGTACATACGTAGGTTACATACAATCGGCTGGCAAGCAACCTGGCAGGGTATGACCCCGCCTCAGACGCCTGCCAGGTGCAAATGGCAGGACATTTAATATGAATTTCTCCGTTTTTCTTCTCAACCTTTTGAAGAGCGTCTATTAGTAATATATATATATATATATATATATATATATATATATATATATATATATATATATATATATATATATATATATATATATTTTTTTTTTTTTATAAATATTTACGCTGTTCGCCCTCGAACATTTAGGGATAGAAATATCAGCCTGACTGAGACAGGGAAATTGCTTTGTCCCACGCTAGAAGCGTCTTCAGTTCAAACTTTAACATCCGTTGGAGAAAGGAATAGGTAGCATTTAGGCATTTAACCCCATAGGCTGGAAAGTTTGTAAACAAAATATGTTAGGGCATTAGGGACCTAAGCCTCAGAGAGGGTTTACGCTCAATGACCCCTAGTTATGGTGGCCCTTAAGCTTTATTCTATGCATTCGACGATGCCTTTGTCAAGGTCGGATTGCCCGGGGCGGTATAAGCCCTCCTCTGGAAGAACGAAGCGAGGTCGGGTCAGTCAGAGAGATTCCAGCGGTCACTAAACGAGGGTGACGCTGCGTGCGTGTCCGAACGATATTCTTTATTCTTTATTACTTTCTCTCCTACGTCTATCTTAATTAGTGAATTGGGAAGACTGCCAGAATACGACTCCTGAGGTCCCTCGTTTGCGCAGCGACTCGACATTCACGGTAAGTCCGATTCTTGTTGAAGCTTCGTCGATTGACTAGTACTTTTCTGTATTTCACATTTTTCTTTGTTTTCTTCCTTCAGCACCACTTAGGGTATATGTGTTTACAAAGTCTAGATTAAGCATAATTATTATGTTGTTAGCTTCAACCCCATTATTCCAGTAAAATACCTAGGATTTAGGGTAAGCAAAATCAGGTTAAATCTCGATGCTTTTGTATGCCTCGCGTCCGAATGTTTGGAAGAACCGTTGCGTTTAAAATCAAATTCATCTCAAATATTCTTTGTTAAGGTTAATAACCCTTAACTGGCGACCTTTGGCTAATTAACGTCTGTCTTTGAGGTTAACTTTTGGCTTCAAGTGGCAGGTTACGTGTAATCTTGGTTTGCAGGGCCGTAAAAATTACGTAAATTGAATAATACATGATCAACCAAGACTCTCACACGTAACATTGGCGACCTTGCGTAGAATCTAAAGTACATTTTAGAGAAAGAATCTGGAGAAAAGGAAATTAAAATTACATTAATTCCAAAAAAATAAAAGTCAGATATCGAACTCCATTTCATTCTTCCAAACAAGGAACGAGGCATAATAATAAGCAGTAAAGAGAATAGTATAACAAGTGTAGCGAGAATTAGCGTAGGAAAGGGTGCAACTCGAGAGCAGAGCGAATCACAATTTGTGTCGTTTAAGAAAGGGCATTTTACCGTGTTCGGACCGTGAGAGAAGTCGTTCAAGTAACGAATTCAAAGGCCGAATCGCGGAGCCCAGTTCATATACACAAAGTAATTTAGAAATCGCGTCGGCAATTCCGATCGTTATTGTTTGCATATAGCGGGAATCATTCAAAACCGTGTCAGTGAAGTAGCAAACGAACTGAAATAGTAATTTTACAATAAAGGTACCGTTCAACAACGTAAATTTACGCAGGCAAGCCAGCATCTCTCTTTTCATTCTTTTGTTTAATCTCCGGGTGAGGAATACGATAACAAAAGACACAAAGTTGTTTGGTAATTTAGTTTTCCATCCGTAACGTAAAACGCTATGCATGATTGGTATATTTAAAGTAAAATCTGGATACCTGCATTTGTTTCGTTGTTTGAATTTGTGCTAAAAAGAAAATACCCGCCGCGCGGTTGTTTTGAAATTGTTTAAACTAGAGTAACCGCCATTTGAGGTTGTCTTTGAAATTTAGGCCTAACGGGATTTTCCGCCATCTTAAGACCTTGTTATTGTCATTCTCTGTTGTGACCACTCTGCTCCCAGCCCTTTTGGAACTACTTTCTCGGCGTAGTAGAAGTTAGACAGACTTCGGTAGACAAAAAAAAAAAAAGACAAAAGATAATTTAGGCAGGGAAAGATAGGCCTTAGTTAGGAGTAATAACAAGTTCCTATACGAATACCTACTATAAAATCATATAAAGAAAATTTAAAATTTTTACGATAAACTTTTGTGACGTCGGCTCCCGGGAAAATTAAGATAATAAAGTAATCCCTAAGGAAGCCAAGACGACGCATCTATATCATTTTATTAAGATCCATGCCATTGTGCATGTATAAAATCTTTGTTTACATGTTCTCAAGCAGCAAGAAATTCGCTGATTGAAAATCTCTCTCTCTCTCTCTCTCTCTCTCTCTCTCTCTCTCTCTCTCTCTCTCTCTCTCTCTCTCTCTCTCTCTCTCTCTCTCGTCATTCAAGTAAGCATTCCTAACCTAAGTGTACGTGACCCTCTTCAAAGAAAGAACGGCCGACACTAGGCTAATTAATTCGAATACAATAAGCCAAATAAAAGAAACACCTCTGTCCCACAATAGATGAGGACAAGTTAAGAGTAATTACAATACAGTGATAAACTGTCGGTCACGAGTGAGGCCTGCTATCCAGACCGAAGCAAACAGTAGTTTTCACCCTCTGAAAAAAAAAGAAGGGGCCAGCACTGGGGCTGGTACTGGGACCAGCCACTCACGAGGATCTTTAAGAAAAAAAAAAAAAAAAACCCAAATTCACTTTATTCCACAGTGCCAATAATTTGCAGCACTCATCACTGGAATAGCTTACTTCTCTATCTCTCTCTCTCTCTCTCTCTCTCTTTTACCTTCCCTTTCTCTCTCATTCGATTGTTGCACTCTGCAGGGGGTGTAGAGTGCCTTTCCTCCCATATAGCCTAGTTGGACTCCAGTGGAGGGTCCCTAGGAACACATTGGCACCATAAGTGCCACCAAGCAAGAATCCAGAAAAATAAATAAAACAAAACCAAAAGGGAACACAGAAGAGAAAGTTCTTCTGGAACCTAACCTGCACCAGTGCCTAGGGATACTGAGTGCCACCAGTGTGACCTGTACACGGCACACCCAAACTACAGTGCCACCTTTTGAAAGGGTGCCACTTCATTGAAGAGACACTTCCTCGCTGCCCAAGTGCGCCCACTCGACCCGGTTAGACGCCCTTCCCCACCAGAACCATGGCAGCAGAGCATTATAAAACTTTCCTGGGGCTGGGGACGGCGGCAGGTCTCACCGGCTCGGAACTTACTACCTGGGTTAAGGAGCAAGTGGACGACTTGGCCAAGCGGGAGAAGGAAGAAAGACTCGAGCAGAGGAAGTATGAAGAAGAACGAAGGGTGTATGACGCCGAGCAAAGGCAGTATGAAGAGGAAAGAGAAGAAAGAAGGAGACAGCATGAGTTAGCCTGCAAGGAAACTGAGTTAGCCCTAAAGGAGAAGGAGCTCGAGCTTGAGAGAGCGAAAATGGAGAATGCCGAAGCTATGGCTAGCCATCAAGCCTCCAGTCCTACACCTGCTGCATCAAACGCTCCAATTTCGAGCATCAATTCTCTAGTCCCCAAGTGGACTGAGGACGAGCCAGAAGCATGGCTGGAGGAGATCGAGGCTCTTTTCGATAACTACAGCACCACGGAGACGGAGAGAGCCTTAATACTAGCCAAGCATATGGAGGGAAAAGCCAAGGCAGCGCTTCGCTCACTGGAAAAGAGCCAGAGAGGCAACATGGCGGAAGTTCGTAGAGTCATTACCAAGGCCTACGAGATAACCCCAGAAAAATGGAGACAACGGTTCCGAGGTCTTGCCAAGGAAGTCGGCTGGTCTTGGACGGAATGGGCATGTCACAAAACCCAGTCCGGTACGCGCTGGTTCGACTCCTTGGCCTGCACGACGTTTGAGGATCTCTTCAATCGGACCATGCTAGAAGACCTTTTCCAATGTGTGCCAGGGCCCCTTGCGGTATATCTTAACGATAAGCAGCCCTCCACACTTATGGAAGCTTGTCGCATGGCTGATTCGTGGGAAACCTTCAATCAGTCGCATAGCACCTCTCAGAAGCGAATCATCCCTCCGGCCTACCTCTCGAACTCCACTCGCCCGAAGAATGGACTGCCTAGCAAGACCCTGTGCAACTATTGCAAGAAGGGGGGCCACGCTGAAGCTGAGTGCCGATACAAACTCGGCACTAATAAGCAGCCTAACCCTACCAGCCAGAACTCCGCTCCCGATTCATCCGCTCAGCCCTCTCCTCCAACAGTTACTGCAGGCCACCGAGCCCATCCAAAAGGCCCGTGCAGATCCTGTGGGGCTGCTAGCCACTACAATGCTGGATCTCCGGCCTGTCCACATCATGTACCCACCACCAAATTTGTCAACCTAATCAGCGCTTCATTCTCTGCGGCTGGTCCGCACCGGATCCTTTACCCCGAGAGACTGGAAACCCAGTACATCTCGGTGGCCCCTCTTCAGAGCACTAGCCTGCCCATGACCCTTCCGGTCACAGTAGACACTGCGGCAGATATTAGCCTGATCGCCAGGGCCCAAGTGCCAGCCGGTGCCATGGTTGACGAAGAAACGCGGTGAGAAATGAAGTGGATAGAGGGCCACACCATCACCGTTCCTACTGTCCAACTCCAGGTTATGACACCTTGGGGCACGATACCCCACCGCCTCGGCGTGGTAGGTGGAATTCGGCCCGGAGTGGCCTTCTTGTTGGGTCGGGATCTTCTCTGTGGAAGCCCGTCACCAACGCCACTCCGCAGCCACGTTACCTCCTCCACGGAGGGCCCCATCTAAAACTCTCAACCATGACAAACCTCCACCTTCCGCCCACCAAAGTGGTCCGCGGAAGGGGCACCACCCAACCTATTTCAGGCCTAGCCCTCTCCAATCGCGAAGGGCTGGCCCACCAAGAGGTCCTCCCCCTCCGCGAAGAGAGATTCAGGAGGAGCAGTACCGCTGCAGGACGTGCAAGCGGGCAGACCACTCCACAAATTGGGAGGGCTGCCCAAGCAAGCAACGCCCAGCGGACGCCCCCGAACAAAACTCTAGGAGAGGCTACGATCTCCTGCTGGGGCAGGAATCTCTGCCGCAGCCAAACCCAAGTCGTCCGAGAGATATTGCACCTCCGGACCCCTTGTCAGGCATGCCTGACCCTCAACTGCTGCCAGTGCCACTTGCGAGCACTGAGCAGTGCCAGACTCCGTCCGCCACGGACGTTGAGCTACCAGTGGAAAAGGCCCCTATGCCGGGTCTAAATCATGAGGCGAATCCTCCTCCGGGAGATTTAGGATTCCCCATGCAGTTGATCATCGCGACTGGAGAGCCTCCAGCACCCGAAACTTCTTCTTTGCAAGATTCTTCTTTGCAAAATTTGAATCCAGGGGATGAACCCCTGGAGGATCGAAATGGTACCCCTCCCTTGGAAGACCAGGAACTGGCATCCTTGGACGCAGAAGTCGAGATCGCTCTCGCTCCGGTTGTCGCAGCAGCCGGAGTAGGGAGTCCTCCCGCAGCTTTTGCAGTTGCCCCTGACTTCGCGCCCGCTAGCCCTTCTGGCCTGACCCCGGAGTCGGTGCTCTCATCACCTGCTAGGCCAGCTACTGATAGGCCTTGGAGGAAACCGAAGAAGAAGAAGAAGGGGCGGAAGAGAGCCCAGTAGTTGCGAAGCTATAAGCTCATCCTGGCACTAGTGCCCTCTCGGCACAGTGCCCTAACATCTAAGAGTGATCCTGGCCCCTTGCCCAGAGAAGGTAGCCAGTGTGATCTCTTCCTTCTATTTGTACCTAGCCTAGGCCACCTTGAAGTACAGTACATCAATTTAGTAGCCTTGTTCTTTCCACTTACCACCGAGCCGCAGTAATCATGTAAGTAGCCTAACTAATTTCAGTAATCTTAACTATTGTGAAACGAGCCACGATGCTCGTGACACGCATGGCCTAAGACCTCAGTGAGGCACCCATTTATCATATGAGGCAACCCTCATGAATTAACTAGTAATTATTAATTGTATTAAACATAAACCATGTTGTAATTTAGTTAGAATATTAACTCTTATGTGGGTGCTACGGTCGGGTTAGGATAGGTTAGGCTAGGGAATATCATAGAATGTACCACTAGGCTAGGTCTAAAACACATCTTGATTGTAGGAGGTAGCCTATAAAAACCGTGAGCACCTTCTAGTACTATTAGAATTAGGTTAAGTAGTGATTATAGCTCATGTCCTATCTAGGGTTAGGTAGTTCTGTAGCTAGGTAGGCTAACCAGGACTAATCTGCTCAGGGGAAGGAGAGTAACCTACGAGAGGCGAACAGCTTGCTTAGTATAGACCTTCACGCCCGAAAAGGGAGTGAAGGCCCTCTTAAAGGGGGGAGCTTTTATAAATATTTACGCTGTTCGCCCTCGAACATTTAGGGATAGAAATATCAGCCTGACTGAGACAGGGAAATTGCTTTGTCCCACGCTAGAAGCGTCTTCAGTTCAAACTTTAACATCCGTTGGAGAAAGGAATAGGTAGCATTTAGGCATTTAACCCCATAGGCTGGAAAGTTTGTAAACAAAATATGTTAGGGCATTAGGGACCTAAGCCTCAGAGAGGGTTTACGCTCAATGACCCCTAGTTATGGTGGCCCTTAAGCTTTATTCTATGCATTCGACGATGCCTTTGTCAAGGTCGGATTGCCCGGGGCGGTATAAGCCCTCCTCTGGAAGAACGAAGCGAGGTCGGGTCAGTCAGAGAGATTCCAGCGGTCACTAAACGAGGGTGACGCTGCGTGCGTGTCCGAACGATATTCTTTATTCTTTATTACTTTCTCTCCTACGTCTATCTTAATTAGTGAATTGGGAAGACTGCCAGAATACGACTCCTGAGGTCCCTCGTTTGCGCAGCGACTCGACATTCACGGTAAGTCCGATTCTTGTTGAAGCTTCGTCGATTGACTAGTACTTTTCTGTATTTCACATTTTTCTTTGTTTTCTTCCTTCAGCCACCACTTAGGGTATATGTGTTTACAAAGTCTAGATTAAGCATAATTATTATGTTGTTAGCTTCAACCCCATTATTCCAGTAAAATACCTAGGATTTAGGGTAAGCAAAATCAGGTTAAATCTCGATGCTTTTGTATGCCTCGCGTCCGAATGTTTGGAAGAACCGTTGCGTTTAAAATCAAATTCATCTCAAATATTCTTTGTTAAGGTTAATAACCCTTAACTGGCGACCTTTGGCTAATTAACGTCTGTCTTTGAGGTTAACTTTTGGCTTCAAGTGGCAGGTTACGTGTAATCTTGGTTTGCAGGGCCGTAAAAATTACGTAAATTGAATAATACATGATCAACCAAGACTCTCACACGTAACAATATATATATATATATATATATATATATATATATATATATATATATATATATATATATATATATATATATACACGCGCGCGTGTGTGTGTGTGCGTTTATGGTAATATCTAGCAATTTGTTGAAAACGATTGTCTCAATGTACCGTTCCTCACTCAGTAGGCAAAGACTTCAACAACATTTGACCTTTATGCCCAGACTTTTTGGTGTGACTATCTCCTTTTTCATGAAGCTGCAACGTCAACAGAATTCTTTTTTTAGTCTTGCTGTTGTTGGTTTTTTTCTTTGGTGTTAGATAAAAAGGAAAGCGTACCATACTAATCCCATGCCATTCATACCCCTAAAGAGATGAATAAAGGATGGTTCACGAACTAAACCCATCCAGCTGAAAATCACTCTAATTATCAAATAACTAATTAAGTCTCGAAGTACATCATAATAATCAGAATCATTATTTTTAGTAAGGGAAACCATTTTTAAATCTCTCTCTCTCTCTCTCTCTCTCTCTCTCTCTCTCTCTCTCTCTCTCTCTCTCTCTCTCTCTCTCTCTCTCAAATACAAATAAATAATGGGAAATGCCAACAGAAACCGGGAGAGAAATAACAAGCAATAACTACTCTAAACTTTTGAGGAAGCAAAATGGAACTTCTACAAGTAAAACGAAAAGTTTTCTTCGAGTTTCAGTTCGTCGAAGAAGCAAAGTGAGTAATTGCTCATCTGGGCACCCGAGAAATCATTAAAAGAGGATCCGCGACAAAGGATTTCAAATTTCTTTCAGAGTTAATGAGTCAGGAATTGCAAAAGGTCTTTGATCATTAGTGCAGATTATTCTAGCCTTTACAACAAATTCATTAATCTCGTAAGCCATCAGCCACTTTTGTCAAGCCACGGAGGGAATCCAGGGCTTCTTAATCAGAGGTTCTTGATGGAAGCGACTTCCCAGCATCCTATTATTTGGGAGATTTCTGTCGTCATCCGCAAGTCTTTCATGCAACTTCAGGATGAAAAATCTTTCATTCTGGCTTTGCTCATGAAATTATATTTTTGATATGTAAATTTTTTTTTTTTTTTTTTTTTACTTTCCAGGGCATTTGAAATAGTTTCAGATTTTTACAGCTATTTGGCAGCGAGTCGCAAGCATTTTATTCATTCTTTTACCTTGCCGGTACTGACATACCACCGGCGGCTTCACAATGTATAAGAATCTTTCATCGAGAAGGGCGTGTTTTGTAAAGCGTGAGAATCATCTCTTACAATTCGCTTTAAGAATATGATTTTGCTGACCAATTTTACTCACAAAATTTTGGTATGGCAATGGGAAACCCTCTATCCCCAGTGTTAAGTAACTTATATATGGAATTTTTTGAAAAGAAGATATTAAACAACATAATCCCACGTAATGTAACATGGTTTAGGTATGTTGACGACATAATTTGTGTAGCCTATGGCCAGGGAACCAAGATGTAAAAAACTTTTTTGCCAAGTTAAATCAATTAGTACCATCAATTAAATTCACGATGGAAATGGAAAATGATGGGTGCTTACCGTTTTTGGATGTCCTCATACGAAGAAATAGTAGTGGGTTTAAATATAGTGTGTATAGAAAACCCACTAATATTTCTTCCTATGTGCATTTCTATTCTGGACAAAGCAATAAGGTTAAAAAGTCAGTGTTTTCATCTATGTTTTTAAGAGCATTACGGGTATGTAGCCCTGAATATATTGATGATGAAATAGATAAGATTAGGAATGCAGGCAAGAAATTGAAATATCCTGATAGTGTATTAAACAGTGCATTTGAAGCGGCAAAAAAGACTATGTATCAAAACCAGAAAGAACCTTACAACACAAAAAATTTGCTTGTTTTGCCTTATAATAATAATATGAAAGATATCCCTCATCTTCTTAAGAATTTTGGTGTTAATGTCGCATTTAAGAACAATACAACAATGAAAAATGTACTTATCAAGAACTCCCCAGACAATACTAAAGGGTGTGTATATAAAATTCCGTGTAAGTCTTGTGACAACTTTTATATTGGCCAAACCGGGAAAGCACTGGAAAAAAGAATTGAACAGCATAAGAAATGTGTGAGATATGCACAAGGGAACAGTGGTATATTTGTACATGTTAGTGAGAACAATCATGCTATCAACTGGGAAGGGGCAAAAAGGATTGTATATTCTAATAATGCACTGGAAAGGAACATCATTGAATCTAGCTTTATAAAAGAAAGTTACAACCATAATATGAATATCAGTCAAGGGATGTATAAACTTGATCCTTTAATATCAAAAGAAATTTGTAAATTGTTTAAACTTTAAGGTAGGCAGTAGAGATGTATGAAAATAGGATTATCATATTTGTAAACACAGTACGAGGGTAGTAATGTTAATGAGTTTCCAAACTCCGCCTACATGACACCTGTCAGGTGTGGATCTGAGGTGGGGTATGGTCTGTTTATCAGCAATGTCCCCTGAGAGTCTATTGTGATTTTTAGCCAAATGAGTTTTAAAGGCCACTCCTACCTCGACACCGGCCTGAGTGGGGATATGGAGTCTCTAACGGTTGTGTATGTTCGTCAGTACTGTTCTTGTAGTATATATATTTGTGATGTCTCATACTCTGTATCAGTCCTTCGTCAATGGTTTGGAAATAAAGTCGAAACCGGTCAGGACCTACACCCCGTTTCTTATTTTTCACCTGTGGTAATGTGTGATATATATATATATATATATATATATATATATATATATATATATATATATATATATATATATATATATATATTATATATATATATATATATATATATATATATATATATATATATATATATAATATATATATATATATATATATATATATATATATATATATATATATATATATATATATATATATATATATATATATATATATATATATATATATATATATATATATATATATATATATCACAATAAACCATGAAAATGCACTGTGCTTTCCCTCATTACCCTGTCAATATATATATGTATGTATGTATGTATATATATATATATATATATATATATATATATATATATATATATATATATATATATATATATATATATATATATATATATATATATATATAATATATATATATATATATATATATATATATATATATATATATATATATATATATATATATATATATATATATATATATATACCCTACTTATTCATGGTTCTGGATTCACGGTTTCACCTAGCCATGGATTTCTCTGCGGAACATATATACACACTATTCACATAAAATTCGCCTATTAATGGTATTTTTTATAGAAAAATATTCACAAATTAGTGTATTTTCATAATTTTCATGAGTAAATGCACTTTTTGTGATAAAACTATTAAAATATTCAGGCATAATTATTTTTAGAGGGTTTTTTGGTATTTTGAACTCTCAAAATAGGCAGTTATAAGCATTTTCAGAGGGGTCAAGTATTCATGGATTTTTGCTATTTGCAGGGGGTAGTGGTACTCATCCCCCGCAAGTACTGGGGTTGAGGTTCCAACTGGGAAGCCTGGCACAAGGACTGGGAAAAGACAGGCATTAAAGAGCCAATGATCTCTCCTAGCACTAGTGCCCAGCACACAGTGCCATGTACAGTACGTACAACTCTGAAGCCTTGCCATAGCAGCTACCCAGAGTTGTATGGAAAAACTGTAACAAGCTACGACTGTTCGCCAGCTCACAACTGAGGACATGTCCTAGCTCTTTTGTAATGTATTTTAATTTTTCTCTTTGCTATGTTGCATATCCTCTGAATTACTCATTCAATTTTTACATTTGTGCTTGTGTCCAAGTAACATCATTTCATTTTGTAACTTTATGTGCCACATTAGGTTGAAGTGTAATCCTTTTGAAATGGGATCAGTTACTTGTTTGCATTAGTTGCCTCACTGGCACACTCTTAGTAAAGTAACCTTTGTATTATCTCGAAGTAATTTCAGAAAGTCGAGTAAATCTCCCAGTGGTAGCTTAATTATTTGTAACTATGGGGTTTTAGAAATTCCCCTATTGTATGAGACCTATGGATGGAACTTCAATTTCAGTAGCTTCAGCCTGAATCTGCCACCCCTACATAAATTTGTGGCAAAAATCATAACGAGTGTGCACATGCCATATGTCCATCCTTGACCTCACCCTAATCCTAATGTATTCAATTTTCTCCTAAGACCTTTTCACTATTCCAAACATGACCTGACTGATGTGGCAGTGCCACATACCTTGCCCGCTTAACCCAGGAAAAGCAGGTAGGGCGACGAATCGTTCATGATTCATTCCCCCTTCATCACTGAGATGTGACCAAGTGAGGTCACAGCCTCCACTGGTCCCTTGTTGTTGCCTGTGGGCGCCCTCTTGCCCAATGCACATGGAGACAGGTGTGACACTGATATGGCTGGTCATTTCAGACTGCCTCCTGGACATACGGCATGGGAAATTGTGCTAGAAGCACCTACATTAATACAGGTTAGTGTCTGGTTGAGATGGGTCTTGGTCCCTTCTCTATTTCTTACCACCCTCTCCAACCCATTATCCTCTCAATACCCTATTCCTTTCCTCAAGTAAACCTTCCTGCTTCCCTTCATCCCTGGCTATCCACTCAATAACGCCATTTTAAACCTGTTGTGAAATAAGTGATAATTTACGTAAATTAGCCAATATACCCAGGGCACCATATTGAAGCACATGTAATATCATAATTTTCATCTCGTTATATCTAGCGCATCCTTATGCCCTCAATTAACTTGGGCTGTGTAATTGTTTAGGGTAACTGTGCATGCCAGAATAAATATTAATTCCTGCATCTTTCCGTTTCAGGAAGGTGTTGCTTCTTAGCTGTTTGTCACTCTACCAAAAAAACCCAACTTTCGCCACGTTGTCTGCCAATCCAACAAGGCCCCTTCCATATCAGTTATAAATTGAACCGTACAGTTAAAGCACCCGTCTAGTGCCATTCATTTATTCCCTTTCATGTTTCAAATCCATGTTAATTGAACTGTTTCACCTTTTTTGTAATTATGTTAATTCTAAAACTCTCAAGTTTGAATGGCAACAATCTCCTTTAGCTCTCTCTTTTAAATTCACTTACGGATGAGGCTGTACAATTAGCACCTGGGCTAGATAAATTATCCCCATTAAGGCCTCGTACTGTAACAACATGCACAATTAAAGAGAACATATTATGGTGCACAGTAAGTTCCCACTGCTTAATAAATGTGGATTTATTCTAAGGTAACATCTGGAGAAGGGAGTTATCGAATAATGTATTTGATGAATTAATCCAACATCTATGGTATATCCAGAGAAGGTTTGTGGAGCCAAACCAGCTGAATAAAGCTCCTCTAATTTTTTTTAAACTTGGCCACCTTTCATCAAAAACATCTTGATAAGGTTCTAATATGAAAATAAATAATTTAACAATGATAAGGCATCCTGAGACAACTCTGAACAGAAAGGTATATTGTACTGACCACCTCATCCAAAGGGATGAAACCCTTTTGTCGTATTACTGAGCAGTTCCACATAGCAGCTCTTGCTAGCATCACACTTGCTGCTCCTGTTTCTATTCTGAACCTCTCGATATCCTCATAACAAGTTATCTCTTTTGAGCCACCACTGAAAAAAAAAAATATTGCAAACAATAATAATTTACACCCAACATCATACTTATGGCTACAAAATACTAACAAGGTAAGGGTATTCAAGGTATTCTATCATTATCACATGCAACATCCAACTTTTTAATTTAAATTTCAATATCTTACAACATAAAACCACATTGTTACAAACTCCTTTTGCTTCCCTATTAAGCTGTACAAATTAGTTCCCAGGGTATGAAAAATAAAGCTCTACAGTATATATACAGCTTGTATGATACTTTCACATATTTTCTGCACTATTCTTATCTTTCACCATTATAACTGATACCTGTAACTTCCATCTTGAATTTCATGGGATATTGCATTCTTCTCCTGTATATATTGCTGAGAGTCATTCCTCAATTATTACATACTAATATGGAAAAGGCTAAGTCTAACATCAGAAAAATCTAAATCTATATATATATATATATATATATATATATATATATATATATATATATATATATATATATATATACCTGTATATATATATATATATATATATATATATATATATATATATATATATATATATATATATATATATATATATACATATATATATATATATATATATATATATATATATATATATATATATTGTACAGTATACAGTATATGTATGGATTTTTCTGTGGAACCTATCTCCAAATTATTTGTGGATAATAAACCTATTTGTGGATTTTTTCATTGAGCAATATTCATTAATTACTGTATTTTCATGTTATTTTCGTGACTAAATACTTTTTTTATGATAAAATTATATACTAATTTTCATATATTAATATTATTTAGGAATAACATGTTCTTGTTTACTGTAATATTAATATAAACAGCAAAATATCAATAAAATGTATTTTTTTAGTGCATATTTAAATATTTCTTATCTCAGGAGGGACCTTATAGTGAACTGTATAGTTTGGACCTCCTTATAGTGAACCCTCCTGGTGGCTACAGGTCCCTAAACTGGTTATCTCACCTGGTACAGCTACACCGCTCAGAAATGATATTGAAATGTTAAAGCGATATGTACTGAAATATTAAAGCGATATGTACTGAAATATTAAAACGATATTAAAGTGATATTGAAATATTAAAATCACAATTTTTTAAAGTAAACTGTATTTTCCCTAACTATACAAACCTGAGGTCCTTTACATTAGGAATTACTTACAGCAAAGCTGGAAAAAGCCACTGAACTTTCAAACAAGGTGGTTAGGCAGTTAACTACCGTCCAGTTGTAAAAGGGTACTAATCTAAGATGACTTAGGATGTTTTGGGATGATGGTTTGGGGTGTATTTTTGTTTGAATTGCTATTAAAATTGTTTTAGTACGATAATTTAAGGTATATTTTTGTTTGAATTTGAACTACTAAATTAGGCAGTGAACTTTAAAATAGACAGTTACAAGCATTTTAGTTTAAGGGGCACAGGATATTTGGCAGTTATAAGCATTTTTGGAGGGGATTTTGCATTTCTGCAGTAGGTTCTGGAACCTATCCCTGCAAAAAAGTGGGGGAGCACTGTATGTATGTATGTATTTATGTATGTATATATATAATATATATATACAGTATATATATATATATATATATATATATATATATATATATATATATATATATATATATATATATATATATATATATATATATATATATATATATATATATATATATATATATATATATGCTTGCATATACAGTATACTACACTGAAAGCAAAGCACTCTGAAGAAGGGCTTACATGTTAGTGTTATAACTGCTGCAACCAAAATACAATATACTCAGAAAGAAGCAAGTCCAAAAGCACACACTTCGTACTCAAATTAACTGAAACCAAGACTTACCATACTTAAGATTACTGAAAATTTATGATAAAGTTTATGATAAAGGTTAACTTATTTCATATAAAAAACTAACTTTCAAAAGATAATTTTTAAAGTTTCCTAATAAAATGTCTGAATAAAATATCTTACTTTGCAATAACTGGAACAGTAAGAGCCTCTGCCAATTTCTTAATAACATTATTGTGATTGGGGTTATTAGGTCTCTCCTCCTTAGTGCGTCCATGAACTGCTATTGCTGCTACCCCACATTTTTCGATCATTCTGCAAAGCTCAAGAGTACTATCTGGGTCTTTCAAGAGCCTTATCTTGCAAGTCACAGGAATATTAAGCCCTTTAACTAAAGTGGTAAGTATTGCTTTTACCTGTAAAATACATGGATTATTACTTTATACTATATCACAAAAGGTCAAGAATTCATCAGTAATCAATTTGTTTCTTCTGTATTTTTTCCATAACTGTAAATACCTTGTGAAAAACAATGACTGTAAGTATTTTTTGCAAACACATTTTATGATTATGTACAATAGGTATACAATACTAATACAATATATTCCAAGGTTTACAATATTTAAAATAGTCTTAATTAAATAATCATAACTATGGAAAGGAAAAAATTATTTTTCAAAAATATATTTTTTTTACATAGCCATCAGTTTACATTTGCCTTTCCTGCCCTCTGTCATCTGAACCAAGAACAGGGAGTGTAAGGTTGGGTAACATGCCCTTCACATGTAAACTGCTGGGTTTATGTTGTTTTATATTGTCATCATTGCATCCTACACCGTGTGAAACAAACAGCCTCTTTGAAATTCTGCAATTCATGTCTTTGCTTTGTACTCAACAAATCTCCGCCCTTCTTTCTAACAGTTCTTATCCAAGAGGGTCTGGGTCTAACAACTCTTCTGGTGCCTAGGGAAGCTCAACTGCCACTATCACGCACTATTCTCTCAGGGGTTAAGCACAGGACATGCCCAAGCCATCTCCATCCCTGAGATTATTTTACTTACATATGTAACTTCCGTATTTCCCTTATTAGATAATTTTTAAATCTATCCTGTCCTCTGAGTATGCAGAGAATTGTTGCAATGGTTTCATTTAGATGATTCCATGAAGGTATGATAAAATACTATTCTAACAACTAAGAAAAATACAATTACTATTCAAAAGGTAAGAACCAAACAATGTTCTTTTTAAAATCACAATTTTTTAAAATAAACTGCATTTTTCCTAACTATACAAACCTGCGGTCCTTTACATTAGGAATTACTTACAGCACAGCTGGAAACAGCCATTGAACTTTCAAACAAGGTGGTAAGGAAGTTAACTATCGTCTGGTAGGTGGGAGTCCCGCCTGCCCAGATGTAAACATCCCAATTTGCCTTTCAGCCCAGGTGTCAGATTGAGGTGTGGCATGAGTGATTTGTTCCTACATGACATTCAAACCATCAGTCCTTTACATTAGGAAGACTCACTGGTTGGAGGGAGGAATCGGAGTCTCTAGAACTAACTGGAGTTCGCCACACCTGGGTTCCCTCTCTTCCCTTGCCTTTAATGGGGCATTCAGGAATAGCTTTCCTTTTCCCCTGATAAACATGGCTCTGTCTGTAACTAAAAGGGGTGTTGTTGCTGCTATGGTTGCTGTTGTTTCATCCCCTCCCTGTTGATAGGGACAACTGGAGTAAAAAATAACTGGGAAGTAACAGGGGTTCTTTGGTTTTGGGGGAGTGGAACTCTAAGAAATGTTTATTCCAGTGTTCCAACTCACCTAGCAGGGAAGGTACATTACAGTTCTGTTGAAAGGCTCATTCTGTGAGTTCCATCACACTAAACACCTCATTGAGGTGAAATTTAGGAGTGACATGACTGAGCCCACCAATGCCTCTCTCAAGGTCCTGAGGCAACATTATATAAAAATCATCGAGTGCTCCCCATATGGAATGCCTAAGTTTCTTAGCAACAGCAGCCATAACACTTCCAGAAGACTGAGAGTCCCCTTTTAGTCACTTCCAGGGTAGTGGTAGAAGTTAGAATGGACTGGGGGCAAAACCTTGAATGGGACTCAGCAGTGGCTATCTAATCTGAGATCTAACCCACAGGGGTGGCTAACTGCTAGGTAGCTACATCCAGTGAGAGCTTTTTCTGTTGAAAGGAAATACAAGGGTTGTCCATTCCATTACAGAGTTATCATATGGCTGAAATAAATGGCTTTATTTCTACAATTTTTCACTCTCAGTAACTGCAAAGTTTTGAAGTTCTGCCTTCAAATGCTTTACCCTTTTAAAGGTGAAGGGGCAGAAGGCCAGAGCCACCTAGAGGGGAAGCTGATTCTCCAGGATGGGATACAGTACTATATAGCTTCCCTGAAGCAGAAAAAGGTGGTTTCTATCAAACTGTCTCCTTCAATGGATTCTGTCCTCCAATAAAAAGAGGGACCAGGTATCATTACATGTGGGGGAAGCAGGCTCTGACCTAAATTTTCATGTTCCATCTCGATAATCATCTTTTGCTCACTAATAAAAATTTACAAACAGTGAGAAAGGATATGCTGAGGTATCATGCCAAAGATTTTTGGTTACCAAAGTCCAAGCAGGTTGGTGCATTAAAACCAGTCAGTACTAAGGGAGCAAGAGAGGCACCACTCTGGGAGTCAAGATACAATCCTAATGAGGAATTAAGAGACTGACTCTTCTTCAGCTTAGCCTTGGGCTTCTTGGTGGCCTGCTCCAAAGACCTCACACTTTCTCAGCAGGAGTACCCACCTCCATTTGGATGGCTTTCAAAGACTTTTTAGTCTCTCACTTCTAATGGGTTAAAGTGATTCTGTAACAGCGTCCAAAATTATATCCATATTCTTGAAAGGAATCTTCAATAATATCCTGAATATAATGGCATTCCTTGATACCATGCAAGATCTCCTTAAGGATCTCCCTAAACTCCACTTAGCCATCAGCTGGGATCTTATAAGGAGCATCTGAATGGATGGGTAGACTGAGGCTGCCAAATTTGTGCCACTCGACAGAGTGGGAGTCTCGCATTAAGGACTATGTAAAGCAATTCCTCCAGAATAGTTTCTTTAGATGACAGCTCTGTGATTTAGTTTTTAAGTAAATTCTAATATTTATTTTTTCTCATTTAAACACAAGTCATCTTACATTAAAACCGTATTACACAAATATCGGATGCACTTACAAAATGGCACAACAGATGGCTCTGCTTCTGTTGAGCACTTATATACTTGAAAATAGATGGCTCTGCTTGCAGCTATGTTTCTGTTTTGCAGCCTTTACTTCTGCTTCCTCGTTGTGGAGAAAAAGAAAATAGCCTCTACTTTGTGTTATCCCAAAAGAATTCTAAGCAGTTCTCCTAGCTATTGCAGTTAAAGGATTTTGACAAAGGAAAAATCTATTTCTGGAGAGGGGCCCGTGTCACCCGGTGAAATAGTCCATTCAGCACTTATTTCTAGGTAATTCCGTTGCTAGATACCAGAGAAAGCTAAATGAAATGCTGGAGTTACTACCCCCAGAGCGAGCTCCACTAGATGGAGTCGTGTATGGAAAAGGGTGAACTACAAAAACACGGAACCTTATCCTATAGAGATTCCCAATGTCAAAAGTCCCAACTAGAGAGGTGCCGATACAAGCCCATGCACTACTCGCGGACTGTATACAAGGCAACACTAGCCGCATTCCATGTCAGCACCCACCTCACTAGAATGAAGTTTATCAAGGGAGGGAGAGAATGAAAAACGGGTGGGTCACCGGGTGACACGGGCCCCTCTCCAGAAATAGATTTTTCCTTTGTCAAAATCCTTTTTCTGGATCGGGGTCCCGTGTCACCCGGTGAAATAGTAACAGAGAAATAAACATCATTCTTATGCTATTAAAGACTTAAATAGAAACGTTGAAAACTAGGAGAATTCTACCCTGAACATAAGTAAGGTCCTCTAAGTTCATGTAATGAAAATAATGTAAGTGGTCACCGTCTAAGATCATGAGCTTAGAATAGCACCTGAATAGGCTTGTATTAAGAAAATACTTCCTGCCTAATAGCAGACCCAATGACAGTGCCCCCCCCTTTTTTAAAGGAGAGGACCTGACAAAATTGCGAGGTCCTGTCTAAAAAAGCCTGCAAGGAGAAAACTGGACACAGAAACAGACCTTGTAAAAGGGAGTACTTTCCAAGGTGACCACCGAAAATGAGGACCTTCAATTGTAGATAGAAAGTTAGGGTGAGGAATTCACAACACTACCCCTGATGAGGGGAAACCAAACTGATTGGTTCCGCCAGACAAACCAAACTGATTGGTTCCGCCAGACAGGGCAGACAGTACAGGAAAACTAACACTAGAAGCTAAGCTGATTAAAAATTTTTGGGACTTCCTTAACAAGGAAAGATAAGAACAAGATGATTGTTGGTTACCGAAGCTAACTCCGATACATTACTCAAAGACCAGGAAACCGAATGTGGACGGAGTACTGTTCTTAGACGAACACAGACCTTAGGGATGAAAGTTAAGGGCCTGTGAGTCTGGTTCCAACAAAACACTTTCCTCGAGGCCAATGCGGCCGCATCAGTACTGTAGCTTCGAAAACTATGTGAAGAGTGCTAGTTACTTAACTGCAGAACCATACTGCAGTAGAGTAGGATCCCTTAACTGATTTCAGGAAAACAGTAATAACAGGACCAATATCAGTTTCCTCCATGACGGTTATTGCTCCCTCACCCGTCAACACCTAATCTGTAAGTTGCCTTTCAAGAGCATATTCTTTAGTAATTCCTAACGGACAACACTGCATTAGGCTAGAAGTCCCTTTATTGTCTGTGGTAATACAGGTTGTGACTGCAGTGCAGTGATTTATTACTGACAAAATGATATCCAGATCCCCTACAGTCATAATATTATCTTCAGTTCCTGTTAGTTAACGTAATTATGATTACTGTATTCAGAACCAACTAACCAACTAAGCTAAAGTGTTGTTAGAAGAACCAAATTTTTTTTTCACAGTATAAGGTGTATTTTTTGTACTTTTTATATTGTTACCTTTTTATCAATTCTATAATTGACATATTGGCATTATTATATGCTAACTGGTTCCTTCTGTTCTCCAGAGTACAGTATTCACTTTCAGGGACTGTAAGCTTTTGATGACTAACCTGGGAAGTTTGAATCTACCACAACTTTCTTCAAGATTGGGAATCGAAATAGAATTTAATGCAATTAGAGATCTACAATGGTTTTATTCAACTTTCATGCAAAATATTTTTACATTTGTAATTAAATCATTTGACATAAATTAAAAAAACAAAATTCAATGATTATCTATCCCCATTCATTTAATTAATTAGTTTTCTATTTTGAAAATAAAGGCAATTGATTCTCAAGTATTCAATGTTTTCAGAAAAATAGCAACCATATGAAAAAATTCAATGGAAGAGTCAGGATCCTCTTTTGGAAGCTTTTCCTCGTGTGAGAAAATGCCCGGTGCCTCCAGGTCTCCTGGGTTAAGTAATGAGAGCTGTGGCTTAGTCCACATCTTGCCTGTCATGCAGAGCCTATCCCAATTAATGACTTTTCTCCATCAGGGAAGTCATACATGAGCCTTTTGATTTTGCCGTCTTGGCATGCTTACTCAGGGTGGGAAAAAACCCATGCTGCCAGAACTATACCAAGATGTACTTCCACACAAAAACCCAAACACTGAATGAAAGAATATTGCAAAATAACAAAATTCCTCGAGAACACTTTCTTATAAGAAAAATAGAGGGAACCAAGGAACATGCAAAATTGCAAGAGCACTCGAACTAACACTTTAAACGACAAAAGATACATGATCAAGGGACATCCAGGAGGCATGACAATAACCACATTTAAAAATGAAAAGAGAATATATTAGTATTATGAATCACTATTTCAAAAGTAAACTTACTGCAACGTAGCATTTGGTGCGAAGGGATACAAGGATAGGTTTGTGGCCTTGTATTACAAATTTGGGTTGATCATAGGTCTCTCATTCAATTTCATCATGGGATGGGGGTTGGCATTAATAACAGATATCTTGAAAGCTGAACAATCACAATTTACTCTTCTCCAGTTCACACAAAATATTACCCTTAATTTTTTCAAGTGATAACAGGACTAAATGGGTTTGCTGAGATGTTAACTACTATGCCACAACAATCAGAGGTGTCAATTAATTTATAAATGTCCATCACAACTTGGCTGCAACATCTCTCACAAATATATTCAACACATTACCAGACATGTAAATGGTTTCTTTCTTAGCTGAAGATAGTACCATGACTTCAAAGCATTCCAGAGCTGACCTGCTGAGCTAATCAAAAACACCAGACACAAACTTATCAACAAAATTACAAGAAATAATAAAGGCCACACAGTAGAGGAATTATGCCATGCACATTTTTTTCTAGTAAGTTAACAAATCAGTATTCCCTTGATTATCCACAAATACAACCAAGGCACTTGCAGATATCGTAAATTTGCAAAAAACAGTAAAAAAAAACTCTATGGCTGTAAGTCAGCAAGTTTGTAACCTTTTTTCTCTATTTTGTCACTACATAGACCTGAATATGCTTATAAACAACACAGAATACACTGTACAGTACTGTACACAAAATTAAAGCCAAAAACTTCTCACTTGGAACAGTTAAAGACTTGCGAGGAGGGTTTACAAGTCCTTCCCCTCCTCTCCTCTACCTCCTGTTCCTCCAGGAGGTGACAAAGTTGCAAGTTGGTTGGAAGAAGGGTTGAAGTGACCAGATGGTCTTCAAGACAGCAAAGACACATCAAATTCCTTGCTAGGAAACCTCGCAGGTTAACAAAGACTACCAAAGTTTTTGTTTGTTTCCAAGCTGACTGACTGAAGAAGTGGAGGGCAATGGCTTGGATGCATGGGTGTCATTTCTGTTCTCCTTCAACAAACTCTGAAGTCTTGGTGAAAGAAATGTGGTTTTCCATCAGCTCAATGAAGTTGTCCAAGATCCTCCTCATCTCTTTGAAGTTGGGGTTGTGTTAGCACTGTTGTTGGTGATGTTGTCTTCAAGGGCTTCCTCCTCCATCTCACCAGCAGTAATTGCAGCACCTACCTTGTTGTCAGACATCAGCTGAAGCCAGGATTGCCACCAATGCCATCCGGCCACTCTTGTGTATCCTCGTGGCAACACTATCGCCTCCCTTCATGAACTGGGTTATGAAAATCAACATCAAAACCTTGGAAGTAGATCAGGTCTTCTTACCCCTTCAGGATACAGTTTCATGCATGCTTCAAGGTCTGCATGGTGATGTCTTTCCAAGCACCTGCAAAGGTGTGGGTGGCAGATTTCTGTGAATACTTCCACAGATTCTGCCAAGTTTATTCTCCCTATGTATCCAAGCCTAGCTCCTCCCTCTCATCCTCAAACGTCACCCTCACCTCCTCTAAGAACTTCCTCTGGTATAGGTGTTTTGCAGCATGGACCATGGTCCATCAGTTGTATGAATGCAGTCATATTAGGAAGCAAAACCATGACCCTAATACAAACATCTGTCACAAACCATCTGGGTTACACAGGATGAGCAGGTGCAATGTCGATGAGAAGCAAAGCCTTCACCCAATGTCTATCAATGCCAAGTTGTGCCTGATGGTGAACAACCTCCTTACAAAACTGGTTATGGAACCAATTGGAGATGATCTTGGCAATGAATCAAGTGTTTGCTAAATGATACCAAATCTCTGGGAGACTATCCACCAAGCCATGAAGAGCATGAGGTTGTTTGCAACGTCTGGAGAAATTCCTCCGTTCCCTCCGCAGAAGCATCCAGGGCTTTGCCATAAGTCTTGCTGTTGGAAACCCAAGTCAAATTTTTAATTGAAGCAGACAACCCTCAGAGGCCATATATTTTATAACCCCATGCAGACCAGTGAACTTCAACTCGGCACCATGCGCATGCACTCCAGCTGATTTCTGCTTATGAAACCAGTTCAAGGTCAACTGCTTGGCCATAACCCTGCAGCCTTCACCTCTGGAAATCTTCCCAAAGTCAGTCAAGTACTTCTTCAGCTTATCTTTTGCACTCTTGATGTCCTGCAAGGTAGACAGAGCTATGCCATACTTGCCCATGATACAGGCCATGAACCGGCGTGCCTTGATCCTCTTGCCGATTTCCAGCTTCTTCTGTGGGGTCAACACCTTTCTGGTCCTCTTAGGCAGTGATGGGGCCATACACAGAATGCATAGCTGCAGAGACACTCACAAAAGCTAAAAAGTTAGATGAACGCATTGCAACACGAGGTACCACACAGCAATCACCTAAAACACGATTACTGAAAAATGACATGCAACTGTACAAAGCTGCAGCTTGTCTCAAAACTAGTAAGTTAGTGTCTTTGCAGGCAGCCAATGAGAGATTTAAACTTCTATGGTGTAATCAAGATGCATCTCTATCAGTCACTCAAGGACAAAACAAATGATGTTGCTTATGAGCCAATAACAATCATGAAAGCTCCCAAGCATATGAGAGCCCTCCTACCCACAAAACTTCTAAAATGTTAATGTAGTAATGATGCATCTCTATAGGGCACTACAAGGTAATAAACAAAATGACATTTAATGACTTTTTTATGATGTTGGTTTTGACCCAATGACAGTCGCAAAAGCTCCAGTCTAACCCCCCCACACCCTTTCTCAGTGTGCTATATGAACTGTTAACAGCATCACCATCACATTTTTCTGCTTGTGCAGCATTGCATACCAAGTAGAAGGCTTTTTATTAATTTTTATATTTATTTGGGGGGGCTGCAGTTGCATGCAGATAATGTCGAGTTGTGGAGAGTGCATATGTGGATAATCAAGGGAATATTTGTCATTTTACAGCAGCACAAGAACAATACAAAAACTCTACAAGTATAAAACAGCAAATCATACAAATGATAGAAGATTAAACATACAATAATTTTTAAATGCTCAAAATTCAATGAAAATATAAAGAATGAAGTATGCATAATATAAAAAAACAGTTATATATGAGGCTACAAATGGCATGTCACATCTAAATTCACTACACAAATTAAGGAAAAATTACTTACTTTTTCTGGTTGAGTAAGAAGTGCTGCTCCCATACCTCCTTTAATGCTAAATTCCTTGGGACATCCCATGTTGACATCTAACCCTGCTACATATGGTTCCCTGAAGAAAAAGCCAAAAAACTTTATCAATCTTACGACAATGACTCATCAAAGGAGGACAGGACCCGAGAAGCTTTGAGACATCTTAATAACATATCACAGAAGTAGGAACAATTTCCTGAAAATATAAAATTTTCAAACTTCAGTATTTCATCCAATATAAACCATTGCTTTCCTCATGTTCCTTGGTTACATAGTTGCAAAATGGGCTGTTAACAGTGAATTACAAATTAGAGTTGAGGTAGCGGCAGGTGTACAGTAGCTGTCAGCAGATGACATTTAACAAGCAAGGAATGGGATAGCACACTGATATTGTTCTAATTATGTAACTGCAATATGGAATGGTACAATTGATGTCAAGGAAGGATACTCAAGTTTAAAATGAGCTAATGTGAAATATGAAGTTTTATAAAAGCATATTTTTTTAATCCAAACCCATCAATTGTAGCAGCCCAAATTAGTGGCTTTCAAGGACCCAATACACTTCATTCTTGAATCAAAAGATCCTCTGATGGATGGACAACCAGACCACATACGTAACCCTATGGATTCCAGGGTTCCGGGAACATATAGAAGCTTCATGTCTAATGCTGTCCATGCTACAGCTGTAAGCAAGCAGGGAGGTTGGATGCCATTTATTTAATGTATAAACGATGGGTTTGTCCACCAGAAATAGCTGATTGAAACGAAGAGACCAAACTAATGCTCCTGGCATTGAGATGGCAAAGGAAGTTAAGTCTGTAAAATGAACCAGGAGTCATAATGTAAGGTCAATGAGCAGCAATCAATTATATACTATGGTAATTACAGAGAAGTTCATAAAGAATTCTAAAAACAGACACAGCAGAGGGCCATGCTCACCGTATATAACAGTGAGAATCTTCACCATTCATGCCCTGAGGATTGCCAACATGAAACAGATGAGATTGTTAATGATTGTGATTGAGTTTACATACAGTTACTTATTTCTACATGGAAAGTGTAACACACTATTAATTTCTAATACTAGATTTAACATACTGAGACCTGGTCATGTGTCCCCACCCCATCACTGCCCCCTACCCAACCCTAACACACTCATGCATATCAGAATCTTCTCTCAGAAAGGAACTAGAAGAAAGTCTGAGCTGAAGCAAGCTTGGAGATCTCTTGGTAGAATCTCTTCTGAAGACCTCTGGAAAGGGATACCTTGGACTCGATCTTCTATTAATTTGTTTACAAACGAGAAAAGTGTACAATTCTAGTCAAAGGCACTTGGTTCTTTAGGATTAGGTTACCAAAAAGATACCCTGGATTATGAATCTCATCCCTTGCCGTCACCCTTTTCAAGGTTTTGGACAGTCCAACTAGTGTTCATGCTTGTCTGGTGGATGCAGGAGAGCTTAGGTGATGATGAGTTCTCCATCTTTAACAAGAGCATGGGATGTGGAGTGCTATCATTCATCCATGGATAATGATACTGTTACCTAACAACTTTTTCACCTGTTCATTAACAGGACTGACAAGATTTCCTGAATCTTTCCTAGATGTGGTGAACTAAACTCTGGCAAAGGGTCAAGCAGCCTGAGCTTCTCTATGCTAGGCTGTACAAGAGGTTATAGGAGTCAGCCTTCCCTTCTGCATGCACTTGACCAAGAATCTGAGCATTCCAAGTGCTTGTTTGACTGTCCATTTAGCCGTCTACTACAAGCATAGACTTATGAGACACAGCAAGAGGTTTGCAACCTTTCATGTTCTTCAACTTTTGAGACATTGTCAGTTAATGCCATGAGATGACCCTCCCACCCCAGTAGTAAGTCTCCTATGCAAAAAGGGTGAAGGTTTGTAATCTTGTAGAAACAAAGGGCAAAACTGAAAGAATTTATATTTTTGTCTAGATATACAAACCAAAGCCTTTTATCATAATTCAACCTCAGCCAAAACCACATAGTCCCTGTTTGCTGAAGGAAAAATGATTGGTTACTAAAAAGTGAGAGGGTGGTACCCTGCCATTCACCTGTCTACCACCTATTAATCACCATGTTTTCAATTCACACTGGGAATACCCTTATAAAATAAGTCTCTCATATGTGTATCTAAGAAAAATCTTGAAAATCTGGTGTTTGCAAGACCTTCCTGTTTGCTAAAAAATAAGACAGCTAGAAAATCAAATGAAAATGTTATTAATTTAAAATCAAACATTTTATAAAGAATACTCTTTAACCTTGGAATAAACTCAGAACTTCAAATATACTCCGATTATCCCACCAAACGTCTGTAGCCATATTATGTGTCCAGAGGTAAATTTCCCCATTCTTTTTGATTATGAAATGAAGAAGGCATTTCTCTAGCAGAGACAAGTTCCAAGGCCTTGCTAAACACACACACACACACACAAACCAGTAGTCATATCATGTGTCTACAGGTAAACCTTCCTGTTTATGTGCAATATTAAGCTAAAAAATAAGACAGCTAGAAAATCACATGAAAACGTTATCAATTTAAAATCAAACATTTTATAAAGAAAGCTCTTTAACCTTGGAATAAACTCAGAACTTCAAATATACTCTGATTATCCCACCAAATGTTTGTAGTCATATTATGTGTCTAACGGTAAATTAATCCATTATTTTCGATTATGAAATGAAGAAAGCATTTCTCTAGCAGAGGCCAGTTGAGAGGCCCTTGCTACACACACACACACACACACACACACACACACACACACACACACACACACACACACACACACGCACACACACAAACCAGTAGTCATATCATGTGTCTACAGGTAAATTTCCCCATTCTTTTTGATTATGAAATGAGGAAGATGTTTCTCTAGTGGAGGCCAGTCCTGAGGCCTTGCTAAAACAAACCCAACCCAGTACCTGTTCAGATGACTATGATGATAAGTGTTCAGAACAGACTGCCACCTGGTCTAGGTGAACAAGCATAGATGTTACCAATCTTTGTGATGAACTGTCTTGAAAACATACTGCTCACAAGATAGCAGTACTGTTAGCGATGGTCTTGAATGACATGCAGTAGTGGTAATGTGCCGAGTGATATTGTATCAGGACCAAGAGAGATGTCATGGGCACATTCTTGGAAGTGCCAGATCAGTTTAGAGGAATCAGACAATCATTTATATATGAAAAGGCAGACTTCCTTCCACACTTCCAGAGAGGCAAAAGTGCAATGGGAAGAGTCAAGGCCAGTCCTCCTCCACTGAGAAGAGATAGTAGAGACCTACCTTAAGTGTGGCCAAGTACTGGAGAACTAGTCATAAGCAAGCCCATGAATCGATCTGTCCAGTCCACCTATGGTCCCAGGGATAGTTGTCACTCTTCAAAGAAGAGCAACACCCACGTAAAGTCTTCCAACCTTATTGTCGAGCACTGCTTTCCAAGCTTTCTTTTTGTGCTTCCTCTGGGTCAGAGACAGGGAAGGTAAGAGATGAGGCAAATACACACTTACACTTTTTTGTCCTCTATGACCAACATCTATTCCAATCAAGGATATACTTGAGGCTCTTGTCTCTGGAAGGACACGAGTTGCAGTAGGAACTTCCAGAGTAGCAACAGCAGGAAATGTGGAAGCAAGAACATCATGAACAGCAACACCAGTTTCAGGAAAGAGACTACTGCCTAAGTACAAGCTTCTGCTAAGACCAGTTCAAGTACAAAACTGCTGGTTTCATCTACTAATTTTCAACTCTTTATTTCTTTAAAAATTTGATAACTGGATAAACTGAAAATGATGAATATTCTCATATAATTTCCTTTATGATTTATTTCCGAAACTTGACATTCTCTGTTGACTGAGATATGTAAAACTGTTAGCGCTGACCTACATTTTCTGTCATCAGGGATTAGGACATGTGGCCTATTAACCAAGCATTAATGGATCAATTAAGTGTGACCAATTCAAAGATGAGATAAAAATTACTTCAGTGTAGCATTCTTTGGTTTGAAGAATACCATAATTCAACCATGGATTTAATCTATTTTAATTTGTCGTCATGAAAGTCACTAGAACAAACTCAGCCACTGATTTTACATGAGAAGTTTCAGGGATGTCAAACAATCACTGACTAAGATGTTTATATTTGATCTGGTCATAGTATCTGCTGCTTTGACTGCTTTTATACTGATACATAAACATATTTCAACATTTACAACAGCTTCATATAACTTTTGAAATGTAAATTCACAACAACAGGATCCTCAAAAGAAAGTCAGAGAGAAAGGAGGGGTGCTGCTCTCAGGGGACACCAATGGCACCTTCCCAGTTGTTTCCTCTTCGACTTATATTTCTTCCACAGGTCACAAAAACAATCTGCACACTTGAAGTGGGTCACAATTAATATACAATTCTGGCCCCTACAAAGTGAACAAAAACAATAAAGATCTATGTTCAAAGTTGACTAAGTGCCCACACACCTTAAACACTTGAATTATAGTCAAACCAGAGTAAAAGCGAATGCCTAAGTCATTAACCAGGGGTTGTCAGAAAAAGAAAGAAAACCTATGCCTTTAACAACAGCCTTGTTAAGGAAGTCCAGCTGCAGGGGAAACATCTTAAAAGCAACACTACAGTAGAAAAAGTGAATGCTGACCATCGAGTAAGTGGGTAGTACCCCCGCCAACTACCTTACCTGCTTCAAGTTGACTGCCTTGTTATTATGCTTAATGAATAGACTAGCTTTCACCAAAGGCACAGCTATATAAAAGACTGGGGTTTGTATTCTCATGAGAACGACTGGCATTTTATTTGTGCATATCAGAAGGTAGAAAACTTGTGTATACACAACACAACTGATATTAATTTTTATGTACATGTACTACCATAGCTGTAAAACATTTCCTCCATAACTTACACCATTTTACCAACTTTGAGAGCTCGCTGAGGATCACATGTACCCAGTTGAAAGATTACTTTTCCTTGCTCCTTAGTGCATGTTCTGAAGAAGACTGTTCCATCAGATTTGTCCACAAAATCAACAGTTCCTAGAACCTCTGAAAGATACAGTGCACTTTATAGGATTAATTTACAGAAACTTAATGCATGATACCAACTATGGTTGGGACTCCCCTGTTTCACCTATTAAGCAAAAATTACTCGTATCTCCCAGCACATAAATACTGTATAATGAATCAAAGAGTACGAGGGGAAAGCACTGGATGTAAAGATAAGACAATTCTATCTACAATACGGAGATATCACATGATATCATAAAACTTAAAAATATGCTTCTTAAGGAAGCAACTGACTATGATGTCTTTAGCGGTCAATTTCATCTGTGTGAAAGTCAGCACCAAGCCGAGATTTTGTAACTGTAAACTACCATAATTATGATTTATGCTATATTATAATTAACTATTGAAAGTTCCACAGTAACTAATTAAATACAGTAAATTATGTAAACTCACCCGTTTGGTCTATTAAGAGCCACAGGGTGAACTGAATATTGTCAAAAATAATGACTACGCCCACCCTGATTAAACAACTGATTGGTTATCAGTTATCTTGCATTGAAACAACTAGTGTCATAACTGCATAAGTATTTTTTATTTCAAACACACACACTATAACTATTTTATATATATATATATATATATATATATATATATATATATATATATATATATATATATACAGGCAGTCCCTGGTTATCGGCGGGTGCTCCATTCTGATGATGTAACGATAACCGAAAATCGGCGATTTTCAGTTATCAGCACCTCTGTTAGGTATGATTTGGTACCAATACCCAATTATCGGCACCAATAAGTGGAAATTGGCGATTTTTGGCGCTGAAAATTGCCAATTTTCATCACTAGGCAAGCCCCGTAAAACCAGATCGCTGATAACCGAGCCTGCCAATAACCGGGGACTGCCTGTATATATACAGGCAGTCCTCGGTTATCTGTGGGGTTTTGTTCTGGGGCGTGATGATAACCGAAAATCGCCACTAACCGAAAATCGACGATTTCCAGCGCTTTTTTGGCGATTTTCGGGGCTTATCAGCGCCAAAAAGTGCCAATTTTCGGTTATTGGCACTTCTGTTAGGTATGTATTGGCACCAATACCCAATTATCGGCGCCGATAAGCAAAAATCGGCGATTTTCGGTGCTAGACAAGCACCGTAAAACCGGATGGCCATTAACCCTTAAACGCCGACTGGACGTATCATACGTCAACTAAAATTGTCTGTTGGGTGCCGAGTGGACGTACCGTACGTCGACTACAAAAAATTTCAACCTTCGGTCAACTTGACTCGACCGAAATGGTCGAAAAACGCAATTGTAAGCTAAAACTCTTACATTCTAGTAATATTCAATCATTTCCCTTCATTTTGCAATAAATTGGAAGTCTCTAGCACAATATTTTGATTTATGGTGAATTTTTGAAAAAAAACATTTTCCTTACGTCCGCTCAGTAACTCGGCCGAACATCTCAGAAATTCTTTCGTCACGTTGTCGTAATGTTTGCACCGTTTTATATTAGTCGTTACATAAACTTTTATATATGAAAATGTGCGCAATTTCATGTACAATACAACAGAAAATAACTCATGGTTGTATCTTTTATCAGTTTGGAAATATTTTCATATAAATCACGATAAATAGAAAAAATTCTACTTTCGGTCAACTTTAACGACCAAAATGGTCGAAAACTGCAATTGTAAGCTAAAACACTTACAGTCTCGTAATATTCAATCAATTAGCTTCATTTTTCAACAAACGGGAAGTCTCTAGCACAATATTTCGATTTATGGTGAATTTTTGAAAAAAACATTTTTTTACATCCGCTCGTTACGAATTCATGCATCATTTTGTGATAATATTTTCTCTGTGTTGCTTTGATCGTTTTACAATTTGTTATATACCAAAATCATCGCAATTTAGTGTACAATACAAAGAAAAAAAATAACACGTTAGCTTTAACCGTTTTGCTCACAGCGCGATTTGTATAAAATTATATATGAAAATTTTTTTTTTGCGCTGTCATATATTTCAATATTTATATATGATAATATTTTTTTTCATTTCTGATGGCTGCATACTAAACTTCAGGCAATGACAAAAACAAGGAGCCAAAAATGAACTCTTAATCTTAAAAACTAAGCGTGCTGTGATTTTTAAAAAAAAACTTTTTTTCTGCTTCGGCGCTAACTCCCGAACGCCGCCGGCATACGGGAGACGTTTTTGTAAATAGAGGCTCAGCGTTTAAGGGTTAACTGAGCCCGCCGTTAACCGGGGACTGCCTGATATATATATTTATATATATATATATATATATATATATATATATATATATATATATATATATATATATATATATATATATATATATATATATATATATATATATATATATATATATATATATATATATATTACAGCATACAGATGCTACCCTACTTACAAACTTTCAACTTACCAACTTTCAGAGATACAAACAAGTGATCATGAATTAAAATTGTTCAGAGTGCTCCCTTTGCCTTCTGTAAGTTCAAAATTTTGTACTGCACACCTTTAGTTACAAATTTTGCTTCTATCCACACCGTATGGCACAGCACCTGGCGTCAATATGCTGCCCCAGACTCTTGAACCTACACAAGTGATAAGACGTCCTCTGTTGTGCTCCGAAATATTTGTGTGACTTTATCGTGAAATATTTAGCTAATCCTTTTTCTATCAAGGCCACTGAAGATAGTGACAGTGGTAAAAAGCAGCAAGCTACCTCAATGGAAACTAAGGTGGCAATTATAAAGAAAATGGATAGTGGTGAGAAAATGGTTGAGGCAGCATGCCAGTATAATGTGAATTGTTCAACTGTTGGCAAAATCTTTAAGAACAAAGATAGAAATATGGAACACAAAAATTGCTGTGCCTATGCAGTCAACAATTATAAGTAAGAGAAGGGGGAGGGTGGTAGAAGAAATGGAAAAACTTCTGGGTATCTGGATGGAACACCAGAGGCACAGGTGTGTACCGCTTAGCCTCATGCTGATTCAGGAGGAAAAAGCTACAAGCCTTTTTGATGACTTGAAGGCTAAGGCTGTTGAAAGCGCTGCAGACAAAACATTTTGTGCAAGTCATGGATGGTTTCATCACCTCAGCATCACGTGTCCGTTAGTGGTAAGGCAGCAAGCACCAACAAAGCAGCAGCCGAAAATTTCCTGAGACGCTCAAGGAAATAACTGATAAGGAAGTTTTTAATATTGACGAGACAAGACTGTTCTGGAAAAAATACCAGATAAAGTATACATCAGCCATGAAGAGAAGATGATGCCAGGAAATAAGGCGGTGACGGATAGGCTAACTTTACTGCTTGATGGCAATTGCATTGGGAGACTTCAAGCTAAAGCTGCTCTAGTGTACCATTGTTGCAAATCCACAGGCACTCAAAAACATCGCAAAAAGCTCTCTACCTGTAATCTGGATGTCCAATAACAAAGCCTGGGTAAATCTTGCTGTATTCAGACTGACATTTACATCACTTTGTTCCTGAGGTCAAGCTGTACTGCCGGGAGAATGGGATTCCTTTCAAGACTCTCTTAATTTTGGATAATGCCCTTGGTCACCCACCGCACTTAGATGATTTTCATCCAGATGTTAAAATTGTTTATTAATCCCCAACACAACTTCACTCATTCAGCTGGTGGATCAAGGCATAATAGCAAATTTCAAGAAATATTACACTTGCCATACGCACAGGCAAGCATTGAAGGAAGTGACTGACCCTGGTGTGACCTTATCTGACTTTTGGACGGGACACAACATGAATTGAGCATGGAAGGCTGTATGTCCACAGTTTATCAACGATTTCAGAGGATTTAATCAGGAAGATGAGGCAAAGGAAATTTTTAACAGTCTCGTTGACATAAGTGAATAGCTACAGCTTGACTTAGAGGAAGAGGACTTTGAACAGTTGTCTGAGTCTCATTCAGAGGAGTTAACGAATGAAGACTTACTGGAATTGGAAGAAATGCAAAAAAAGCAGAACATGAAGAAGAAGAACTTGTTCCTTTTAAGAAGTTTAAAATTAAATTGATGGCCGAAGGGTTTTCTCTTATAGAAACAGAAAAAGCTTTAAACATTCTTGAGAAATAGGATCCAAAAGTTGAGAGATTCTCAAAAGTAGCAACAACCATCAATGATGCTATGAAGTGTCATTGTATCATATACCATTAATAAAAAAAAAAATGCAACTTCCTTAGACCAATTCTTCAAACCAGTGCCCTCAACCTCAAGAGCCTCCCCACCTCTGTTAGCTGCTTCCTCCTCAATTCACGAAGAAAGTGATGCTGAAGGAATCCTTGCCAAATAACACATTAACACTGATGACCTACCCACCCTTGTAATTCCACACTGCCTCTACTCCTCTCATCCACTACCTCAAGGCATACACTACCAGTTTCAAAGGTAAGAAAAACAACTGTGCTGTACTGTATATCATCACAATTTATTAAGGTTTTATGTATCATTCGTATTAATAATTGTTATCATTATTCAGAAGATGAAACCTATTCATATGGGAACAAGCTCACAGGGGGTCATTGACTTGAAATTCAAGCTTCCAGAGAATATGGTGTTCATTAGGAAGAAGTAACAAATAGATACAAATGTATTAAAATGCAAGGAGAATAGTATTAGGGTAGTAATACACTGCACCTTCGGTTGAACTTCTGAAGTTCCACAATTGCACTACATCCTCTGGGCGGTTGTTCCACAATCTGACGGTGCGAGGAATAAAGGACCTCTGGAACTGAGAAGCTCAAAAACAAGGAACATTTACTGCATATTGTTGTAGCTGTTCAGTGAATCTGGTTGCTCTTGGCAGATAAAGGGGATCAGGGATCAATTGGGTGGCTGTGAAATATCTCGTTTGTCACTTTTTCATACTACTATTAGGAAACAGAAACCTACCACCAAGAACCACTCTATCTAAAAGAGAAATCTCTGGCAGAAGTAGGACATCCACACCGAAGAACAGTATTCTAGTAACGGGAGTACAAATAAGGTTGTATTGATTTTATCAGTTATAAATATATGAGGCCTTAGGAACAATATGTAACTTTCATGTGGCACCTGCTGAAACTTTATTAAATATTTCTCAAAAGTTAGATGTGAGTCAAAAGTTACACCTAGTATAGTTAAAAACTTCAGACTCATTCAGCAAGGTTTCCATCCTCCTGAAGGGGAGGATGGGGTGGGAAATCTATACAAGATCTCATTTTACCGGAGTTCAGCCTCATACCCCACCAACTATACCATTCCCTGATCCAGTCCTTGTCCCGAATGAGGCTGAAAGGCAGTTTCATTTCTCATAGTGGAGGACTTTTA